>JARQOD010000002.1:640519142-640578629 GCA_033576555.1 Oophaga sylvatica | reverse complement strand
ACATAGGGGCAGTATTATAGTAGTTATATTCTTAACATAGGGCAGTAATTATAGTATATTCTGTCATAGAGCAGTATTATATAGTTATATTCTTTACATAGGAGCAGTATTATATAGTTTATATTCTTGTACATAGGGCATATTAATATTGTTATATTTCTTGTACATAGGGCATATTATAGTATTATATTCTTGTACATAGGGGCAGTATTATAGTAAGTTATATTCTTTATCATAGGGGCAGTATTAAGTATTATATTCTTGTACATAGAGCAGTATTAAAGTTTTATATTCTTGTACATAAGGGGAAATTTTATATAGTTAAAATTCTGTACATAGGACAGTATTATAGTAGTTATAAATTCTTTACATAGGGGGCAGTATTATAGTAGTTATATTCTTGTACATAGGGCAGTATTATAGTAGTTATATTCTTGTACATAGGGCAGTATTTTTAGTTATATTCTTGTAAAATAGGGGCAGTATTATAGTATTTATTTCTTGTACATAGGAGCAGTATTATAAGTAGTTATATTCTTGTACATAGGGGCAGTTTTATAGTAATTATATTCTTGTAAAAAGGGGTCAGATTATATAGTTATATTCTTGTACATAGGGGCAGTATTATAGTAGTTATATTCTTGTACATAGGAGCAGTATTATAGTAGTATATATCTTGTACATAGGAGCAGTATTATAGTAGTTATATTCTTGTACATAGGGGCATTTATTATAGTATTATATTTTGTATAGAAGTATTATTAGTATAAATCTTGTACATAGGCAGTATTATAGTAGTTATATTCTTGTACATAGGCAGTATTATAGTAGTTATATTCTTGTACTAGGAGCATATTATATAGTTATATTTCAAAAGGGGCAGATTATAGTAGTTATATTCTTGTACATAGGGGCAGTATTATAGTAGTTATATTCTTGTACATAGGCAGTAATTATAGATATATTCTTGACATAGGCATATAATATTAGTTATATTCTTGACAAGGCAGTATTATAGTAGTATATTCTTGTACATAGGGCAGTATTATAGTAGTTAATTCTTGATAGGGGCAGTATTATAGTATTATATTCTTGTACATAGGGCATTATTATAGTAGTTATATTCTTGTACATAGGAGCAGTATTATAGTAGTTATATTCTTGAGTATTAATGTAATCTTTCATAGGCGATTATATATATTCTGCAGCATTAGTTATTTCTAAGCATATAATATTATATTGAATAGGCAATTAATATAATCTTGTAATAGGGGCAGTAATATTATTGAATAGGGCTATAAGATATTTTAAAGGCAGTATTATAGATTATTCTAATAGGGCAGTATTATATTTTCTTAGGAGCATATTATATAGTTACTTGTCAAGGCAGTATATAGTAGTTATATTCTGTACATAGGCAGATTATAATATATTCTACATGCATATAATAGTATATCTTGTAATAGGGCATATTATAGTATTATATTCTTGTACAAGGCAGTATTATAGTAGTTATATCTTGTACATAGGCGTATTATGTAGTTATATCTGAATAGGGCAGTATTATAGATTTATTCTGTACATAGGGCAGTATATAGTATATATTCTTGTACATAGGGCAGTATTATATAGTTATATTCTGTACATAGGCATATTATAGATAATTCTTGTCTAGGGCAGTATATAGTAGTTAATTCTTTACATAGGCATATTATAGAATAATTTGTACAAGGCATATAAGTTTATTCTTGTACTAGGGCAGTATATAAGTTAATTCTTGTACATAGGCATATTAAGTAGTATATTCTTGTACATAGGCATATATAGTAGTTATATTCTTGACATAGGCAGTATAATAGTTATATCTTGTACATAGGGCAGTATTAAGTAATTTCTTGTACATAGGGCAGTATTAAGAGTTATATCTGTACATAGGGAGTATATAGATATATTCTTGTACATGGCATATTAATAGTTATATTCTTGTATAGGCATATAATAGTATATTCTTGTACATAGGCAGTATTATAGTAGTTAATTCGTACATAGGGCAATTATAGTATTATATCTTGTACATACATATAAAGTTATATTCTTGTACAAGGCAGTATTATATTATTCTGTACAAGGCAGTATTATATAGTAATTCTTGTACATAGGGCAGTATTATAGTATTATATCTTGTACAAGGGCAGTATATAGTAGTTATAATCTTGTACATAGGGGCAGTATTATAGAGTTATATTCTTGACATAGGCAGTATTATAGTATTATATTTGTACATAGGGGCAGTATTATATATTATATTCTTGTACATAGGCAGTATTATAGTATTATATTCTTGTACAAGGCAGTATTATAGTAGTTATATTCTGTACATAGGGCAGTATTAAATAGTTATATCTTGTACATAGAGATATTATAGTATTATATCTGTACATGGCAGTATATAGTATTATATTCTTGTACATAGGGCAGTATTATAGTAGTTATATCTGTACAAGGGCATATTAATAGTTATATTCTTGTACATAGGGCAGTATTATGTATTATTCTGTACATAGGGCAGTATATAGTAGTTTATTCTGTACATAGGGCAGTATATATAGTTATATTCTTGTACATAGGCAGTATATAGTAGTTAATTCTTGTACATAGGCAGTATTATAGTATTATATCTTGTACATAGGGCAGTATTATAGTAGTTAATCTTGTACAAGGGCAGTATTAAGTGTATATTCTTACATAGGGCAGTATTATAGTATATATTCTTTACTAGGGAGTATTATAGTAGTTATATTTGTACATAGGAGCAGTTTTAATAGTTATATTCTGTACATAGGGCAGTATTATATATTATATTCTTGACATAGGGCAGTATTATAGTAGTTATATCTTGACATAGGGCAGTATTATAGTAGTTAATTTTGTAATAGGGGCAGTATTATAGTAGTTATATTCTTGACATAGGGCAGTATTATATAGTTATATATTTTGAATAGGGCAGATTATAGTAGTTATATTCTGTACATAGGCAGTATTAAGTAGTTATATTCTTGTACATAGGGCAGTATTATAGTAGTTATATCTTGTACATAGGGGCAGTATTATAGTAGTTATATTTTAATAGGCAGTATTATATAGTTATATTCTTGTACATAGGGCAGTATTATAGTAGTTATATTCTTGTACATAGGAGCAGTATTTTTTTACTGAGTATTATATTTTTCTTTAATAGGCATATTATAGTAGTTATATTTTCATAGGCATATTATAGTAGTTATATTCTTGTACATAGGCAGTATTATAGTATTATATTCTTGTACATAGGCAGTATATAGTAGTTATATTCTTGTACATAGGGCAGTATTATAGTAGTTATATTCTTGTAATAGGCAGATATTATTAGTATATTCTTGTACATAGGCAGTATTATAGTAGTTATATTCTTGTACATAGGGCAGTATTATATTTAGTTATATTCTTGTAACATAGGGCAGTTTTATAGTATAATATTCTTGTATATAGGGAGAAAATAGAGTTATATTCTTGACATAGGGGCAGTTTTTATAGTAGTATATTCTTGTACATAGGAGCAGTATTAATTTTTTTTTTATATTCTTGAAACATAGGGGCAAAATTATATAGTTATTTTCCCGAACAAGGTGCTATTATAGTATTTTAAATCTGTACATAGGAGCAGTATTATAGTTAGTTATTTTCCTTGAACATAGGAGCATATTATAATAGTTAATTCTTGTATATAGGAGCAGTATTATGGGTATTATATTCTTGTACATAGGGGCAGTATTATATATTTATATTCTTGTACATAGGGCAGTATTATAGTAGTTATATTCTTGTTAGCATAGGACAGTATTATAGTAGTAGTTATACTTCTTGTACATACGGGCAGTATTAAGTAGTTAATTCTTGTACAGGTGGCAGTATTATAGTAGTTATATTCTTGTACATAGGGCAGTATTATAGTAGTTATATTCTGTTACTAAGCAGTTATTATATGTAGTTATATTCTTGTACATAGGGGCAGTATTATAGTAGTTATATTCTTGTACATAGGGGCAATTTTTATGTAAAAACCAAACAAATACAAATATAATGACATTCCTCCAGTAATGATAAAATTCATTTTGGATTGTACATTCATTACATATCCGGATTATACATATAAAATTAATCTAAGAGTCCATACACCTGTTGGAAAAAAAACAAAAAAAAACTCATATTTCAACCCAGTGACAACATCCTTCCATAACTTAACATTTCCTAATGATTTTATCTATCTGGGCTCGGACCTTATGTGGTTGACGGCGTCACAGATCTTAGTCGGAGTTATTCTGGTCACCGCCGTCTCCATTTCAGACTCTACCGGGAGGCCCAGGTAATGGCTTCCGCTTGGGCGGAGGACAGTCCTCTACGTCCCTATCAAACTCTGCGTCAATTCTTCTAAGGTCATCCTCAAAATCACGTCAGACTCAGACAGAACACCAAACCTATTAGATAAGTCCATTACACCTGCAGAACTCTGGACCTTCTTCCTGGCTCCTTGGCCAGTGTCATATACTCCCAGGTTTACGGGAGGTCTTGTCCTTTTTTCTTCCTTTTAGTCTGAGACACAGAGGTAGTACTGAAGTAATGCTTCCCTGTGACTGCTGCCCTTGAGGGACAACCTCCATACTTCCCCTGTGCACCCTCTGAACCCTGCTGCTCTGTGTCACCTGAGTAGACCCCTGTGGGCATCCGGTCTGGCCAGTATTTCCCCTGACAGTAAAGCTGCCTCCTCTAGAATCTCTGCCCCTGCCACCAAATCCTCATCAGGAAAGTCCTTACAGATATTGGCCAGGCGTCAGGACAGTCCTGTGAGGGTGACCGATCTTCCCACAAGGTGCACCTGATTTCTGTGCAGTCTGCAGCCACAATGGCCGACCTCCCCACACAGGTTGCACTTCACCACAGTACACGTATTTGCCAGGTGACCCGCCTTGCCAATTTGAAGCACTTATCGAGGCTGCCCAGGATAGAAACACACACCCCTCTCCCTCCCAATAAAGAAGGAGTGGGTAAGTGGGCAGTGATATTATCGCACTGGCGCAGTTTTCACCAAAACCCTCCACCCTCCCGTCCAGATACCATCATTGTCTCTGCTTTTGGTGAGGTCAGAGACCAGGTCACAATGCCTCCGGAGCCAACACCCAATGTCCTGGACTGGGGAACAGACTCATTCCAGAAGATGAGATTTACCGTAACGGTAATCTGCTTAGAGATAGGAATAAAGCTGAACTTACTCATCCCTCAGAGTCTCTAAACTTGGGAAATTAGCCAGAACCTGTCCAGGTCACTCATGAGCTTAAAGCTGACTCATAGCCCTGCCATGTCTGGAAGATTAATCACCGCCAAGATGCTGACTGGCGCAAACCCCATCTGCGACACAAGAGCTCCCTGACACAAACCTTCTATCTGGCAGATCCTCCTTGGCACCTCTGTGCCGGAAACGCACACGTTTCTCCCGTTTAAACGCCTGGCCGGTATAATTGGCACCAGAGGTGAAGGACGGAGCGCCACGACTCCAGGCATTACTGGGGGGAACCTGCGGGTCACACTAGGCTGACTGACGGGTTGAGGGTCTGCAGCAGGGGGGCTTCTACACCTTGTGTGCTCGGAATTAAAGGGGGGAAATCACAGACATCATCATGCACATTGTTATCTCAACATCAATGTCACTATCAGACTGCGCAGCGTCAAGCAAAGAATACTTGTGCTCCCCCAAACCCCCGACCCCTCAGATACAGCGGGTTATCCCCAGCATCAGAGCCCTGGCGGCACCATCAGGAACTACCGGCACATGTCCACGGCCCAACTGTGGTGCATGGCATTCTGAGACTTGTAGTCCCTGTGCTGAAAAATGTCCATGCTGCTGCTTGGGAATCTGCTGCAGGCGGCTGTGCTGGGCATTCTGCGACTTGTTTGTACCTCTACTGGAATGTGCCCTTCATGCTGCTGCTTGGAATCTCTGCAGTGCTGTTGTGCTGGGCATTCTGTGACTTGTTGTACCTCTGCTGAATCTGCACTACATGCTTCTGCTTTGGATCTGCTGCAGGCAGTTTTGCTGAGCATTTTGAGACTTGTGGTACGTCTGCTGGGGTCTGTACTACTGGCTGCTGCTGGTGCGGCATTTGCCCCTTGTTGAAGCAGAAACTTGCAGGCTGCAGCACTGTCCGCACCTGCTTCTGGGGTCCACCTGGACAATGTCTGACCTGGAACCTGCAGAGTTCTGCTTCTGTGACTTAAACAGTTCCTGGTTCCTATAAGTCCTCTGCATGGGCCCCTCCTCTCTAGGACGGCAGTCCATGTTCCCTCACCACTTTGCCAGCAAATACACCCAGTGTGTTCAGAGTCTCATCATAAAAATCATGACTCCCGGGATTAATTAGCCTTTAGTCTTATAGCAAGTGTCTATCTGCATCTGTAGTGCGTCTTCTGCTGCTGTTAACTCACCGAACTTCTTGACCAGTTCCTGGATCTCCTCTGCGAGCTGAAGCTCAGGTGCATCCGGCGTCTCCTCCTGGATCCTGCATTCAGCGATGTCCCGCGCTGCTTGAACCCAGACGTCTCCTAATTTTCACCACCCTGGTTTCATGGCTCCAGGCTCCACAGCACTTTACTGCTGCCACCTGAACTGCGACCGTGTGCGCCTGAACCGCGCCATACTGCCATGCTAGGCTGTAAGTCTCCTGGATGGTTTGTCTTTCCAAAGAGTCCGTCTCTGCCTGGGAGCAGAGAGGTGAACTGCACAGCTGGGGCTGATCTCACTGTGACCCGCAGGACTGCTTGCTGACTGGGGAGTTACCTGACTTCACATTGTGCTGTAACCCTTCACTGACCGACACTTTACCTTCTGCATTCATTTGCTAGACTTGGAGAAGGTTCCTCCCAAAACTTACTGACGGCTTTTTCCTCCTTCCACAGAACTGCTCAGCTTGTGGCTCGCTGCATTCACTGCTCTGACAGTGGCTCTGGGATTAACATTCCCATAGGAGAGGCTGGGAGGCTTGTCCCAGTGTAGGCCGGGAAGCCTGGGTCTTGCTGGGGAGCTTCCCCGCCCAGGGTGGCCCCTCCCTGGGCTTTACTCCAGACATCAGGAGAGCTACAAACACACAACCTCTCAGCTAGGAGGCAGTATTATGTATTGTTATATTCTTGTATATAGGGGCAGTATTATAGTAGTTATATTCTTGTACATAGGGGTAGCATTATATAGTTATATTCTTGTACATAGAGGCAGTATTTATTATTATATTCTGTACATAGGAGCAGTATTATAATAGTTATATTTCTTGTATATAGGAGCAGTATTATAGTAGTTATATTCTTGTACATAGGGGCAGTATTATAGTAGTTTATATTCTTGTACATAGGAGCAGTATTAAGTAGTTTATATTCTTGTACATAGGGAGCAGTATTATAGTAGTTATATTCTTGTTACTAGGAGCAGTATTATAGTAGTTAATTCTTGTACATAGGGGCAGGTATTATAAGTATTATATTCTGTACATGGGGCAGTATTTAGTAGTTATATTCTTGTATATAGGAGCAGTATTATAGTAGTTATATTCTTGTACATATGAGCAGTATTATAGTAGTTATATTCTTGTACATAGGAGCAGTATTTATAGTAGTTATATTTTGTATATAGGGGCAGTATTATAGTAGTTATATTCTTGTATATAGGGGCAGTATTATAGTAGTTATATTCTTGTATATAGGGGCAGTATTATAGTAGTTATATTCTTGTACATAGGGTCAGTATTATAGTAGTTATATATTCTTGATACATAGGAGCAGTATTATAGTAGTTATATAATTCTTGTACATAGGGCAGTATATAGTAGTTATATTCTTGTACATAGGAGCAGTATTATAGTAGTTATATTCTTGTATATAGGGCAGTATTATAGTATTATATTCTTGTATATAGGGGCAGTTATAGCAGGTATAATTCTTTACATAGGGGCAGTATTATGTATTTATATTCCTTTTACATAGGAGCAGTAATATAGTAGTTATTATTCCCTTTTACAAAAGCAGTATTAGTAGTTATATTCTTGTATATAGGGCAGTAATAATAGTAGTTATATTCTTGTATATAGGGGCAGTATTATAGTATTTTATTCTTGTACATAGGGGCAGTATTATATTAGTTATATTCTTGTACATAGGGGCAGTAAAAATTTGAAATTATATTCTTTTAAAATAGGGGGAGTATAATAGTAGATATATCTTGTTACTAGGGGCATATTATAGTAGTTATATTTCTTGTACATAGGAGCAGTATTATAAAGATAAAAACTTGTACATAGGGGGGAGTATATAGTAAAAATTAATTCTTGTACATAGGGGGCATAATAAAATAGTTTATTCTGTAAAGGAGCAGTAAATTTAAAATAGTTATATTCTTGTACATAGAGCAGTAAATAAAAGTTATATTTTTGAAAAATAGAGCAGTATTATATATTATATTCTTGTACATAGGGGGAGTTTATAGTAGTTATATTCTTGTACATAGGGGCATTAAATTTAAATATTTATATTCTTGTACATAGGAGCAGTATTTTAGTAATTTTATTCTTGTACATAAAGGGGGAGTATTATGTAGTTATATTCTTGTACATAGGGCAGTATTATAGTAGAGTATATTCTTGATACATAGGGGCATAATATTTGTAGTTTTATTCATTGTACATAGGGGCAGTATTTTTAGTAGTTAATTCTTGTACATAGGGGGGTAAATTATAGTATTATATTCTTGTACATAAGGGCAATTTTTTTTGAAAAAACCAAACAAATACAAATAATGACATTCCCCGTAATAATAAATTCCCTTTGGGAAATGTACTTTCATTACATACCGGATTAAAACATAAAAAATTACTTAAAGAGTCCAACACCTGGTTGGAAAAAAAAAAAAAAACATCATATTCAACCCGTGACACATCCTCCATAACTTACTTTTCTAATGTTTTTAAATCAAAACCTGGGCTGGGACTTTTATGTGGTTGACGGTCACAGACTGAGTCGGAGTTATTCTGGTCACCCCCGTCTCCATTTCAGACTCTACCCAGAGCCCTCAGGTAAATGGCTTTCGTTTTGGCGAGGACAGTCCTCTACCCCAAATAAAAACTGGCGTCAATTCTTCTAAGGTCATCCTCAAATCACCGGTCAGACTCAACAGAACCCAAAAACCATTAATAAGCCCATTACACCTGCAGAACTCGGGACCTTTTTCCCTGCCCTTTGGCCATGTCATACCCCTTTCGGGTTTACGGGGGGCCCTTGCCTTTTTTTCTCCTTTTAGTCGAACACGATGGGTACTGAAGTAATTTTTCCCTGTGACTGCTCCCCCCTAGGACAACCTCCATATTTTTTTTCCCGTGCACCCCTGAACCCTGCTGCCTGGTGTCACCGAGAGAACCCCGGGTGGCCTCCGGTCTGGCCATATTTCCCCTGACAGAAAACTGCCTCCTCTAGAATCCCCTGCCCCTGCCACCAAACCTCATCAGATAGTCCTTACAGATATTGTTTCCAGGCGTCAGGACAGCCCCCCTTGAGGGTGACCGTCTTCCCACAGAGGTTGAAACCTGATGTTCGCATCTGAAAGCCCATGGCCGACCTCCCCACACAGGTTGCATTTTCACCACAGTACACGAAATTTGCCAGGTGACCCCCTTGCCACATTTGAAGCCGTTACGGGGTTTCCCAGGAAGAAACACACCCCCCTCTCCCTCCCAATAAAGAAGGAGTGGGTAAGTGGGCAGTGATTTTAAAATCGCACTGGCGCAGTTTCACCAAAAACCCCTCCACCCTCCCTCCGATACCATCATTGTCTCTGCTTTTGTGGGCCCAAGACCAGGTCACAATGCCTCCGGAGCCACACCACAATGTCCCTGCGGGGGAACAGACACATTCCAGAATGATGAGATTTAACGTAACGTATCTGCTTAGAGATAGGACATAAAGCTGAACTTACTCCAGCCCTCAGAGTCTCTAAACTGGGGAAATTAGAACCAAACCTGTCCAGGTCACTCATGAGCTTAAAGCTGACGTCATAGCCCCTGCCTGTCTGGAAGATTAATCACCGCCAAGATGCTGACTGGCGCAAACCCCATCTGGCGACACAAGAGCTCCCTGACCACAAACCTTCTATCTGGCAGATCCTCCTTTGGCACCTCTGTCCCGGGAAAAACGCACAAACAAGTTTCTCCGTTTAAACGCCTGGCCGTATAATTGGCACCAGAGGTGAAGGACGGAGCGCCACGACTCCCAGGCATTACTGGGGGGAACCTGCGGGGTCACACTAGGCTGACTGACGGGTGAGGGTCTGCAGCGGGGGGGCTTCTACACCTTGTGTGCTCGGAATTAAAGGGGGGAAATCACAGACATCATCATGCACATTGTTATCATCACATCAATGTCACTATCAGACTGCGCAGCGTCCAGCAAAGATACTGTGCTCCCCCCAAACCCCCGACCCCTCAATACAGCGCGGTTATCCCCAGCATCAGAGCCCTGCTGGCACCATCAGGAACTACCGGCACATGTCCACTGCCCAACTGTGGTGCATGGCATTCTGAGACTTGTAGTCCCTGTGCTGAAAAATGTCCATTTCTGCTGCTTGGAATCTGCTGCAGGCGGCTGTGCTGGGCATTCTGCGACTTGTTGTACCTCTACTGGAATGTGCCCTTCATCTGCTGCTGCTTGGAATCTGCTGCAGGCTGTTGTGCTGGCATTCTGTGATTGTTGTACCTCTGCTGGGAAACTGCACTACATCTTCTGCTTTGGATCTGCTGCAGGCAGTTTTGCTGAGCATTTTGAGACTTGTGGTACGTCCTGCTGGGTCGTAAATGCTGGGCCCGCTGCTGGTGCGGCATTTGCCCCTTTTGGAAGCAGAAACTTGCAGGCTGCAGCCTGTCCGCACCTGCTTCTGGGGTCCACCTGGGACAATGTCTGACCTGGAACCTGCAGAGTTCTGCTTCTGTGACTTAAACAGTTCCTGGTTCCTATAAGTCCCGCCAGGGGGCCCCATCCTCTCTAGGACGCAGTCCATGTCCCTCACCACTTTGCCAGCAATACACCCAGTGTTTTCAGAGTCTCATCATAAAAATCATGACTCCCGGATTAAAAGCCTTTAGCTTATAAGCAAGTGTCTATCTGCATCTGTAGTTGCGTCTTTCTGCAGCTGTAACTCACCGAACTTCTTGACCATGTCCTGGGATCTCCTCTGCGAGCTGAAGCTCAGGTGCACGCGGCGTCTCCTCCTGGGGTCCTGCATTCAGCGATGTCCCCGGCTGCTTGAACCCAGACGTCTCCTTAATTTCACCACCGCTGGTTCATGCTCCCGCTCACAGCACTTTTACTGCTGCCACCTGACTGCGACCGTGTGCGTCCCGACCGCGCCATACTGCCATGCTGCTGTAAGTTCTCCTGGATGGTTTGTCTTTCAAGACGTCCGCCTCTGCCTGGGAGCAGGAGGTGATCTGCACAGCTGGGGCTGATCTCAACTGTGCACCCGGCAGGAGCTGCTTGCTTGACTGGGAGTTACCTGACTTCACAATTTTGCTGTAACCCTCACTGACCGACACTTTTCCTTCTTGCTTCTTTGCTGGACTTGGGGAAGGTTTTCCTCCCAAAACTTTACTGACGGCTTTTTCCTCCTTCACAGAACTGCTGCAGCTTTGGCTCGCTGCATTCACTGCTCTGACAGTGGCTCTGGGATTAACATCCCATTAGGAGAAAGGCCTGGGAGGCTTGTCCCAGTGTAGGCCCTGAAGCCTGGGTTTGCCTGGGGAGCTTCCCCGCCCAGGTGGCCCCTCCCTGGGCTTTGCTCCAGACATCAGGAGAGCTACAAACACACAACCTCTCAGCTAGGAGGCAGTGATTATAGTAGTTATATTCTTGTATATAGGGGCAGTATTATAGTAGTTATATTCTTGTACATAGGGGCAGTATTATAGTAGTTATATTCTTGTACATAGGGCATTATTATATTTATTTATATCTTTGTACATAGGGCATTATTATATTAGTTATATTCTTGTACATAGGGCAGTATTATAGTAGTTATATTCTTGTACATAGGGCAGTATTATAGTAGTTATATTCTTGTACATAGGAGCAGTATTATAGTAGTTATATTCTTGTACATAGGGGCAGTATTATAGTAGTTATATTCTTGTACATAGGAGGCAGTATTTTTATATGTTATATTCTGTACATAGGGGGCATATTATAATATTATATTCTTGTATATAGGGCAGTATTATAGTAGTTATATTCTTGCACATAGGAGCAGTATTATAGTATTTTATATTTTGTATATAGGGGCAGTATTATAGTAGTTATATTCTTGCAATAGGGGCAGTATTATAGTAGTTATATTCTTTATATAGGGGCAGTATTATAGTAGTTATATTCTTGTACATAGGGGCAGTATTATAGTAGTTATATTCTTGTACATAGGGGCATATTATATTAGTTTATATTCTTGTACAAAGGGGCAGTATTATAGTAGTTATATTTTTGTACATAGGGGCAGTATTATAGTAGTTATATTCTTGTACATAGGAGCAGTATTATAGTAGTTATATTCTTGTATCATAGGGCAGTATTATAGTAGTTATAATCTTGTACATAGGGGCAGTATTATAGTAGTTATATTCTTGTACATAGGGGCAGTATTATAGTAGTTATATTCTTGTACATAGGGCAGTATTATAGTAGTTATATTCTTGTATATAGGGGCAGTATTATGTAGTTATATTCTTGTACATAGGGGCAGTATTATAGTAGTTATATTCTTGTACATAGGAGCAGTATTATAGTAGTTATATTCTTGTACATGGGGGCAGTATTATAGTAGTTATATTCTTGTAATAGGAGCAGTATTATAGTAGTTATTTTCTTGTACATAGGGAGCAGTATTATAGTAGTTATATTCTTGTACATAGGAGCAGTATTATAGTAGTTATATTCTTGTAATAGGGGCAGTATTATAGTAGTTATATTCTTGTACATAGGGCAGTATTATAGTAGTTTATATTCTTGTATATAGGAGCAGTATTATAGTAGTTATATTCTTGTACATAGGGCAGTATTATAGTAGTTATATTCTTGTACATAGGAGGCAGTATTATAGTAGTTATATTCTTGTATATAGGGCAGTATTATAGTAGTTATATTCTTGTATATAGGGCAGTATTATAGTAGTTATATTCTTGTATATAAGGGCAGTATTATAGTAGTTATATTCTTGTACATAGGGGCAGTATTATAGTAGTTATATTCTTGTACATAGGAGCAGTATTATAGTAGTTATATTCTTGTACATAGGGGCAGTATTATAGTAGTTATATTCTTGTACATAGGAGCAGTATTATAGTAGTTATATTCTTGTACATAGGGCAGTATTATAGTAGTTATATTCTTGATAATAGGGGCAGTATTATAGTAGTTATATTCTTGTACATAGGGCAGTATTATAGTAGTTATATTCTGTATATAGGGGCAGTATTATAGTAGTTTATTTCTTGTACATAGGGGCAGTATTATAGTAGTTATATTCTTGTACATAGGAGCAGTATTATAGTAGTTATATTCTTGTACATAGGGCAGTATTATAGTATTATATTCTTGTATATAGGGGCAGTATTATAGTAGTTATATTCTTGTAATAGGGGCAGTATTATAGTAGTTATATTCTTGTACATAGGAGCAGTATTATAGTAGTTATATTGTACATAGGGCAGTAATTATAGTAGTTATATTCTTGTACACAGGGGAAGTATTATAGTAGTTATATTCTTGTACACAGGGGCAGTATTATAGTAGTTATATTCTTGTACATAGGGCAGTATTATAGTAGTTATATTCTGTACATAGGAGCAGTATTATAGTAGTTATATTCTTGTACACTGGGGCAGTATTATAGTAGCTATATTCTTGCACATAGGGGGCAGTATTATAGTAGTTATATTCTTGTACATAGGAGCAGTATTATAGTAGTTATATTTTTGTACATAGGGGCAGTATTATAGTAGTTATATTCTTGTACATAGGGGCAGTATTATAGTAGTTATATTCTTGTACATAGGAGCAGTATTATAGTAGTTATATTCTGTACATAGGGGGCAGTATTATAGTAGTTATATTCTTGTACATAGGGCAGTATTATAGTAGTTATATTCTTGTACATAGGGGTAGCATTATATTAGTTATATTCTTGTACATAGGAGGCAGTATTATATTAGTTATATTCTGTACATAGGAGCAGTATTATAATAGTTATATTCTTGTATATAGGGGCAGTATTATAGTAGTTATATTCTTGCACATAGGAGCAGTATTATAGTAGTTATATTCTTGTATATAGGGGCAGTATTATAGTAGTTATATTCTTGTACATAGGGGCAGTATTATAGTAGTTATATTCTTGTACATAGGGGCAGTATTATAGTAGTTATATTCTTGTACATAGGGGCAGTATTATAGTATAGTTATATTCTTGTACATAGGAGCAGTATTATAGTAGTTATATTCTTGTATATAGGGGCAGTATTATAATAGTTATATTCTTGTACATGGGGCAGTATTATAGTAGTTATACTCTTGTACATAGGAGTAGTATTATAGTAGTTATATTCTTGTACATAGGGTCAGTATTATAGTAGCTATATTCTTGCACATAGGGGGCAGTATTATAGTAGTTATATTCTTGTACATAGGAGCAGTATTATAGTAGTTATATTGTACATAGGGGCAGTATTATAGTAGTTATATTCTTGTACACAGGGGAAGTATTATAGTAGTTATATTCTTGTACACAGGGGCAGTATTATAGTAGTTATATTCTTGTACATAGGGGCAGTATTATAGTAGTTATATTCTTGTACATAGGGGCAGCATTATAGTAGTTATATTCTGTACATAGGAGCAGTATTATAGTAGTTATATTCTTGTACATAGGGGCAGTATTATAGTAGTTATATTCTTGTACATAGGAGCAGTATTATAGCAGTTATATTCTTGTACATAGGGGCAGTATTATAGTAGTTATATTCTTGTACATAGGGGCAGTATTATAGTAGTTATATTCTTGTACATAGGAGCAGTATTATAGTAGTTATATTCTTGTACATAGGGGCAGTATTATAGTAGTTATATTCTTGTATATAGGGGCAGTATTATAGTAGTTATATTCTGTACATAGGGGCAGTATTATGGTAGTTATATACTTGTATATAGGGGGCAGTATTATTGTATATACATGCAGGATAATAACTCATGATGAAAAGAATAACAGAATGGTAACAAGACGATCTTTTGGCTCAGCAGACAGGGTTTATCACCTCTTAAATGGCACGGCGTTCTTCAGGGCCGTTTCCACATCGCTGACATTTCCTCTTGCCAGCACGCTGACAGTAATGAGTCCGGCATTGTACAGCGCTCTCGCCCTCTGTGCGTTCAGTAGATCCAGGCGGACGAGGTCACAGAGCTCTCGCTGTACACCGAACGTCAGTCGACTCTGGAACTGGGAGAGAAGCAGCTCCATGTTGTGCCATCCCAGGCGATTACTGAACACCGTCACCATTCCTGCCGAGAGTAGGACGAGATTGTAACAAAACACAATGATGATTTATGCCCCATGACGCTTTATGACAATGTCCGCTCTGCTACATCTCTGGTTACTCACCAGCGTAGGTGGCGGCCGACTGCTGCAGGGACTGGAGTTGACCCCGGCTGCAGCCGTATTTTTTCGTCAAATCTGACAAAGGAACTTCACTGATCAAATCCAGCAGCACGAGGCTCGTGTAAAACCTGGAGGGGGAAAAGATAGAAACGATGGTCCGGGCACAACCTGCCGTCCCATCTAACACCCTACGTGCTTCCGAATCCCTTCGTGCCGCACAGCACACGTGACGGAGGGTCACTCACCTCTTATGGATGGCGATCTGACGATGCTGTCGGTCAGTTTTGGCGACGATCTTTCCGTTCACGGAGCGGGCCAGGAAGCCTTCTTCAATCCCCACCAGCTCGGCCACACGTTTCATGGACACGGAGAGCTTCTCCCAGAGACAGAAGAACTGGTACCAGTCAATGGTGGCCCACTCCTCGTACACAGGGGTGACCTGAGGCAACAGAGGGGCTCAGTGATACGAGGCGCGGGACGGGATTCAGTCGTGTGATCACTTACCAGGTACAGGATGTGCAGGTCGTTCTCCAGGACGAAGCCTTTCATCGCCCTCTGAAGATCTGCAAAAAATGCCCAGAGCCTCGGAGGGCGACAGCGAGGACGAGAGGGTGGCGGCGCCGAGCTTTGTGGGGCGATAAACCTCCGCTGCAGAGAGAAACATCAGATAATCAGTGTCTGGAGGTCGGATAACCCCCCTAGTGCATATCGGTCCTTGGGGGTAACCAGGATTCCTCGGCGTCCCCTGCACACGGTGATCGTTACCTTTCTCTCCGTGCCGCTCCTCCTCCACCTTCTGTATGAACTCATTCCTCAGCAGCCAGTCCACGCACGCCTCAATCGCCCCGTGGTCCTGCCGCTCCGGATCTCCATCCTCCTCTCTCAGGCTCACAGCCAACAGGGTGCAAGAGGCGTAAATCCTCACATCCTCTGGCGTGTCTGCCACCCCTCCAACGATGATCTGGGTGAAAATCAGAATGAGTGAGAACTCGTGTGCCCGGACGTCACAACGCGGCCCTATTACACGATCACCGGGTCACGCTCCGTCACTGCGGCTGCTCCGTCTGAGTGACAGCAATCACTGCAGTGCTCGCATATGAACCAGGAGGCTCAGGATGAATATGGATACAGGTAGCCACCACACAAGGCGCTGCACGTTGTAGGTTCTCACCTCCAGGATAGCCCGGATCATGCTGCCCGTCACTCCGGTCCCTTCTTTCCGCTGGAGGCAGCTCTGGACCGGCTTCAGGGACCCCTGCAGTAGACTGATCCCCTTCGCTCTCTCCGCAGGCTTACATATGAGGATGCTCTCCCCTGCGGAGGACGGAAACTGGAGATCAGGCCAGAGAAGTGCAGGAGTGAAATGAGAATCTCTCAGCCCAGATCTACGACGTCTCTCCGCTGAGCGTTTGCTTCCATAGTATGTAGGATACCGGGGGGGGCACAGGTCAGTCACCTGTCTGACAGTCAGCCGGGCTGATAGCGGGGGCAGCAGAGTGCACAAACCCCAGATCTGTGATGTACATGACCATCACAGATCTCGCCTCCCCGCGCTCACCTTCGGTGTCCACTCCTTTGCGGCCGGCTCTTCCTGCCATCTGTTTATACGTCAGGATGTCCAGAAGTCGACCATTGAACAGTGGGGTCCTGATGATGACCCGCCGGGCAGGGAGGTTAACACCGGATGACAGGGTGGAGGTCGCTACCAACACACGGATAATACCATGCCGGAAGGCGCCTTCTACAACGTCACGTTCATCAAACGTCAGCCCTGTGAGCACAATGGATGTAGACATGGCAGAAGGGGTTAATGAGGGCCACAGCTGTACTCAGAAGGATGCGACTGCTTTATACTGGTCCGTACCGGCATGATGGAAAGCAACGCCCCAGGGAACGGTGCGTCCAAGAACAGCGTCCAGCCCGGCCGGACATCGCCTCAGCTGCCCCACCACATCCTGGATGCCGTCCTTGTCCAGGACCACGGGGGAGATGCTCGGCTCCAATCTGCCACCTATCACAAATAGCCACTATCCCCATCAGTACAGACAGAATAATATAACCCTTAAATCAGCATAAAACATTGATGGAAAACTCAAAAACTTCTCAACTTCCAAAACTTTTAAAGAAGAAGCCTGGAATTGTGCTGCCACCTGGTGGATCAACAACGCAACACCTGAAGGGAGAAGAATCCGCGTGCCTCATTTAGGACAGAAACTACCTCCCCGATGCCACCTAGTGGAGGAAGCGGCCGTGTAAGTCAGTGACCGGAATTACTAGCCCAGCCGGGCGCCCGTGTAACAGAGACAATTCCAGCGCGGGGCCCGTTTACTGAATTATCTGCGAGCGCCCCATTTATATAGGCGAGTACGAGCCCCCATTATGGAGGTTAATACGAGCCCCCATTATGTAGGTTAGTACGAGCCCCCATTATGCAGGTTAGTACGAGCCCCCATTATATAGGTGAGTACGAGCCCCCATTATGGAGGTTAATACGAGCCCCCATTATGGAGGTTAATAAGAGCCCCCATTATGTAGGTTAGTACGAGCCCCCATTATGCAGGTTAGTATGAGCCCCCATTATATAGGTTAGTACGAGCCCCCATTATGCAGGTTAGTACGAGCCCCCATTGTGTAGGTGAGTACGAGCCCCCATTATATAGGTGAGTACGAGCCCCCATTGTGTAGGTTAGTACGAGCCCCCATTATGCAGGTGAGTACGAGCCCCCATTATGTAGGTTAGTACGAGCCCCCATTAGTGTAGGTTAGTACGAGCCCCCATTGTGTAGGTTAGTACGAGCCCCCATTGTGTAGGTTAGTACGAGCCCCCATTTGTAGGTTAGTACGAGCCCCCATTGTGTAGGTTAGTACGAGCCCCCATTATGCAGGTGAGTACGAGCCCCCATTGTGTAGGTTAGTACGAGCCCCCATTATGTAGGTGAGTAGAGCCCCCATTGTGGTAGTACGACCCCATTATTAGGTGAGTACGAGCCCCCATTGATATAGGTGAGTACGAGCCCCCATTATAAGGTTGAGTACGAGCCCCCATTATGCAGGTGAGTACGAGCCCCCATTGTGTAAGGTGAGTACGAGCCCCATTATGCAGGTTAGTACGAGCCCCCATTATATAGGTGAGTACGAGCCCCCATTATGCAGGTAGTACGAGCCCCCATTGTGTAGTTAGTACGAGCCCCCATTATGATAGGTAGTACGAGCCCCCATTATGTAGGTGAGTACGAGCCCCCATTGTGTAGGTTTAGTACGAGCCCCCATATGCTAGGTAGTACGAGCCCCATTATGTAGGTGAGTACGAGCCCCCATTATGAGTGAGTACGAGCCCCCATTATATAGTGAGTACGAGCCTCCATTTGCAGGTGAGTACGAGCCCCCATTATATAGGTGAGTACGAGCCCCCATTGTGTAGGTAGTACGAGCCCCCATTATGAGGTGAGTACGAGCCCCCATTATATAGGTGAGTACGAGCCCCCATTATGCAGGTGAGTACGAGCCCCATTATGCAGGTGAGTACGAGCCCCCATTGTGTAGGTGAGTACGAGCCTCCATTATGCAGGTGAGTACGAGCCCCCATTATATAGGTGAGTACGAGCCCCCATTTGTAGGTGAGTACGAGCCCCCATTATGAGGTGAGTACGAGCCCCTTTATATAGGTGAGTACGAGCCCCCATTATATAGGTGAGTACGAGCCCCCATTGTGTAGGTTAGTACGAGCCCCCATTATAGGTGAGTACGAGCCCCCATTGTATAGGTTAGTACGAGCCCCCATTGATGCAGGTTAGTACGAGCCCCCATTGTGTAGGTTAGTACGAGCCCCCATTGTGTAGGTTAGTACGAGCCCCCATTATGTAGGTGAGTATGAGCCCCCATTATGCAGGTAGTACGAGCCCCCATTGATGTAGGTTAGTACGAGCCCCCATTATATAGGTGAGTACGAGCCCCCATTATGTAGGTTAGTACGAGCCCCCATTATATAGGTAGTACGAGCCCCCATTATATAGGTGAGTACGAGCCCCCATTATATAGGTTAGTACGAGCCCCCATTATGCAGGTTAGTACGAGCCCCCATTGTGTAGTAGTACGAGCCCCCATTATGTAGGTAGTACGAGCCCCCATTATATAGGTGAGTACGAGCCCCCATTATGCAGGTTAGTACGAGCCCCATTATTCAGGTGAGTACGAGCCCCCATTATTAGGTGAGTACGAGCCCCCATTATGCAGGTGAGTACGAGCCCCCATTATATAGTTAGTACGAGCCCCCATTATATAGGTAGTACGAGCCCCATTATTAGGTGAGTACGAGCCCCCATTATGAGGTTGAGTACGAGCCCCCATTATGTGGTAGTACGAGCCCCCATTGTGTAGGTTAGTACGAGCCCCCATTATTCAGGTGAGTACGAGCCCCCATTGTGTAGGTTAGTACGAGCCCCCATGTGTAGGTTAGTACGAGCCCCATTATGTAGGTGAGTACGAGCCCCCATTATGTAGGTGAGTACGAGCCCCCATTGTAGGTTAGTACGAGCCCCCATTATGCAGGTGAGTACGAGCCCCCATTATGTAGGTAGTACGAGCCCCCATTATATAGGTGAGTACGAGCCCCCATTGTGTAGGTTAGTACGAGCCCCATTATATAGGTGATACGAGCCCCCATTGATGTAGGTGAGTACGAGCCCCCATTATGAGTGTACAGCCCATTTGAGGTAGTACGAGCCCCCATTGTGTAGGTTAGTACGAGCCCCCATTATATAGGTAGTACGAGCCCCCATTGTGTAGGTGAGTACGAGCCCCCATTATGCAGGTGAGTACGAGCCCCCATTATATAGGTTAGTACGAGCCCCCATTATATAGGGAGTACGAGCCCCCATTGTGTAGGTTAGTACGAGCCCCCATTATAGGGAGTACGAGCCCCCATTGATGTAGGTTAGTACGAGCCCCCATTGTGTAGGTTAGTACGAGCCCCCATTGTGTAGGTTAGTACGAGCCCCCATTGTGTAGGTTAGTACGAGCCCCCATTGTGTAGGTTAGTACGAGCCCCCATTATGCAGGTGAGTACGAGCCCCCATTGTGTAGGTTAGTACGAGCCCCCATTATGCAGGTGAGTACGAGCCCCCATTGTGTAGGTTAGTACGAGCCCCATTATGCAGGTGAGTACGAGCCCCCATTATTAGGTAGTACGAGCCCCCATTGTGTAGGTTAGTACGAGCCCCCATTTTAGGTAGTACGAGCCCCATTATGAGGTGAGTACGAGCCTCCATTATGCAGGTGAGTACGAGCCCCCATTATAGGTGAGTACGAGCCCCCATTTGAGGTTAGTACGAGCCCCCATTATATAGGTGAGTACGAGCCCCCATTGTGTAGGTGAGTACGAGCCCTCCATTATGCAGGTGAGTACGAGCCCCATTTGTAGGTTAGTACGAGCCCCCATTGTTAAGGAGTACGAGCCCCCATTGTGTAGGTTAGTACGAGCCCCATTATGCAGGTGAGTACGAGCCCCATTGTGTAGGTTAGTACGAGCCCCCATTTAGTAGGTAGTACGAGCCCCCATTGTGTAGGTTAGTACGAGCCCCCATTTGTAGGTAGTACGAGCCCCCATTGTGTAGGTTAGTACGAGCCCCATTTGCAGGTTAGTACGAGCCCCCATTGTGAGGTAGTACGAGCCCCCATTGTGTAGGTTAGTACGAGCCCCCATTTGGTAGTATGAGTGAGTCGAGCCCATTGTGTAGGTTAGTGAGCCCATTGTGTAGGTTAGTACGAGCCCCATTGTGTAGGTTAGTACGAGCCCCATGTGTAGGTTAGTACGAGCCCCATTGTGTAGGTTAGTATGAGCCCCATTATGCAGGTGAGTACGAGCCCCCATTGTGTAGGTTAGTACAGCCCCATTATATAGGTGAGTATGAGCCCCCATTGTGTAGGTTAGTACGAGCCCCCATTTTAGGCGAGTACGAGCCCCATTATATAGGTGAGTACGAGCCCCATTATATAGGTTAGTACGAGCCCCATTATGCAGGTTAGTACGAGCCCCCATTGTGTAGGTGAGTACGAGCCCCCATTTATAGGTTAGTATGGCCCCATTATATAGGTGAGTACGAGCCCCCATTATGCAGGTTAGTACGAGCCCCATTATATAGGCGAGTACGAGCCCCCATTATTAGGTGAGTACGAGCCCCCATTATGCAGTTAGTACGAGCCCCCATTATATAGGTTAGTACGAGCCCCATTATATAGGTTAGTACGAGCCCCCATTATATAGGTTAGTACGAGCCCCATTATGCAGGTTAGTCGAGCCCCATTGTGTAGGTTAGTACGAGCCCCATGTGTAGGTTAGTCGGCCCCATTATGTAGGTGAGTACGAGCCCCATTTGTAGGTTAGTACGAGCCCCATGATGCAGGTTAGTACGAGCCCCCATTATTAGGTGAGTACGAGCCCCATATGCAGGTGAGTACGAGCCCCATTATATAGGTTAGTACGAGCCTCCATTATGCAGGTGAGTCGAGCCCCCTTTATATAGGTGAGTACGAGCCCCCATTGTGTAGGTGAGTACGAGCCTCATTATGCAGGTGAGTACGAGCCCCATTATTAGGTGAGTACGAGCCCCATTATGCAGGTGAGTACGAGCCTCCTATGCAGGTAGTACGAGCCCCATTGTGTAGGTGAGTACGAGCCTCCATTATGCAGGTGAGTACGAGCCCCCATTATATAGGTGAGTACGAGCCCCCATTGTGTAGGTGAGTACGAGCCTCCATTATGCAGGTGAGTACGAGCCTCCATTATATGGTGAGTACGAGCCCCATTATATAGGCGAGTACGAGCCCCATTGTGTAGGTTAGTACGAGCCCCCATTATGCAGGTGAGTACGAGCCCCCATTGTGTAGGTTAGTACGAGCCCCATTGTGTAGGTTAGTACGAGCCCCATTGTGTAGGTTAGTACGAGCCCCATTGTGTAGGTTAGTACGAGCCCCATTGTGTAGGTTAGTATGAGCCCCATTATGCAGGTGAGTACGAGCCCCCATTGTGTAGGTTAGTACGAGCCCCATTATATAGGTGAGTATGAGCCCCCATTGTGTAGGTTAGTACGAGCCCCATTATATAGGTGAGTATGAGCCCCCATTGTGTAGGTTAGTACGAGCCCCCATTGTGTAGGTTAGTACGAGCCCCCATTGTGTAGGTTAGTACGAGCCCCATTGTGTAGGTTAGTACGAGCCCCCATTGTGTAGGTTAGTATGAGCCCCATTATGCAGGTGAGTACGAGCCCCATTGTGTAGGTTAGTACGAGCCCCCATTATATAGGTGAGTATGAGCCCCCATTGTGTAGGTTAGTACGAGCCCCATTATGCAGGTGAGTACGAGCCCCATTGTGTAGGTTAGTACGAGCCCCCATTGTGTAGGTTAGTACGAGCCCCCATTGTGTAGGTTAGTATGAGCCTCCATTGTGTAGGTTAGTATGAGCCTCCATTGTGTAGGTTAGTACGAGCCCCATTGTGTAGGTTAGTACGAGCCCCCATTGTGTAGGTTAGTATGAGCCCCCATTATGCAGGTGAGTACGAGCCCCCATTGTGTAGGTTAGTACGAGCCCCCATTATATAGGTGAGTATGAGCCCCCATTGTGTAGGTTAGTACGAGCCCCCATTATGCAGGTGAGTACGAGCCCCCATTGTGTAGGTTAGTACGAGCCCCCATTGTGTAGGTTAGTACGAGCCCCCATTGTGTAGGTTAGTATGAGCCTCCATTGTGTAGGTTAGTATGAGCCTCCATTGTGTAGGTTAGTACGAGCCCCCATTATATAGGTGAGTACGAGCCCCCATTGTGTAGGTTAGTACGAGCCCCCATTATGCAGGTGAGTACGAGCCCCCATTGTGTAGGTTAGTACGAGCCCCCATTATGCAGGTGAGTACGAGCCCCCATTGTGTAGGTTAGTACGAGCCCCCATTGTGTAGGTTAGTACGAGCCCCCATTGTGTAGGTTAGTACGAGCCCCATTGTGTAGGTTAGTACGAGCCCCCATTGTGTAGGTTAGTACGAGCCCCCATTATGCAGGTGAGTACGAGCCCCCATTGTGTAGGTTAGTACGAGCCCCATTGTGTAGGTTAGTACGAGCCCCCATTATGCAGGTGAGTACGAGCCCCCATTGTGTAGGTTAGTACGAGCCCCCATTGTGTAGGTTAGTACGAGCCCCCATTATATAGGTGAGTACGAGCCCCCATTGTGTAGGTTAGTACGAGCCCCCATTATATAGGTGAGTACGAGCCCCCATTATATAGGTGAGTACGAGCCCCCATTATATAGGTGAGTACGAACCCCCATTGTGTAGGTTAGTACGAGCCCCCATTATATAGGTGAGTACGAGCCCCCATTATATAGGTGAGTACGAGTCCCCATTGTGTAGGTGAGTATGAACCCCCATTGTGTAGGTGAGTACGAGCCCCCATTATATAGGTGAGTACGAGCCCCCATTATATAGGTGAGTACGAGCCCCCATTATATAGGTGAGTACGAGCCCCCATTATATAGGTGAGTACGAGCCCCCATTATATAGGTGAGTACGAGCCCCCATTATATAGGTGAGTACGAGCCCCCATTATATAGGTGAGTACGAGCCCCCATTATATAGGTGAGTACGAACCCCCATTGTGTAGGTGAGTACGAACCCCCATTATATAGGTGAGTACGAGCCCCCATTATATAGGTGAGTACGAGCCCCCATTATATAGGTGAGTACGAGCCCCCATTATATAGGTGAGTACGAACCCCCATTGTGTAGGTTAGTACGAGCCCCCATTATATAGGGGAGTACGAGCCCCCATTATATAGGTGAGTACGAGTCCCCATTGTGTAGGTTAGTACGAGCCCCCATTATATAGGGAGTACGAGCCCCCATTATATAGGGGAGTACGAGCCCCCATTATATAGGTGAGTACGAGTCCCCATTGTGTAGGTTAGTACGAGCCCCCATTATATAGGTGAGTACGAGCCCCCATTATATAGGTGAGTACGAGCCCCCATTATATAGGTGAGTACGAGCCCCCATTATATAGGTGAGTACGAGCCCCCATTGTGTCCGTATATCAGGTCCAGGGTCGGAGCACGGAGACGGCTGGAGGCATCGGGGCCATAGGAGGCGATTTGGGATACTTTTTTTCAGAATTATTTTTGTCTGCTGCTTATATCGAGTTTTGTTCTATGAAGTTTCCACCGTCATGTACGGATTTCTGGGGGATGTCACTCTAATACGGGCATATGTATCATTTCTATGGGACATTGTTGTTGTGGGATTTTGCAGGCAATATATCATGTTCCATATGTTATCTCTCTCCCTTGTACTATAATAGTGATTGATTTATTCCTATGGTAGACTACTATGTCAGTGCTACATGGGATTGAGGGAGTAATATTGATTTGAATTTTGTCATATGCATCACATAATGGTATTTTTCTTTCTTCATATGATATATTCTATGTATGTGGCCATACCTATAACATTCATGCAGGCACTTATCCATACCCTCGCTATGTGTTTTCTGCCATGCGGTGTTTTTCACATGTCACTGTTTTAGTCTCCTCTATTTCTACCTCTGACTTTTTGGTAATATTTTTAATCAATAAAATGTATTCTTTGCAATTATGTGGACATTTTTTGCACTGCTTTGTTTCGTGGTTTTCATATGTATTTATATATGCAGTGTGTCCTACACTGTCCATTTCTATTAGGCTATTCCACATATCTAGCCCAGAATGAATATCACAAGAGAATAGAGTAAAAAATATATATAAACTTTATTGAAAATACTAAAATGTTCACAATAATATTAAATTCAAGACACAAGATAAGATGATGATGGAGCAACTACAAACACCTGTAGCACATGTATTGGCGCACCCAAATCCACAGTTAGGGCTCATACTCACTGGCTGGAAAAAAATCGGTCCGTTTTCTGCAGGAAAAAAACGGTACAATTGTTGTAAAAAGGCATGCGATTTTGATGCGATTTTAAATCGCACCATGCGTTTTCCATCAGTTTTCTATCAGTTTTCCATCTGTATGCAATGCGATTTTACATAGTAACATAGTTATTAAGGTTGAAGGAAGACTTTAAGTCCATCTAGTTCAGCCCATATCCTATCCTAACCTGCCCTAACATGTTGATCCAGAGGAAGGCAAAAAAAACCCAAGTGGCAAACAGTAAGCTTCACATTGGGGAAAAAAATTCCTTCCCGACTCCACATACGACAATCAGACTAGCTCCCTGGATCAACGCAGTATCTAGGAAACTAGTGAATATAGCCTGTAATATTATACTTTTCATCCAGTCCCTTCTTAAATTTTAGTAAGGATTCACTCATTACAACATTAGACGGCAGAGAGTTCCATAGTCTCACTGCTCTTACAGTAAAGAATCTGCATCTGTGATTATGGCTAAACCTTCTTTCCTCCAGACGTAGAGGATGCCCCCTCGTCCCCGTCACAGGTCTAAGAGTAAAAAGATCATTAGAAAGGTCTTTGTACTGTCCCCTCATATATTTATACATTGTAATAAGATCACCCCTAAGCCTTCGTTTTTCCAAACTAAATAACCCCAAGTGTAATAACCTGTCTTGGTATTGCAGACCCCCCAGTTCTCTAATAACCTGTCCTGGTATTGCAGACCCCCCAGTTCTCTAATAACCTTGGTCGCTCTTCTCTGCACCCGCTTCAGTTCAGCTATGTCTTTCTTATACACCGGAGACCAGAACTGCACACAGTATTCTAAGTGTGGTCGCACCAGTGACTTGTATAGAGGTAAAATTATGTTCTCCTCATGAGCATCTATGCCTCGTCTAATGCATCCCATTATTTTATTTGCCTTGGCAGCAGCTGCCTGACATTGGCCACTAAATGTGAGTTTGTCGTCCACCCATACACCCAGGTCTTTTTCAGTGACAGTTTTGCCCAGTGTTTTACAATTAAGCACATAATTATACATCTTATTTGTTCTACCCAAGTGCATGACCTTACATTTATCCCCATTAAAGCTCATTTGCCATTTATCAGCCCAAGCTTCTAGTTTACATAAATCCTCCTGTAATATAAAATTTTCCTCCTCTGTATTTATTACCCTGCAGAGTTTAGTGTCATCTGCAAATATTGAAATACTACTCTGTATGCTCCCTACAAGGTAATTAATAAATATGTTAAAGAGAAGCGGCCCCAATACTGACCCCTGTGGTACCCCACTGCTAACCGTGACCCAGTCCGAGTGTGCTCCATTAATAACCACCCTTTGTTTCCTATCCATGAGCCAGTTCTTAACCCACTTACACATATTTTCCACTATCCCCATTGTTCTCATTTTATGTATCAACCTTTTGTGTGGCACCGTATCAAAAGCTTTTGAGAAGTCCATGAACACCACGTCCACTGCATTCCCTTGGTCCAGTCCTGAACTTACCCCTTCATAAAGCTTATCAGATTAGTCTGACAAGAACGGTCCCTCGTAAACCCATGCTGATACTGTGTCATGAGGTTATTCAGCTTCAGATACTCCAATATAGTATCCCTTAAAAAACCCTCCAGGATTTTACCCACAGTAGATGTTAAGCTCACTGGCCTATAATTTCCAGGTTCAGTTTTTGCCCCCTTTTTGAATATTGGCACCACATTTGCTATACGCCAGTCCTGTGGTACAGACCCCGTTATTATGGAATCTTTAAAGATTAAAAATAATGGTCTATCTATAACTGTACTTAATTCCTGCAGTACTCGGGGGTGTATCCCATCCGGACCCGGGGATTTGTCAACTTTAGTGATTTTTAGACGCCGCCGTACTTCCTGCTGGGTTAAGCAGGTGACATTTAATGGAGAAATTTTTTTATCACTGATCTTATCTGTCATGGGATTTTCTTGTGTAAATACAGTTGAAAAAAAGTCATTTAGCATATTGGCTTTTTCCTCATCCTCATCCACCATTTCACCCAGACTATTTTTAAGGGGACCAACACTATCATTTTTTAGTTTCTTGCTATTTATGTAGTTAAAGAATATTTTGGGATTATTTTTACTTTCTCTGGCAATGAGTCTCTCTGCCTCAATCTTTGCTGTCTTGATTTGCTTTTTACAGAATTTATTCAGTCTTCTGTATTTATTTAATGCCTCATCACTACCTACTTGCTTTAATTCCCTAAACGCTTTCTTTTTGTCCCTTATTGCGCCCCTTACAGCTCTATTTAGCCATAGTGGTTTCCTCCTAATTCTAGCATGTTTATTCCCATAGGGTATATACTGTGCACAGGTCTATTCAGGATACTAATAAACGTCTCCCATATTCCTTGTGTATTTTTATGTCTCAGGATATCGTCCCAGTTTATTGCACCAAGATCATCTCTCATCCGTTGGAAATTTGCCTTCCTGAAGTTTAGTGTCCTTGTAACCCCTCGACTACACGTCTTATTAAAGGATACATGAAAGCTTATTATTTTGTGATCACTATTACCCAAGTGACCCCCAACCCTTATATTTGATATGCGGTCTGGCCTGTTGGTTAATATTAGGTCTAGCAGTGCCCCCCAACCCTTATATTTGATCTGCGGTCTGGCCTGTTGGATAATATTAGGTCTAGCAGTGCCCCCCAACCCTTATATTTGATCTGCGGTCTGTTGGGTAATATTAGGTCTAGCAGTGCCCCCCAACCCTTATATTTGATCTGCGGTCTGGCCTGTTGGATAATATTAGGTCTAGCAGTGCCCCCCAACCCTTATATTTGATCTGCGGTCTGTTGGGTAATATTAGGTCTAGCAGTGCCCCCCAACCCTTATATTTGATCTGCGGTCTGGCCTGTTGGGTAATATTAGGTCTAGCAGTGCCCCCCAACCCTTATATTTGATCTGCGGTCTGGCCTGTTGGTTAATATTAGGTCTAGCAGTGCCCCCCCAACCCTTATATTTGATATGCGGTCTGGTCTGTTGGATAATATTAGGTCTAGCAGTGCCCCCCAACCCTTATATTTGATCTGCGGTCTGTTGGGTAATATTAGGTCTAGCAGTGCCCCCCAACCCTTATATCTGATCTGCGGTCTGGCCTGTTGGATAATATTAGGTCTAGCAGTGCCCCCCAACCCTTATATTTGATATGCGGTCTGGCCTGTTGGTTAATATTAGGTCTAGCAGTGCCCCCCAACCCTTATATTTGATCTGCGGTCTGGCCTGTTGGATAACATTAGGTCTAGCAGTGCCCCCCAACCCTTATATTTGATCTGCGGTCTGGCCTGTTGGATAATATTAGGTCTAGCAGTGCCCCCCAACCCTTATATTTGATATGCGGTCTGGTCTGTTGGATAATATTAGGTCTAGCAGTGCCCCCCAACCCTTATATTTGATCTGCGGTCTGGCCTGTTGAATAATATTAGGTCTAGCAGTGCCCCCCAACCCTTATATTTGATATGCGGTCTGGCCTGTTGGATAATATTAGGTCTAGCAGTGCCCCCCAACCCTTATATTTGATATGCGGTCTGGTCTGTTAGGTAATATTAGGTCTAGCAGTGCCCCCCAACCCTTATATTTGATCTGCGGTCTGGCTGTTGGATAATATTAGGTCTAGCAGTGCCCCCCGACCCTTATATTTGATATGCGGTCTGGCCTGTTGGATAATATTAGGTCTAGCAGTGCCCCCCTCTTGTTGGGTCCTGAACTAGTTGTGAAAGGTAATTGTCTCTCATAGTTCCCAAAAACTTATTACCTTTGCTGGAACTGCAGGTTTCTGTTCCCCAATGTATTCAGGGTAGTTGAAGTCCCCCATAATAATAACTTCTCCTTGAGTCGCTGCTTCATCTATTTGCTTTACGAGAATATTCTCTGTTGCTTCCATTATTTTAGGAGACTTATAACAAACCCCTATCAGTAATTTATTATTTTTCCCCCCTCCCCTAATCTCCACCCACAGAGACTCTACATCTTCATTAGATTCACAGATATCACGCAGGATGGGTTTTAAGGATGATTTTACATATAAACACACACCCCCACCTCGCTTATTTTTACGGTCATTTCTAAACAGACTATAGCCCTGTAAATTAACAGCCCAGTCGTGGCTCTCATCCAGCCAAGTCTCAGATATCCCCACCATGTCATAATTATGTTCCAACACAATTAATTCTAATTCCGCCATTTTGTTGGTGAGGCTTCTGGCATTAGTATACATGCACTTTATGTATCTCTCTGTACCTCTATTCTTTCTTAAATTATTAACTGTTCTAACCCCACCCCCATGCCACCCCCACCCCCAATTTCATTATTTGTGCCCAAGTCTCTATCTGTACTGCCTTCCCTCCTATAAAATGAATACCCTCCCCCCTAGTCCCTAGTTTAAAGACTCCTCCAACCTTCTAGCCATTTTCTCCCCAGCACAGCTGCATCCTCCCCATTGAGGTGCAGCCTGTCCCTAGCATAGAACCTGTAGCCAACTGAGAAGTCGGCCCAGTTCTCCAGGAACCCAAACCCTCCTTCCTACACCAATTCTTGAGCCACTTATTAACCTCCCTAATCTCCCGTTGCCTCTCTGGTGTGGCACGTGGTACCGGCAGTATTTCAGAAAATACCACGTTGGAGGTCCTTGCTTTAAGCTTGCAGCCTAATTCCCTGAAATCATCTTTAACCCCTTACTGCCATCGGACGTACTATCCCGTCCATGGTACCTGGGCCCGTATGACCGGGGACGGGATAGTACGTCATAGGCGATCAGCTGCGCTCCTGAGGGGAGCGCAGCTAATCGCTGCCGGGTGTCAGCTGATTATCACAGCTGACACCCATGACTGTGTGTCAGGAGCGGTCACGGACCGCTCCCGGCACATTAACCCCTAGCACACCGCGATCAAACATGATCGCGGTGTACTGGGGGCACAGGGGAGGATCGCGCAGGGTGGGGGCTCCCTGTGCGCCCCCCTGCGACCCTCAGAGCAGCGCGATGTGATCGCGCTGTTCTGAGGGCTTCCTCCCTCCCAGGACCCGGATCCAAGATGGCGCCGGGGTCCTGGAGGGAGGCGGCTACCTCAGTGCCTGCCAAGAGCAGGCACTGAGAAGCCTGCATCTATGCCTGTGCGATCGCTGGTGTGACAGAGTGCTGTGCACACTGTCACACCAGCGATCTGATAAAATACAGTGATGTCCCACCCTGGGACAAAGTAAAAAAGTTAAAAAAGCAAAAATAAACATGTTATAAAAAAAAAATCCAAAATAAATAATAAAAAAAAAAAATATTCCCCAATAAATTCACTTCTTCCTGTAAATAAAAAAAAAAAAACAATAAAAGTACACATATTTGGTATCGCCGCGTCCGTAACGACCCCCCTATAAAATTGTCCCACTAGTTAACCCCTTTAGTGAACCCCTTAAAAAAAAAAAAAAAAAAACGAAGCAAAAAATCAATGCTTTATCATCATACCGCCGAACAAAAAGTGGAATAACACGCGATCAAAAAGACCGATATAAAAAAACATGGTACCGCTGAAAACGTCATCTTGTCCCGCAAAAAACGAGCAGTCATAAAGCATCATCAGCGAAAAAATAAAAAAGTTATAGCTCGCAGAATAAAGCGATGCAAAAATAATTATTTTTTATATAAAATTGTTTTTATTCTATAAAAGCGCCAAAACATGAAAAAATGATATAAATGAGGTATCGCCATAATCGTACTGACCCCAAGAATAAAACTGCTTTATCAATTTTACCACACGCGGAACGGTATAAACGCCTCCCCCAAAAGAAATTCATGAATTGCTGATTTTTGTTCATTCTAACCTCCCAAAAATCGAAATAAAAAGCGATCAAAAAACGTCATGTGCTCGAAACCAATAAAAACGTCACCTCGTCCCGCAAAAAATAAGACCTCACATGACTCTGTGGTCCAAAATATGCAAAAATTATAGCTCTCAAAATGTGATGATGCAAAAACTATTTTTGCAATAAAAAGCGTCTTTTAGCGTGACAGCTGCCAATCATAAAAACCCGCTATAAATAGTAAATCAAACCCCCCTTTATCACCCCCTTAGTAAGGGAAAAATAATAAAATTAAAAAAAAGTATTTATTTCCATTTTCCCATTAGGGTTAGGGTTAGGGTTGCGGCTAAAGTTAGGGTTAGGGTTGGCGCTAAAGTTAGGATTAGGGTTAGGGTTGGGATTAGGGGTGTGTTAGGGTTAGGTTTGTGGTTAGGGTTGGGACTAGGGTTAGGGGTGTGTTGGGGTTAGAGTTGGAGTTAGAATTGGGGGGTTTCCGCTGTTTAGGCACATCAGGGGCTCTCCAAATGTGACATGGCGTCTGATCTCAATTCCAGCCAATTCTGCGTTGAAAAAGTCAAACGGTGCTCCTTCACTTCTCAGCTCTGCCATGCGTCCAAACAGTAGTTTATCCCCACATATGGGGTATCAGCGTACTCTGGACCCCAAGAGTTATTGTGCAATTTGTCCTATTTTTCTGCTACCCTTGGGAAAATAAAATATTGGGGGCAAAAAAATCATTTTTGTAAAAAAAAAAGGATTTTTTATTTTTACGGCTGTACCTTATAAACTTCTGTGAAGCACTTCGGGGTTCAAAGTGCTCACCACACATCTAGACAAGTTCCTTGTGGGGTCTATTTTCCAAAATGGGGTCACTTGTGGGGGGTTTCCACTGTTTAGGCGCATCAGGGGCTCTCCAAATGCGACATGACGCCCCCAGACCATTCCATCAAAGTCTGCAATCCAAAACGTCACTACTTCCCTTCCGAGCCCTGACGTGCGCCCATACAGTAGTTTTCTCCCACATATTGGGTATCAGCGTACTCAGGACAAATTGGACAACAACTTTTGGGTTCCAATTTCTTCTGTTACCCTTGTGAAAATAAAATATTGGGGACGAAAAAATCATTTTTGTAAAAAAAAAAAAGATTTTTTATTTTACGGCTGTACGTTATAAACTTTAGTGAAACACCTGGGGGTCAAAAGTTCTCACCACACATCTAGATAAGTTCCTTGAGGGGTCTAGTTTCCAAAATGGCGTCATTTATGGGGGTTTCCACTGTTTAGGCAGATCAGGAGCTCTCCAAACACGACATGGCGTCCAGCCAATTCTGCGTTGAAAAAGTCAGACGGCGCTCCTTCCCTTCCAAACTCTGCCATGCACCCAAACAGTGGTTTACCCCCACATATGGGGTATCAGCGCACTCAGGACAAATTGCACAATAACTTTTGGAGTCTTGTTACCCTTGGAAAAATAAAAATTGGGGTGAAAAGATCATTTTTGTGGAAAAAATATGATTTTTAAATTTTACGGCTCTACGTTATAAACTTGTGTGAAGCACTTGGGGGTTCAAATTGCTCACCAAAGATCTAGAAAAGTTCCTTAGGGGGTCTAGTTTCCAAAATGGGGTCATTTGTGGGGGGTTTCCACTGTTTAGGCACATCAGGGGCTCTCCAAATGCAACATGGCATCCAATCTCAATTCCAGCCAATTTTGGTTGGAAAAAGTCAAATGGTGCTCCTTCCATTCCGAGCTCTGCCGTGCGCCCAAACAGTGGTTCCCACCCACATATGGGGTATCAGCGTACTCAGGACAAATTGGACAACAACTTATGTGGTCCAATTTCTCCTGTTACCCTTGAGAAAATAAAAAATTAGTGACTAAAAGATAATTTTTGTGGGAAAAAAATAGGATTTTTTATTTTCATGCCCGGGCATTATAAACTTGTGTGAAGCACTTGGGGGTTCAAAGTGCTCACCAAAGATCTAGATAAGTTCCTTAGGGGGTATAGTTTCCAAAATGGGGTCACTTGTGGGGGGTTTCCACTGTTTAGGCTCATTTGGGGCACTGCAAACGGAACACGACCCCCATCAACGTCTGCATTCCAAAACGTTACTACTTCCTTTCCAAGCCCTGCCGTGCACCCAAACAGTTCCCCCCCCCCCACATATGGGGTATCAGCGTACTCAGGACAAATTGGACAACAACTTTTGGGGTCCAATTTCCTTGGGAAAATTCAAAAATTTGGGACTAAAAAATCATTTTTGTGGAAAATTGTTTTATTTTTTTTTTTCACACCCAGGCATTATAAGCTTTTGTGAAACACTTGGGAGTTCAAAGTGCTCACAACAGATCTAGATAAGTACCTTAGGGGGTCTAGTTTCCAAAATGGTGTCACTTGTGGGGGTTTCCACTGTTTAGGCGCATCAGGGGCTCTCCAAACACGACATGGCGTCCAATCTCAATTCCAGCCAATTTTAGTTTGAAAAAGTCAAACGGCGCTCCTTCCCTTACGAGCTCTGCCGTGTGCCCAAACAGTGGTTTTCCCCCACATATTGGGTATTGGCGTACTCAGGAGAAATTGCATAACAACCTTATCTGTCCATTTTCTCCTTTTACCCTTGTGAAAATAAAAAAAAAGTTTGTAAAAGATCATTTTTGTGGCTAAAAAGTTAAATATTCATTTTTTCCTTCCACGTTGCTTTAGTTCCTGTGAAGCACCTGAAGGGTTAATAATCTTCTTGAATGTGGTTTTGAGTACCTTGAGGGGTGCAGTTTTTAGAATGGTGTCACTTTTGGGTATTTTCTGCCATATAGACCCCTCAAAGTGACTTCAAATGAGAGGTGGTCCCTAAAAAAAATGGCTTTGTAAATTTTGTTGTAAAAATGAGAAATCGCTGGTCAACTTTTAACCCTTATAACTTCCTAACAAAAAAAAATTTTGGTTCCAAAATTGTGCTGATGTAAAGTAGACATGTGGGAAATGTTATTTCTTAACTATTTTATGTGACATATTTCTCTGTTTTAAGGGAATAAAAATTCAAAGTTTGAAAATTGCAAAATTTTAAAAATTTTCGCCATATTTGCGATTTTTTCAAAAATAAACGCAAGTTATATCGAAGAAATTTTACTTCTAACGTGAAGTACAATATGTCACGAGAAAACAATCTCAGAATCGCGAAGATCCGTTGAAGCGTTCCAGAGTTATAACCTCATAAAGAGACAGTGGTCAGAATTGTAAAAATTGGCCCGGTCATTAATGTGCAAACCACCCTTGGGGGTGAAGGGGTTAAGGACCTTCCACCTGCCTCTAACTTTGTCATTTGTGTCAATGTGCACCATGACCGCTGGGTCCTCACCAGCCCCTCCCAGTAATCTGTCAACCCGATCAGCGATGTGTCGGACTCGAGCGCCAGGTAGGCAGCACACTGTTCGACGATCCCTGTCTTTGTGACAGATTGCTCTATCTGTTCCCCTAATAATTGAGTCCCCCACTACCAGCACCTGTCTGGCCTGCCCTGCTCTCCTAATTCCCCCCTTACTGGAGCAGACACTCCCCGGCTTTCAGAGGACATGCCTGGCTGCAGCAGTGCTACCCCTGTACTGACACCCCCCTCATCTGCCAACTTTGCAAAACTTATTGGGGTGTGCCAGATCAGGACTAGCCTCCCTGGCGCTCTTCCCTCTACCCCGCTTTCTAACTGTCACCCAGCTTCCTACTTCAGTGTCCTGCAGCTCCATCCTAGCATCCCCCCCTCATCTATCCCATTGAGCGTCTGCTCAGTGAGCAGAAGACTCCTTTCCATATTGTCTATGGATCTCAGTGTTGCCAGCTGCACATTTAGATCCAAGATTTGGGCTTCCAAATGCACAACGTGCTCACATCTCACACAGCAGTATGCACCCTCGACCGGCTGTTCAAGGACTGCATACATGTGGCAAGATGTACACTGGATGGCATTGGCAATAGTGGAGCACATATCTAATGGGGATTTCACCAGACAGCAAAGATAAGTAAAAATAAATAAAAAGTATTAATAAAATATACGGTAACAGCAATTCAGTAAATCCTCCCTTGGAAACTCCCTGAATCCAAAGTCACTGAATCTCAAGTCACACTTACCACCGTTCACACTTGCGCACCGGTCACACTCGCTGAAGCAGAAGATTTAAAGAAAAATACGGTACGAAGATACACATCTTTCCTATATCAAGATTTAAAGAGAGATTTTTTTTTTTTTTCTCTTTCAGCAGCAAATCACCCTGCTGCTCAAATGCACTTCCAAAAAACATGAAGTTTTACATAGAGCAGTTATCTCTATGTAAAAAGTCATGTAAAAATCACATTGTAAAAAAAAATGTACACAAAAAGCAAATAATTATATATATATATATATATATATATATAGGTCATACACCTCTACATAGTATAATAGCCGCTAATTCATCCCTGGCTATACTGTAAAATCACACTGACAGCTTTAATAAAGAATAGAAACAATACATATACACACATAGAATACATATATATATATATATATATATATATATATATATGTAATTGTGACATATATATATACATATATTTATAGTTCATACACTTCTACATACTGTAATAGCTGCTAATTCAATTGCCAGCTTTTGTGAAATCACAGAAGCCGACATGAAATGATACATTGTTTCCACACAGTTAACCATGTCATTTCATGTATTTTGATATATGGTTTTAACTTACAATTACATGAGTGTATGTGTGCAAAATTTCAGACATGTAGGGGTTAATTAAAGGTGTAAATTCGTTGAAAAAAAATGCGTGGGCTCCCGCTGTATTTTCTCCACCAGACAGACAAAGCAAGCGAGTGGGGGCAGATAATAATAGCCTAGGGAGGGTACATTTTTTTTGTGCCCCCCCTGGCTACTAACATCTGCCCCCAGACACCCCAGAAATACGAATTTTGGTAAGAACTTACCTGTAAAATTATTTTCAGCAAAGGAAGCAAGGGGGACACTTCATTACTTCTGGGGTAGGGCGGAGCCAGATAGTAGGACTAACCTCAGGTTCTAAAAATGGGTGTTGTCCGGCCCCTCCGGCTCTGGCTCCTCCTGCCGTACACTCCAGTTTTGTACACAAGCTAAGGAGAAAGAAATCACCAGCGGAGTGCCATAACCAATCTGAACGGGTTCAAAAGACCAAAGTTATGCACAATAACATGAATACCACACAGCTCAGGTACCACTCACAAAACCTGACCACTGCGATGAGCTGGCGATGCCGGAAAGAGCCGTAGAGCGCTGACCTCAGCTCAGAAACTCACTTATCAGAGCGAGCCGCGCTGCATCTGAAACAACACCTTCTGCCTTATGGGAGGGAGAAGTGTCCCCCTTGCTTCCTTTGCTGAAAAGAATTTTACAGGTAAGTTCTTACCAAAATTCGTATTTCAGCTGCAGATGGAAGCAAGGGGGACACTTCATTACTTCTGGGATGTCCCAAAGCAGTACAAAAACCAAGGGTTGGAAAAAACCTTAAACAGGCAGAAGCCAACACCTTGATACATGCGCAACAGGCGCAACATAAACTTAACTAGAAGTTTTCAAAATACAGCCGCCTGAAGGACTCTGCGTCCTAAGGCCGCATCAGCGGAGGCACTGACGTCCACCTTATAAAACTTTGTAAAGGTGTGAACAGAACGCCAAGTCGCTGCTCGACAGAGCTGGGCTGCCGAAGCCCCTTGATGAAGGGCCCACGAAGAGCCCACAGCTCTCGTGGAATGAGCCCGAATATTAATCGGGCAAGGTTCGTCCATAACACGGTAAGCTTCCACAACACGATCCGGGAAAAATTCCAAGAAAGGTGGCGAACATGAAAGAGCCGCCAACTCGGAAACCTGTCTCAAGAAAGTGACCGCCACTAGGAAGGCAACCTTCCAAGAAAGCAAAGAAAGATTAATAGCATCCATAGGCTCGAAAGGAGCACTTTGAAGAGCTTTCAAAACCAGATTAAGCCGCCAAGGCGACACAGGAGTTTTCCTTGGAGGAAACTGACGGGCTGCTCCGCGAAAAAAGGCATATACGTCCCTACGCGAGGCAATAGCTTTACGAAAAAGCACCGACAGGGCAGACACCTGACCCTCCAGGGTACTGATTGCCAAACCCTTATCCAGCCCGTGCTGCAAAAAAAACCAACAAGTTGGGTAATGAAAATTTCTTTGGATTCCTGGAAGAACCCAAACACCATGAAAAGAAGGATTCCCAAATCCTGTAGTAAATCCTAGTCGTAGCCGGACTTCTTGACGCTCTCATGGTGGCAATGACCTTTTCTGAAAACCCTTGACGGGTTAAAATCTCGGTCTCAAGAGCCAAGCCGTCAAACGCAGAGACCTCAGGCCCGGATGACACACGGGACCCTGAGTGAGCAAGTTCGGTCGAAGAGGCAGAGGAAAAGGAGGCGCCGCCAGAAGCGACGTCAGTGTGGAAGACCACGTCCTTCTCGGCCAATCTGGGGATATCAGAATAGCCGGAACCCTCTCCAGCCTGACCCGACGTAACACAAGCGGCAGCAAGTATATCGGTGGAATACATAAACCAGCTGGTATTGGCTCCACGGAACCACCAGCGCATCCACTTCTACCGCGGTCGGATCCCTGTATCTGGACATGAAAGTTGGTAACTTGGCATTGATCCTGGAGGCCATCAAGTCTACTTGAGGAGTCCCCATCGGGAGCACAGAAGTGCAAAGATTTCCGGATGAAGACTCCATTCTCCTGAATCCATCCTCTCTCGGCTGAGAAAGTCTGCCTGGATATTCTGAACTCCTGGTATGTGAATCGCAGAAATGGCCGGCACATGAGCCTCGGCCCATATCAGAATCCGAGATACCTCCGACATGAGTCTGGAGCTCCTCGTCCCGCCTTGATGGTTGATATACGCAACCGCCGTAGCGTTGTCCGTCTGAACACGAACTGGTAATCCGCTCAAAGGGACCGTCCAATGTTGGAGGCAAAGAAAAATTGCCCTCAATTCCAGGATGTTGATCGGTAACACCGATTCTTCCGGTGACCAAACTCCCTGAATCCAGAGATTGTTCCAAACTCCCCCCAGCCCGTCAGGCTGGCATCGGTGGTCAAGACCGACCATGACAGGGGAAGAAAAGATTTTCCCAGGAAAAAACGTTCTGGACGTAACCACCAGTCCAGAGACTCTCGCACTTTGCGGGAGATTAAAACCCTGCAATCCAGTGTTTCCTGTGCACGATTCCATCTCTTCAAAATGAAGCTTTGAAGCATTCTGCAATGGAACTGAGCAAACGGAAGAGCTTCCATCGAAGCGACCATTAACCCCAGAAGGCGCATACATCTTCGAAGGGATACTGTCGTTGAGGACTGCACAGTCTGTGCCAGACAATGGATACTGGTTTGCTTGTCCTTTGGCAGAAAAACTACCACTTTCGCTGTGTCGAAAATCATGCCCAAAAACAGGACTGACTGAAAAGGCTCCAGGGATGACTTCTCCCAGTTGATCAGCCACCCGAAATCCTCCAGGAGCTGAAGGGATAAATCGCGAGCCGTCACTGCCTCCTCCTTTGAGGATGCCACAATCAGAAGATCGTCCAGATAAGGAAGTATCATGATCCCTTGTCTCCGAAGCATTGCCATAAGAGGTGCCAGCACCTTTGTAAAAACTCGGGGAGCCGAAGCCAACCCGAAAGGGAGGGCCACAAACTGGTAATGGTCCTGACCTATGGCAAAGCGCAGAAAGCGCTGATGAGATCTTCCGATGGGAACGTGTAAATAGGCGTCGCAAATATCTATGGACACCAGAAAATTGTTCTGTGACAGGGCAGTCACCACTGAGCGAAGCGACTCCATGCGGAACTTTTGGGTGTAAACATGCCGATTTAACCTCTTGAGATCCAGAATGGGACGAAACTTTCCCTCCTTTTTGGGGACCACAAAGAGGTTGGAATAAAATCCCCTTCCCCGGTCTTCCGGAGGAACTGACACTACTACACCCTTCTGTAGTAAGGAATCGACTTCCTGCGCAGAGCGGTCAATAAGTCGGGATCTGACGGAACGCGAGACTGACAGAATCTTTCTGGAGGGCGAGAGAGAAACTCTATGAAATAGCCTGCCGACATTATTCGTGTCACCCAGGAGTCTGAGACGCGGGAGACCCAAACCGCTTGAAACAGGAGCAGGCGCCCCCCACTCGAGAATCCTCGAGTGAACTTCTGGCGTCAGTCCGTTTTGGCGGGCTTTTAGTCAGATTCCCGCTTGTCATTGCACGGGTATTGTTTCCAAGAAGCGTTAGACTTTTGCCCCCTGCCAGGAAAAAAACCGCCGGTTACCGTAGGAACTGGTCCTGCCAAAAGCAGCCGTAGCTGCCCTACGCTGAGGCAACGCTGACTCCTTAGCCTTAGCAATCAATTCCGTGAGGTCAGAGCCGAAAAGCTGACCACCTTTGTAAGGCAAAGATAGCAAACCTTGTTTGGAGACCGCATCTCCAGTCCACTGTTTAAGCCACAACGCTCTTCTAACAGTGATTGTAGAAGCCTGAGCTCTGGATATTAGGGAAGCCATATCCAAAAGAGCGTCACAGACATATTGGTCTGATTCTTCTATTAACTTAATGATCTCATCTATTGCCTGTAAAGACGACCCATCTTGCAGGGATATCCGCAGGCGAGCTGTCCAACCCATGGAAGCTCTAGAAGCACAATAGGAAGATAAAGCCACTCTAAAGGCCTGACCAGCAGCTTCATAGCGGCCTTGGCCGCCATCTCTGACTTTTTGTCCAGCGCATCCTGCAAAGTAGCTTTCCCTTTGACAGGAAGCATAGTAGCTTTGTTAAGCTTAGATAAAGAAATATCCACCTCAGGGGACGAAATCCAGCTAGCAAATAGGTCTGCTGGACAAGGATACAAGGTTTCAAACAACCTTGTCCCCTGAAAACGCTTATCTGGACAAACGCGTTCCTTTTCTACTTTCTTAGAAAACTCACTCATAGCTGGCATCGCTAAACGGGATCTTTGCGACCCATGGTACCATCTGGGTATACCTTCATCATTATTCATGTCCTCAGGTACTTGCAGTACCTCTCGTATGGCCCTGACAAAAGCATCTACACGGCCCGACAAGGAAGCAGAGTGCTCCTGAAAATCCTCCCTGCCCGAATCAGAACGTTCTCCCTCAGAAACTGAAGGAGAACTCCCCCTCGCAGACAAATCTGAGTCACTTAGTGGGGAGGGCATAGCAAACCTGGGACGCTTTTTGCTATGAGAAGGTCTAGAGGATACCCACTGACCCAAGAGGTCAGAAAGCCCACTAATAGCAGTAGCGAGCATATCAAACTTGGCATCATAGCGACCTCCAATAGCAGCGCTAGAAGGTGCAGAGGATTCCATCGTGTCAGAAACGCGGGGCTGGTCCTGGAGAGGACGAGGAAGACGATCAGCCTCCTGACTCAAATCTGACATGCCGGTTATTGAGATGGTATAGTGATGAGAATAACCAGAGCAGTGTGGTCTCACACAGTAGCAAAACGCTGAAGGGTTAACTTCTTTTAAAAGCAAAAGAATACCCCAGCAGTGAAAAACGGCGCCCCCCCCCGCTGCAGACAGCTCACAGACCGTTACTGAGGGATACAATGTCCCAATGATCAGAAAACTGCAGCGCTGCGCTAGAGAGCGCAAACAGCAAAAACAAATGCTGCGGGAGGCTAAAGGGTTAAGCTGCTACCTAAGCGATAGCAGCGACTCACCCGGCTGGCTTGGTGTTGTCTCAAATGCCTGTGTACAGAAACGGAGGAGAGGAGACCAGGAGAGCTGTAATGGCTGCCGCAGAGAGCAGGAAGAGAAGAAGCCAGTCACTTCCTGTAATCAGAAAGCCGGGAAAGCCCGAAGCCACGCCCCTCTCTGCTCAGTCAAAAAGTGCGGGAAATCTTATGCACTCCTCTCCCTGTACACTGTAACGGCGCTGCAGCGCCGAAAACACACAGCGCATATTAAATAAAAAATCGCTCTCTCTTTTTTTTTTTTTTTTTAAAAATGCCCAATCATGAGCAAATAGTGGGAAACACCAATAACAGTCAGCGCTGTCACCGCAGACGCTGTAATCACTCGCATATATCAAAATATAATGCAGAGTACTCACCAGCCAAAAACGCCACAGGGACCCTCCACGGATATGTGACGCTGTGCCCATTGCTTCTCCATGAGAACAAGGAACGCAGTGACCCAGAACGTGGTATGCGTCCTGTCAGGGATAGCCACCTCTTCCCCCGGGCCGGCAAGAAAATGCAATGACCACCATTTAGGGAATACATTTCTGCCAGGGGAGAGGATGGGGTCCAGCAGCGCCGGTACCCCTGATCCTCTAGACATAAAGTCCAGGACCCTGTCCGAGTAAAATAATAAACTCTTCTGAGGTGATTTCTGAGGAGCTGCATTAGCAGCCGTCCTTCCTACTTGGACCTCAAGTCGAAACTGGAGTGTACGGCAGGAGGAGCCAGAGCCGGAGGGGCCGGACAACACCCATTTTTAGAACCTGAGGTTAGTCCTACTATCTGGCTCCGCCCTACCCCAGAAGTAATGAAGTGTCCCCCTTGCTTCCATCTGCAGCTGAAAGGGCAAATCTCTAATTAGATTAGCCCTTTCTGGCACTTTGCCTGTCTATTCCCATTGCCCTGTAGCGGTGGCGAATGGGTTAATAAGGGGTTAAAGGCACCTTGCAATTGAAAGGTCACTTTAAGCCAGGTTAATAATTGAGAGCTGTCAATTAGACAACTATCAATTATTAATCCTATTGAAGGAAATAAAAAAACACACACACACTTTAAGAATAAATAATTTTAATGAAATAAAAACACATTTTTTGACCATCTTTTATTAAACTCTTAATCCCTGCGAAGCCCTTGATCTTCTATAATAAAGAAAAAATAATAAAACAACATTATTCTTACCTATCTGGCGATCTGTCACGTCCCACGATGTAATCCTTCACAAAGGGTTAACTAGCAATCAGCTAAGCAGCGCAAGTAATCCTGCGTGCTCAGCTGAAAGCTCCTGAATGAATGAGCTTGTCTCCTGCCGACAGGAGAGGATGTGATTAATGAATGAAGCTTAATTGATTGTGTCCCACTTTCACTTTAGGTCAGGTCACTGAAGTGAAAGTGCCAATAAATCAATTAAGCTCCACTCATTAATCACTTCCTCTCCTTTCGCTGGTAGAGGTAGTTTTTCGGGGTGTTACAGCTCGGAGACAGCATTAGCTCTCTGCGAGCTGTAACCTGTTAACCCTTTCTGATGGATTACACCGTGGGACCTGACTGTGCATCGGATTGGTAAGAATAATTTTGCTTTTTTATTTTATTTTTATTACAGGAAATGGTTTTAGCAGGAAAATAAAATATGGTCAAAAACTGTGTGATTATTTCATTAAACTTCTTTTTTATTAAAGTGTGTGTGTTTGATTTTTCTTTCATACAATAGGATTAATAATTGATAGTTGTCTAATTGACAGCTCTCAATTATTAACCTGGCTTAAAGTGACCTTTCAATTGCAAGGTGCCTTTAACCCCTTATTAACCCATTCGCCACCGCTACAGGGCAATGGGAATAGACGGGCAAAGTGCCAGAAAGGGCGAATCTAATTAGAGATTTGCCCTTTCTGGGGTGTCTGGGGGCAGATGTTATTAGCCAGGGGGGGCACAAAAAAAATGTACCCTCCCTAGGCTATTATTATCTGCCCCCACTCGCTGGCTTTGTCTGTCTGGTGGAGAAAATACAGCGGGAGCCCACGCATTTTTTTTTCAACGAATTTACACCTTTAATTAACCCTACATGTCTGAAATTTTGCACACATATACTTATGTAATTGTAACTTAAAACCATATATCAAAATACATGCAATTACATGGTTAACTGTGTGGAAACAATGTATAATTTCATGTCGGCTTCTGTGATTTCACAAAAGCCGGCAATTGAATTAGCGGCTATTACAGTATGTAGAAGTGTATGAACTATAAATATATAAATATGTATGTGTCACAATGACATGTATATATATATATGTATTCTATGTGTATGTATCTATGGTTTTGTGAGCGGTCAGTGTGATTTTACAGTAGCCGGGGATGATTTGCCGGCTTTTCAAAGGAGACTGGTGCATATAAATCGGACAGCACTTACATGGTGCGAGTGCTGTGCGTTTTTTAATCGCACCCATTGACTTGCATTGGCGATTATCATGCCAAAATCGCATCAAATCGCAGCATGCTGCAATTTTTTTCTCACACCAATATCTGATGAGAAAAAATCGCAAATGAGAATTCACCCATTAACTAACATTGGTCAGATTTGGATCCGATTTTTTTTCGTCTGATTATCATCCGTTTTCGGCGCCAGTGAGTATGAGCCCTTAGTCTCATAATTATATTCACTGAGTGAGTGGGGAAGTAAACAAAATTCCCAACCAGGGGAACATTGAAGACGGACAGACAACCCTATCTATAGTAATACCCATGCTAGGGCGGTATATTGTCCTATCAATAATATTGATCGACTCCTTTAATAATAAATGAGACCCGGATCTCAGGCAATATTAAGTGACCTGAAACGTAGCAGTGTCGAAAAGAATTCTAGGTCAAGCACCTCCTATAGGAGTGCCACATTGCTTAGTAGAGATAGGTGCAGAAAGTGCTTACCCATATTGGGGAAATGCGCTGTGCCAGATACGTGCCCCGATGCACGTTTCGCTCCTTGGCTTCGCAAAACGTGCGTCGGGGCACGTACCTGGCACAGCGCATTTCCCCAATATGGGTAAGCACTTTCTGCACCTATCTCTACTAAGAAATGTGGCACTCCTATAGGAGGTGCTTGACCTAGAATTCTTTTCGGCACTGCTACGTTTCAGGTCACTTAATATTGCCTGAGATCGGGTCTCATTTATTATTAAAGGAGTCGATCAATATTATTGATAGGACAATATACCGCCCTAGCATGGGTATTACTATAGATAGGGTTATCTGTCCGTCTTCAATGTTCCCCTGGTTGGGAATTTTGTTTACTTCCCCACTCACTCAGTGAATATAATTATGAGACTAACTGTGGATTTGGGTGCGCCAATACATGTGCTACAGGTGTTTGTAGTTGCTCACTCATCATCTTATCTTGTGTCTTGAATTTAATTATTGTGAACATTTTAGTATTTTCAATAAAGTTTATATATATTTTTTACTCTATTCTCTTGTGATATTCATTCTGGGCTAGATGCTCTGCTTTTTCGTGATTTATCATTATATAGTGAGTTGCCCTGTTCCACTTTGGAACTATGTCAAGAAGTGTTACCCATGGTTTGGGTTTAATTAATCTATTCCACATATATACAGTATTTTGAATGATTATGTTACGTTTGGATAGCTTGTTGTGTTTTCCTTATGGATTACTAATACGGGCAGGAGTCAGAGGTCCGTAGACGGTGGGTGGTCTCTCCCTTTCGGATAAGTCTGTCTCTAGTTTATTTTGGGGGGATATTTGAGTAGTTTTCCACGGTGACTACGGGATGGATAGAAGACGTGGAGCCGGCGGGAGCTGCTCCGAGAACAAGCAACGGGCCCCGGCCTACAGAAGCTTTACATCTACAGCCCCGGACTGACCGGCAAGAAGACCGCGCAGCCCCCGGTATTCACGCCCGGGTCTTACCTGCAGCCCCCCCCCGTATTGGCACAGCCCACCCCAGTACTCACGCCCGGGTCTTACCTGCAGCCCCCCGTATTGGCACAGCCCCCCAGTACTCACGCCTGGGTCTTACCTGCCCGCCCCCCCGTATATGGCACAGCCCCCCAGTACTCACGCCTGGGTCTTACCTGCAGCCTCCCAGTATTGGCGCAGCCCCCGGTATTGGCACAGCCCCCGGTATTCACGCCCGTGTCTTACCTGCAGCCCCCCGTATTGGCGCAGCCCCTCAGTATTCACGCCCGGGTCTTACCTGCAGCCCCCAGTACTCACGCCCGGGTCTTACCCGCAGCCTCCTGCGCTGCCCGCCGGTACAGGTTGTAGAACTCTCGGGCGATCGTATCGGACAACTTCTCACACCAGTTCTTGGACGGACAGAAGATTAAGATGGCGTGACCGCTCTGGACCGTCTCGTAACACAGACTGACAATATGGTCGTCATCCCCTGTGACAGAAGCAGAGGCGTCAGTGGCATTCAGTAAGAACACAAGTCTCCCAACCTCCTCATGTCTCATACACGAGTCAGGAGACCCCGGCTGCCGAGTGCTCGGATATGTGACCTCCCCCCTCCATCCATCATTCAGTTCTAACCTTCAGGTGAATTAGTGGCTGCATTTCCCGCACCGCGGCCATGGAGGAGTCGTAGAAGGTTTTGCAGATTTTGAGCTGCTCTCGGAGGGGCACGGGGCGGTAGTCGGTGTGATAGAGCTCGGCCCCGAGCCAGGACGCCAGCAGGCCGAGGTTGGGCAGAGTGGCGCTCATCCCCACGATCTGCACCTCGTTCCGGGAGTCGCTGGACGATTTATTCCTGCAACGGAAAGAGGAAAAGGACGAGAAAACAGTCACGGCCCGACCGGGGGTCATCCTGGCGTTCTCCACATGTGCCAGGACTGGAGCTACCACAGGACATGAGGTCCAGTCTTGTGGGGTCAGACATGAGGTCCGGTCTTGTGGGGTCACTATCTGCAGGGACATCGCTGTATCTCAGGGGTCTCTACTATACACTGGTGATAAATCACTCACCCGGCCACAGGTTTCCGGGTCAGGTACTGGATCTTGGTGAGGAGAAGCTCCAGCAGATAACCACGGTGCGAATCCCCCAACATGTGCAGCTCGTCCACCACCATCATCCCTGCACAGGGGAAACGAGACCACAACACCCATCATTACCAGTGTGAGACACCACAACACCCATCATCTTCAGAGGAGACAACACCCATCATCTTCAGTCCACTTCTCCAATGACAGATAACCCCATCATCCGGTAGCAGATTGCACTTCGCACCCAGCAGATCGATCCTGTTCTCCTCGATCAGTCGGTTCACCAGGCCATTTGCTTTCTCAATGGTGCAGACAGCGACATCCAAAGAGGTGAAGCCCCGGCCGGAGCGGAGCCCCCCATGTATCCGCCAACCCGGACCCCGACTTCCTGGAACAGGTTCTGAAAAACAATGTGCAACTGATCCTTTCATAGCCCAGCAACTCCTGACCTCTAGGGGCCCAGCATAGCCCGGCACCTCCTGATCTCTAAGATAACAACATAGCCCGGAGTTTCCTGACCTCTAGGGGACCAGAATAGCCCGTCACCTCCTGACCTCTAGGGGCCCAGCATAGCCCGACACCTCCTGATCTCTAAGAGAACAACATAGCCCGGAGTTTCCTGACCTCTAGGGGACCAGAATAGCGCGGCGCCTCCTGACCTCTAGGGGCCCAGCATAGCCCGTCACCTCCTGTCCTTTAGGGGCCCTGCATAGCCCGGCGTCTCCTGACCTCTAAGGGACCAGCATAGCCCGGCGCCTCCTGACCTCTAGGGGTCCAGCATAGCCCGGCGCCTCCTGACCTCTAGGGGCCCAGCATAGCCCGGCGCCTCCTGACCTCTAGGGGCCCAGCATAGCCCGACGCCTCCTGACCTCTAGGGGCCCAGCATAGCCCGGCGCCTCCTGACCTCTAGGGGCCCAGCATAGCCCGGCGCCTCCTGACCTCTAGGGGCCCAGCATAGCCCGGCGCCTCCTGACCTCTAGGGGCCCAGCATAGCCCGGCGCCTCCTGACCTCTAGGGGCCCAGCATAGCCCGGCGCCTCCTGACCTCTAGGGGCCCAGCATAGCCCGGCGCCTCCTGACCTCTAGGGGCCCAGCATAGCCCGGCGCCTCCTGACCTCTAGGGGCCCAGCATAGCCCGGCGCCTCCTGACCTCTAGGGGCCCAGCATAGCCCGGCGCCTCCTGACCTCTAAGGGCCCAGCATAGCCCAGCGTCTCCTGACCTCTAGGGGCTCAGCATAGCCCGGCGCCTCCTGACCTCTAGGGGCCCAACATAGCCCGGCACCTCCTTTCCTTTAGGGGCCCAGCATATCCTAATCTCTAGGGGCCCAGCATAGCCCGACGCCTCTTGGCCTCTAAGGGCCCAGCATAGCCCGGCGCCTCCTGACCTCTAGGGGCCCAGCATAGCCCGGAGCCTCCTAACCTCTAAGGGACCAGCATAGCCTGGCACCTCCTGACCTGTAGGGGCCCAGAATAGCCCGGCGCCTCCTGACCTCTAAGGGACCAGCATAGTCTGGCACCTCCTGACCTCTAAGGGACCAGCACAGCCGAGCGCCTCCTGACCTCTAGGGGCCCAAATATCCCGGCACCTCCTGACCTGTAGGGGCCCAGCATAGCCCGGAGCCTCCTGACCTGTAGGGGCCCAGAATAGCCCAGCGCCTCCTGACCTGTAGGGGCCCAGCAAAGCCCGGCGCCTCCTGACCTCTAGGGGCCCAGCATAGCCCGGTGCCTCCTGACCTCTAAGGGACCAGCATAGCCTGGCACCTCCTGACCTCTAAGGGACCAGCATATCCCGGCGCCTCCTGACCTGTAGGGGCCCAGCATAGCCCGGAGCCTCCTGACCTGTAGGGGCCCAGCATAGCCCGGCGCCTCCTGACATGTAAGGGCCCAGCAAAGCCCGGCGCCTCCTGACCTGTAGGGGCCCAGCAAAGCCCAGCGCCTCCTGACCTGTAGGGGCCCAGCATAGCCGGCGCCTCCTGACCTCAAGGGCCCAGCATAGCCCGGCGCCTCCTGACCTCAAGGGGCCCAGTATAACCCGGCACCTCCTGACCTTTAGGGGCCCAGCATAGCCCGGCGCCTCCTGACCTCTAAGGGACCAGCATAGCCTGCCACCTCCTGACCTCTACGAGCCCAGCATAGCCCGGCGCCTCCTGACCTCTAGGGGCCCAGCGCCTCCTGATCTCTAAGGGACCAGCATAACCCGGCACCTCCTGACCTCTAGGGGCCCAGCATAGCCCGGTGCCTCCTGACCTCTAGGGGCCCAGCATAGCCCGGTGCCTCCTGACCTCTAAGGGACCAGCATAGCCTGGCACCTCCTGACCTCTAAGGGACCAGCATATCCCGGCGCCTCCTGACCTGTAGGGGCCCAGCATAGCCGGAGCCTCCTGACCTGTAGGGGCCCAGCATAGCCCGGCGCCTCCTGACCTGTAGGGGCCCAGCAAAGCCCGGAGCCTCCTGACCTGTAGGGGCCCAGCAAAGCCTGGCGCCTCCTGACCTGTAGGGGCCCAGCATAGCCCGGCGCCTCCTGACCTCAAGGGGCCCAGCATAGCCCGGCGCCTCCTGACCTCAAGGGGCCCAGTATAACCCGGCACCTCCTGACCTTTAGGGGCCCAGCATAGCCCGGCGCCTCCTGACCTCTAAGGGACCAGCATAGCCTGCCACCTCCTGACCTCTACGAGCCCAACATAGCCCAGCGCCTCCTGACCTCTAGGGGCCCAGCGCCTCCTGATCTCTAAGGGACCAGCATAACCCGGCACCTCATGACCTCTTGGGGCCCAGAGCCTCCTGATTTCTAGGGGCCACAGCTAGGGGGCAGCTCATGTTTCCTCTGAGGTTACCTGCAGGTACAAGGTCTTCTCTTTGGCTACGGATACGAAGGGCAGGATGAATATGGCTTTCTTGCGCGTCTCGAGGACTCTCTTCAGGATGAGCAGTTCGGCCACCAGAGTCTTCCCGGCACTTGTAGGAGCTGAGAGCGAAGAACAGGTCAATGTGACTGTGCAGGATGCAATCCCCCTATCTGGGGTACCGGCCTATGTGCACCTCATTGAGCTTAGCCGGCTCAGATCACTGTCGATATACTGTATATAATAGTGAAGGAGGGGTGACATGGCGGATTATACACACCAGAATACACCAGGTTCTTCCCCTCTAGGACCTGTCCCTGCATCAGGCACTCCGCCTGCCACTCGAACATCTGCACCACCCCCAAGCCGGCGTATGCCTTCTGCACGGCTCTGGGAAGACCCCAGCTCTCCAGCAGGAGCTTGTCCGCCAGCTCGGCCGGCACCGCCACATGGAGGCCACGTCCTGCGGGAGACACCAGAGGAGGGAAACATCAGCCACTGGGTCAGAAATGCAGTGCGAAATGCAGTGTATTCACCCACCCTCCACCCTGTAACACAGGGAAAACACAGGGATAACACAGCAATAACAGGGATAACACGGATAACACAGCGATAACACGGATAACACAGGGATAACACAGGGGTAACACAGGGATAACAGAAAGATAACAGCGATAACACAGGGATAAACACAGGGATAACACAGTGATAAAGGGATAACACAGCGATAACACAGGGATAACACAGCGGCAACACAGGAGTAACACAAGGATAACACAGGGATAACAGCGATAACACAGCGATACACAGAGATGACACAGGGATAACACAGGGATAACACAGGGATAACACAGGGATAACACAGGGATAACACAGGGATAAACAGGGATAACACAGGGATAACCCGGCGATAACACAGGGATAACACAGGGATAACACAGCGGTAACACAGGGTAACACAGGGGTAACACAGGGGTAACACAGGGGTAAACACAGGGGTAACACAGGGGTAACACAGGGGTAACACAGGGATAACACAGTGATAAAGGATAACACAGCGTTTAACACAGGGATAACACAGCGGCAACACAGGAGTAACACAAGGATAACACAGGGATAACAGCGATAACACAGCGATGAACACAGAGATGACACAGGGATAACACAGGGATAACACAGGGATAACACAGGGATAACACAGGGTAACACAGGGATAACACAGGGATAACACAGGGATAACACAGGGATAACACGGCGATAACACAGGGATAACACAGGGATAACACAGCGGTAACACAGGGGTAACACAGGGGTAACACAGGGGTAACACAGGGGTAACACAGGGGTAACACAGGGGTAACACAGGATAACACAGGGGTAACACAGGGGTAACACAGGGTAAAGGGGTAACACAGGGTAACACAGGGGTAACACAGGGGTAACACAGGGATAACACAGGGATAACACGGGATAACACAGGGATAAACCAGGGTATAAACAGGGATAACACAGGGAGTAACACAGGGGTAACACGGGGTAACACAGGGGTAAACAGGGGTAACACAGGGGTAACACAGGGTAACACAGGGGTAACACAGGGGTAACACAGGGATAACACAGCGGCAACCAGGAGTAACACAAGGATAAACAGGGATAACAGCGATAACACAGCGATGCCAGAGATGACACAGGGATAACACAGGGATAACCAGGGATAACACAGGGATAACACAGGGATAACCCGGCGATAACACAGGGATAACACAGCGGTAACACAGGGTAACACAGGGTAACACAGGGGTAACACAGGGGTAACACAGGGGTAACACAGGGTAACACAGCGATAACACAGGGGTAACACAGGGGTAACACAGGGGTAACACAGGGGTAACACAGGGATAACACAGTGAGGGATAACACAGCGATAACAGGGATAACACAGGAGTAACACAAGGATAAACAGGGATAACAGCGATAACACAGCGATGAACACAGGATGACACAGGGATAACACAGGGATAACACAGGGTAACACAGGATAACACAGGGATAACACAGGGAAAAGGTAACACAGGGGTAACAACAGGGTAACACAGGGGTAAACGGGGTACACAGGGGTAACACAGGGGTAACACAGGGGTAACACAGGGATAACACAGGGATAACACAGGGATAACACAGGGATAACACAGGGAAACACGAGGTAACACAGGGATAACACAGGGATAACACAGGGATAACACAGGGGTAACACAGGGGTAACACAGGGATAACACAGGGATAACACAGGGATAACACAGGGATAACACAGGGATAACACAGGGATAACCAGGGATAACACAGGGGTAACACAGGGGATAAACAGGGGTAAACACAGGGGTAACACAAGGGGTAACACAGGGGTAACACAGGGATAACACAGGGATAACACAGGGATAACACAGGGGATAACACAGGGTAACACAGGGATAACACAGGATAACACAGGGATAACACAGGGATAACACAGGGATAACACAGGGTAACACAGGGGTAACACAGGGGTAAACAGGGATAACAGCGATAACACAGCGATAACACAGGGATAACACAGGGATAACACAGGGGTAACACAGGGGTAACACAGCGGTAACACAGCGATAAACAGCGATAACACAGCGATAACACAGCGATACAGCGATAACACAGGGGTAACACAGGGATAACACAGGGATAACACAGGATAACACAGGGATAACACAGGGATAACAGCGATAACACAGGGGTAACACAGGGTAACACAGGGTAAACACAGGGGTAACACAGCGGTAACACAGCGGTAACACAGCGAGTAACACAGCGGTAACAGGTAACACAGCGGTAACACAGCGGTAACACAGGGATAACACAGCGATAACAGCGGCAAACACAGGATAACAAGGATACACAGGGATAACACAGCGATAACACAGCAATAACACAAGCAATAACACAGCGATAACACAGGATAAACACATACCAGCAATAACACAGATAAACAGATAACACAGAGATAACACAGAGATAACACAGGGATAACACGGCGATAACACAAGGATAACAGCTATAACACAGCGATAACACAGGGATAACACAGGGGTAAACAGTGATAACACAGGGATAACACAGGGATAACACAGGGATAACACGGCTGATAACACAGGCGATAACACGGCGATAACACAGCGATAACACAGCGATAACACAGCGATAACACAGCGATAACACAGCGATAACACAGGGATAACACAGCGATAACACAGCGATAACACAGAGATAACACAGGGATAACAGGGATAACACAGGGATAACACAGGGATAACACAGGGATAACACAGGGATAACACAGGGATAACACAGGGATAACACAGGGATAACACAGGGATAACACAGGGGTAACACAGGGTAACACAGGGGTAACACAAGGGGTAACACAGGGTGTAACACAGGGATAACAGCGATAACAAGCGTAACACAGGGATAACACAGGGATAACACAGCGATAACACAGCGATAACACAGGGATAACACAGGGGTAACAGGGGTAACACAGCGATAACACAGCGATAACACAGGATAACAGCGATAACACAGCGATAAACACAGGGGTAACACAGGGGTAACACAGGGGTAACACAGGGATAACACAGGGATAACACAGGGTAACACAGCGTAACACAGGGTAACACACGGACAGGGTAACACAGCGGTAACACAGGGATAACACAGCGATAACAGCGGCAACACAGGGTAACAAGGATAACACAGGATAACACAGCGATAACACAGCGATAACACAGCGATAAACACAGCATCAGATAACACAGCATAAATAACACAGATGACACAGAGATAACACAGGGATAACACGGCGATAACACAAGGATAACACAGCTATAACACAGCGATAAACACAGGGGTAACACAGGGGTAACAGTAACAGGATAACACAGGGATAACACAAGGATAACACAGGGATAACACAGGGGATAACACAGGGATAACACAGGATAACACAGCGATAACACAGCGTAACACAGCGATAACACAGCGATAACACAGCATAACACAGCATAACAGATGACACAGAGATAACACAGGGATAACACGGCGATAACACAAGGATACACAGCTATAACACAGCGATAACACAGGGGTAACACAGGGTAACAGGGATAACACAGGATAACACAGGGATAACACAGGGATAACACAGGGATAACACAGGATAACACAGGGTAACACAGGGATAACACAGGGATAACACGGGATAACACAGGATAACACAGCGTAACACAGGTAAACAGCGATAACACAGCGATAACCAGCGATAACACAGGATAACACAGGTAACACAGGTACACAGCGATAACACGATAACACAGCGATAACACGGATAACACAGCGAAACCGCGTAACACAGGTAACACAGGATAACAAGATAACACAGAGATAACCAGCGATAACAGGATAACGGGAACACAGGAAAGGGTAACACGGGTAACAGCGATACACAGGGAAACCAGGGGTAACACAGGGTAACACAGGGGTAACACAGGGTAACACAGGGTAACAAGGATAACACGCGATAACACAGCGATAACAGCGGTAACACAGGTAACAGGTAACACAGGGATAACACAGGGATAACACAGCAAACACAGAGAACGAGATAACACGGCGATAACACAGGATAACACGGCGATAACACAGCAAACACAGAGATACAAGAAACCGCGTAACACAGGATAACACGGCGATACACAGGATAAACAGCATAACAAGGGTAACACAGGGTAAACAGGCAACAGGTAACAAGGATAAGGGATAACCAGCAATAAAACGGAAAAAGGGAAGGAAACAGCGAGATAACAGGGTACACAGCGGTAACAAGGAGTAAACAGGATAACACAGGTAACACAGGGAACAGGATAACACAGCGAAAACCGAAACAGCGATACAGCGAACAAGCGATAACACGCGATAACACAGCGATAACACAGCGATAACACAGGTAAACGGATAACACAGGATAACCAGCGTAACAAGCGAAACACACGAAACACAGCGATAAACAGCGATAACCAGGTAACAGCGAAACACGCGTAACCAGGTAACACAGCGTAAACAGCGATAACACAGCGATAACAGAGTGACTCACATAACAGGGATAACAAGGGATAACACAGGAATAACACAGCGATAACACAGCGATAGCACAGGGATACACAGGGATAACACAGGATAACACAGGGATAACACAGGGATAACACAGGGATAACACAGGAATAACACGGCGATAACACAGATATGATTCTTTCCTGCATAAGGGTTTTCCATTCTACTTTAAAGCTTCGCAGAGGGGAAGTCATGGCAGTAAAAGAAAGGAAGAAGCCAAAGTGGACCCATCTGATTGGCAGCAGGGTCTTGTGACCGTGGTTGGGACATCAGACCAAACCCCCCTCAAGTTCTGCTCCTTCTAATACACTGTGGGGCGTCAGCCGTTATCAGTGACATTTTCCAAGAAGTAAATCTGGAGCAGAGGACGCACATCGGGGTCTCACTCGCTGGGAGTCAAAGTGCCCAAAAATGTGTCATTTTTTTCATTTATTCATCCAGAGCGGTGGAAAAAGAGGCGCAAACGATTATAAATATGGTGGGTGAGGGACGGGAAAAGATCATTTCTGCATAAAAAGTGCGCAGTTGTACCGGTCAGAAGTCTGCACACAACGGCTGCATTTCCACACCAAACACCGGTGCCCCGAGCCACACTCCTCCCGGTGTGGCCCAGACCCTAACCGCCACCCGGCTGTGGCCAGACCCTACACGCCACCCGGCTGTGGCCCAGACCCTACACGCCACCCGGCTGTGGCCCAGACCCTACAACGCCACCCGGCTGGGCCCAGACCCTCACGCCACCCGGCTGTGGCCCAGACCCTACACCCCTCCCGGCTGTGGCCCAGACCCTACACGCCTCCGGCTGTGGCCAGACCCTACACGCCTCCCGGCTGTGGCCAGACCCTACCGCCTCCCGGCTGTGGCCCAGACACTACACGCCTCCGGTGTGGCCCCGGCCCTACACGCCTCCGGCTGTGGCCCAGAGCCTAGACGTCTCCCGGCTTGGCCAGAGCCTACACTCCTCCGGCTGTGGCCCAGACCCTACACTCCTCCCGGCTGTGGTCCAGACCCTCACGCCACCAGGTTGTGACCCCGACCCTACAGCCACCAGGCTGTGACCCAGACCCACACGCCTCCGCTGTGGCCCAGACCCTAGACGCCTCCGGCTGTTGCCCAGACCCTACACGCACCAGGTTGTGACCCCGACCCTACACGCCACCAGGCTGTGACCCAGACCCTACACGCCACCAGGCTCTGCCCAGACCCTACACGCCACCATGACCTTGGCCCAGACCCTACACGCCTCCCGGCTGTGCCCAGACCCTACACGCCTCCCGGCTTGTGGCCCGACCCTACACGCCTCCCACTGTGGCCCAACCCAAAACGCCTCCCGGCTGTGACCCAGACCCTAAAACCCTCCCGGCTATGGCCCAGACCCTACACGCCTCCCGGATGGCCCCAGACCCTACACCCTCCCGGCTGTGGCCCAACGCTACACCCTCCCAGACCCTACAGCCTCCCGGCTGGCCCAGACCCTACACGCCCCCCAGACCCTACCGCCTCCCCCCAACCCTACACGCCTCCCAGACCCTACACGCCTCCCAGACCCTACATGCCTCCCTGCTATGGCCCAGACCCTACACCTCCTGGCTGGGGCCCCGGCCCACACGCCTCCCCTGTGGTCCAGGCCTAGACCCCTCCCGGCTGTGGCCCAGACCCTACCGCCCCCCCGGCTGAGGCAAAACCCTACACCCACCAGGTTGTGACCCAGACCCTACACGCCTCCCGGCTGTGGCCCAGACCCCCCACACGCCTCCCGGTGTGGCCCAGACCTAACCCGCCTCCGGCTGTGGCCAGACCCTACCCCTCCCGGCTGTGGCCCATACCCTACACCCTCCGGCTGTGGCCCTTTCCTACACGCCTCCCGGCGTGGCCCAGACCCCGCACCCTCCCGGTGTTTGCCCAGACCCTAACGCCTCCCGGCTGTGGCCAAACCCTACACGCCTCCAGGCTGTGGCCCAGACCCTACACGCCTCCCGGCTGTGGCCCAGACCCCACACGCCCCCGGATGTGGCCCAGACCCTACACGCCTCCCGGATGTGGCCCAGACCCTACACGCCCCCGGTGTGGCCCAACCCTACACGTCCCCCGGCTGTGGCCCAGACCCTACACGCCTCCCGGCTGTGGCCCAGACCTACACGCCTCCCGGCGTGGCCCAGAGCCTACACCTCCGGCTATGGTCCAGACCTACAGCCTCTTGGCTGTGGCCCAGACCCTACACGCCTCCGGCTGTGGCCCAGACCCTACACGCCCCCAGCCTACACGCCTCCCGGCTGTGGCCCGGCCCTCACGCCCCCCCAGCGGGGGACCAGGCCCTACACGCCTCTCGGCTTTGGTCCGGCCTAGAGCCTCCCGGCTGTGGCCCACCCTACAGCCCCCGGCTGGGCCCAGACCCTACACCCCTTCTGGCTGTGGCACAAACCCGAACCCCACCAGGTTGTGGCCCGACCCTACAGCCTCCCGGCTGTGGCCCAGACCCTCAGCCTCCCCGCTGTTTGCCCAGACCCTACACGCCTCACGGCTGTGGCCCAGACCCTCACCCTCGGGCGGTCTCCAACCTATTATGCTGTCCGGGCGATAATGCCACACACTCACCGCTGCCGCTAAGGTGCGCCAGCAGGGAGCGTTCCAGCCCAGATGGTGGGCGCCAGACTGAAGGGAGAGGATGGTGCCTGCGCTCTCCCGCTTGCTCCCCTTTGCGGGGATGGACGCCTGCTGCCCTGGGCTGAACAGGATGTAGTCTCTGAGTCAGCCGCGCTTCCGTGACCCGGGGGACTTCCTGTTGTCGGAGCTCGGGGCGTTGCGGTGTGTGTGGAGCGCGCCTTTCCCCTGGACCTGGGGGGCTCAGGGGGTCCTCGGAGCTGGGGTGGACAGAGTGTAGTCTCTGGCGCAGCCGTCCTCCGCTGGCCCCGGGGCCCCGCAGTCTGGCGACGTCCTGTTGCTCGGAGTCGGGGCTTTGCGGTGTGTGCGGAGCGCGGGCTTTTACATGTGGGGGGTCATGGGGTCCTGGGACCCGGACTGGACAGAGCGTGACGCACACTTTTTGCGGCTGTTGTGGGGGGCCCAGGACCCCCTTTGTGCTGGATGCCGCCATTTGGGATCATGCCCTTTGGGGCGTTAATCCCCCGAACAGGATGGCGGCCAGGTGGCCTTGGTTGCCGGGGTCTGTGTGGCTTCTGCATGGCGCGGCTTTTTGTCAGGGTCGCTCAGGTATTTTGGCGGCGGCCCCCTGGAGACGGGGTCCCCACGGGGGTCCTCTGAGGGGGCCACATTACCAGGACAGGGGGCCCCTGGGGTGCGGAGGGGAAAGAGGAGTCGAAGGTGACACGCCGCCAAACTTGTCATCACACAGATCACCGCTGACACTGTGGCCCCCAGAAACTACAACTCCCGCATGTCCAGCGCCACAGATCTACACTCTGTGCAGGAGTGACTGGTGACCAGCAGCCCCTTTAATAAGCCCCCCAGTTTACAGCTCGGTCGCCATGACAAACAGAAGAGGGGGGCGGAACCATGCCTATTCTGGGCCACACTGGATATCACCCCTGCTTACACCCTGGTGGGCCCGGCACTTCATCCCCTCACACGGTCTTTTTCCTCCTCCACAGCCCGGGGCCCTCCGCGCCTCAGCCGCCGTCAGGTTCAAACTGCGCCGTGACCTCCTGCGCCGTCAGTGACGTCATCACCAGAGCGACGGCTGACCGCGGCGCCCCCCATGTCTGTTGTGGGCAGCTGAATCACGTGACAAGTAAGTTAGCAGAAAACCGGGGCAGCTGGGAGGGGTCAACTGTACAGCAGCAGCTGAAGGGTTAACGAAGTGTTTACTAACCCCTGTGTGAGGGGGAAAAGAGGTCAGCCCCGCAGGGGGTTAACGAGCTGTGACGTACCTGATGTTATAAGTAGGGAAACAGGGAGGTGGGGGCAGGCGGCGGTGCCGGGCGCAGGTGAGGGGTGAGAGGTGAGGGGGGGGTGATGAGCGAGTGGCTGCTCGGTGTCCTCATATACCGCGTCTTGTGTGCTGCACCTCCACATAACAGCACAGCATCTCTGTCCCGTGCACACGATGCGGCTTTTTGTGTCCCTGCAGTTTTGAGTCAGTTTCACATCTACAGAGCCTTGGGCGTACCCCGGATCAAAAAATAGAGGGGGGGGGCAGCCAATGTCACATCTTAGGCCCAGCACCCCTTTGCGGTTTTTGATGGGTTTGCAGTGATTTTGCGCTGCAGAACCGCGCGCCATGTACAGTACAATCATAGTGAAGGGGAAAAAAAAAAAAAGCTGTGCAACGCTGCGGAATTTTCCGGGTTTCAAAAACCGCAGCATGTCAGTTTTTTTGTGCGGATTCTGTGCGGTTTTTTCACCTATTCCATTATAGAAATCCACAGGGCAAATCCGCACTGGAAAACCGCAGTAAATCGCAAGGAAAAAAACGCAAAGTGAATCCAAAGTGTGCATGGGGCTTTATGCAGGGTGACATTTAAATTTCACTGTACATTATCCTGCATTTTGGTCTGGAGCGTTAGAAACTGTTGTATATTGTATAATAAAGCAGTGTTTGTGACAACAAATGTATATACCATATATTATACATGCACACTACCTTTACAAAGAATATGAGCATTATAAACTGTATATGAAAAGTATAATACAGCTGTATTACACTCTATTTACCGCACACGATGTGTATTGACCCTGTATCCCATTATTATAAACTTATATACCGCACCGATGTGTTTTGCCTGTATACACCATTTACTACACTCTATATACCGCACACGATGTGTTTTGACCTGGTATACCCATATATACACTCTTATACCCCACACGATGTGTGCCCTGTTACACCATATACTACACTCTATATACGCACACCGATGTGTATGACCTGTATCCCATATTACACTCTATATACCGCACACGTGTGTTTGACCCTGTATAACCTATATACACTCTATATACCCCACACGTGTGTTTGACCTGTATACCCATTACTACACTCTATATACCGCACACGATGTTTATGACCTGTATACACCCTATACTACACTTATATACCCCCAAAGATGGTGTATGACCCTGTATACCCCTATACTTACACTCTATTACCGCACACGATGTGTATGACCTGTATCCAATATACATTTATACCCCCCCGTGTGTAACCTGTA
>JARQOD010000002.1:640416559-640519042 GCA_033576555.1 Oophaga sylvatica | reverse complement strand
ATTGATTGTTAATCAAGCACTTGGTGAGGTCCTCGAAGTTAGAGAAGGTCTGGCGGTCTTATTTACCGGGCCTTGCCCCATTTTACCCCCCAGCCTTACTCCTAGCCGCCCACTGACTCAGGAGCACCATGAACCGGGGTAAGGGGTGGCCTTCTAGCTCCATGCGATCCCGGCCTTCCATCGCCGGGAATCGCCCAATGTAATACAGCTGTGAACCCGACGTTCCATCGCCGGGTATCACCCATCCAGTTAATGTGAATCCGACGTTCCATCGCCGGGAATCACCCAAATGTCCATTTACCGTGACCCCGGCGTTCCATCGCCGGGTATCACCCACAAAACTCACCAGACCGCCACCACCTCAACATCCAAATGAAGGGGGGACCCCCGTATCTAACGAGTCCAGTCCCCAATCCTCCTTCTTTTACCAACTTCGAGGACCCACCAACGCCACACCGAGAGCCCTTGACCCCCTCAAGGGCTTGAGACCCCACCATTCGGCAATGCTGTGGCCTGCTCCATCCCTTTTCGCAACCCCAACAACCACAGGTCAGTTCCCCTTCCGTTCAGATGTACTCCGTCCGCTAACCAAAAGTCATCATTTATATTGTCCAATCCCGCATGGCGTATCGCCAATCCCCCGTTCTGCACCACGAATTTGGATACTGCCTTGTTTATTTTTATTCGTGCCCTGTTAATCCCAGCCACGGATCTTGCTCCCCTCCATACTTTTCTGGGTATCATGTCAGACCATACTATCTTCAGCTTCGGAAAGGCCCCCATAGTTGCCTCAAGTCGATTGTGATGTCCCTGAACAGCGCCTTTCCTGGCCGGACCGCCAGGTCGTTACCACCCACGTGTAAAACCAATATGTCCGGTGCCCCGTGTCGTCTCACCGCTAGGTGAAACTCGTCGACTACCCGGCTCCATACCAAACCCCTGAACCCCAACCACTTGATCAATGCCTTGTTCTTGCTGAAGCCTAGCTGTCTCCCCTCAGTCCGTGTGTGGGCTCGCTTTTCTCCCCAGTGCACGTAAGAGTGCCCTAGAATCCAGATTAACAATGGGACCCGGCCTGTAATGAAACAAATAAAAGTTAGTGCTCCAAGTTTTCTGGGGGTTGGCCACCTCGTACCTGTTTGGTCGTATGTAGGACCGGTACCGTTGCGATTCCCAACGGCCTATTCTCTTTACCACTTCAGAACTCAAACCTCCTACCGCTGCTTCTGTAGCAGCACCGATGCGAAAGGAATGACTGCCGTAGCTCCGAGATCCCTGCCCGTTGCTTCCAGGCACTTCCGGAACACTGCGATAAACTGGTATCTTGACAAGTATGACCCATCCTCGTGGCACAACAAGGGCCCCTTTTTCGTGTGTCTCCCAGCTATAAATACCCTGAAGCATAGTAATGGGCACATGCTAGACTCTTTCACACTACCCAGACGTACTCGCCTACCCCTTCCCCGCTGGTCCGTTTTTGACTTTCTAATCCAAAATTCTAGCTCCCCTTTATTGGCCGCTATGTCTTCCGCCATTATGCCCCCGCTTTCGTTCTTTCCCGGCGCCACCAACTCTCCTATTCTCATTGCCCCGAAAAAGGCTAACGAGAAGGCCAACCTGAACAAACCAGCCTCGAACTTTGTCCTGCATACTATGTCCAACTGCTTACCAATCACCTCTAATAGCCCGAATGACACCGGTCTCCTACCATCCGATTGAACCTTGTCCTTACGATACCCTTTGAGTGCTTGCCTCACTAAAAAGTTCTTTGTTAGGTCTTTTTTGTTACGGAGTTTGAAACCAAACGCCAAACCGGAAATCAACCGGTTCATCCTGGCAGCTGACCAGTTGCCATCTGCCCCTCTCCTAATACCCATTAGCATTATTCCCACCTGTTCCTCCTCCGCTAATTGCAGGTTCCCCTGCCCTAACCATTCCTCCCATAGTTGCCATGCCCGCTGATACGCTGTCCATGTGCCGCTAGCTAATGAAGACCTGATTAGAGGTTCGGCAGCCCTTATACCACCTTCCAGAGTCCGGGAGGGCAGGCCAGGCCCACTTCGTCCGCTTCCGGGGCTAAGGCCCTGAACCGCTCCCACTGAAAACGAGAAAGTGCGTCAGCTATGGAATTATTTACGCCCGGCACATGTGTCGCAGTACAATGAGCGTTGATAGACAAGCATACCAAAACCAACTGTCGTAGTACCCTGATTACGGGGGGGGAAGAAGCAGAAATGTTATTTATTGCCATCACAGCCCATGTTGTCGCATTGGAAGCGGATCCTTTTGTTTCTAAGTTTGTACTTCCACAACGACACGGCCACCAAGATAGGAAAAATCTCCAAGAGAGCTATGTTTTTTACCAAGCCTGCCCGTACCCATTCTTCGGGCCACTTTTCTGCGCACCATTGCCCTTGTAAGTAGGCCCCAAAACCTGAGCTTCCCGCTGCGTCTGTGTAAAGATCGATGTCCGAGTTACAACACAAGTCATCCATCATCAGAGACCGCCCGTTGTATTTACTCAAAAATGCCCCCCAAACCTCCAAATCTTCCCTGTTTTCCGCCGACAATCGCACGTAATGATGTGGCGACCTCACCCCTGCCGTTGCTCCTGCTAACCTCCTTGAGAATACCCTACCCATTGGCATCACCCGGCAAGCAAAATTCAAGCTGCCCAGCAAAGACTGCACCTCCCTTAATTTCAATTTTTTATGCTGCAGTGCCCTGGCTACTTCGGCCTTTAGCGCCATTACCTTTTCCTCCGGCAAGCGGCACTCCCACTTTACCGTGTCTATCACGATTCCCAAGAATGAAATGCATGACGTAGGCCGGACGGTTTTTTCGGGGGCCAGGGGCACCCCGAATTCCCCGGCTACCCACTCCAAAGTCCGCAAGATGGTCTCACAAACCCGCGATTCGGGCGGTCCTACACACCAAAAATCATCCAAGTAATGTATTATTGACTTGCAGCCGGAAATGTACTTTACAACCCACTCAACAAACGTGCTAAAGGTCTCAAACAGTGAGCATGACAGAGAACAGCCCATAGGTAGACACCTGTCCACAAAGTATTCATCCTCCCAATAGCACCCGAGCAGGCGCTGACTACTAGGGTGTACCGGTAATAGCCTAAACGCTGATTCTACGTCCGTTTTTGCCATTAATGCCCCTCTTCCACACTTCCTCACCCACTGTAACGCCTCGTCAAAGGACGCGTACACCACGGCGCATAACTCTGGCGAGATGCCATCGTTAACTGACTGGCCCCGTGGGTAGGATAGATGGTGGATCATGCGATATTTATTTGGCTCCTTTTTTGGGACAATGCCCAACGGGGAGATGACTAAATCGGGAACAGGGGGGATTTGAACGGCCCAGCCATTCGGCCTAGCGACACCTCTTTTTTTAGCTTGTCTTTCACAACCTCCGAGTGTTGATAGGCCGAACGGAGGTTTCTTAAACACTTTTGCATTTGAAATGGTGGGGCGGGAATGATAAAGCCGTCTCTAAAGCCTCGTGTAAGTAGGTCCGCTTTGGCTGCGTCGGGGTATTTATTTAGGTACGGGAGCATCGCGTGGAGTTTGATTGGCGTTAGCCCCTTGACCATAGCCGGGTGTTCCCCCTTTTGCGCCGTTCCTGCTGTAACATCTGCTGGACCCGTGGGTGGTCCCGTTGCAAGTTGCGCAAACGTGTTTGAACCTGCAGCCGGTGCCGTATTTGCACTGGCTGTCGTTGAACTGCCAACACAGCCCTGCCTTTTGCCCACCCCTCTGGCCTGAGGACTGCCTGTCGACTGACCCCGCGCCCCATACCCCCCTTGGCCGGAGTTACCGGCCCACCCGTGAAAGGGGGTCCCGTATCTGTAATTGTTTTGATTGTGGTACATGAACTTTAGCCAGAGGCTGATGTCCTTTTGATCCCATCTAATGGAGGGGAGAATGGCCTTACGCTGGCGGAACTGCTCGTCGTACCGCAACCATGCGTACCCTCCGTATGTCCGGTACGCCTCCCCGATAAAGTCCATGTAGCAAAATAGCTGCGAGCAGTTCCCCGGCGCTCTCTCCCCTATGATACTGGCCAGGATAGCGAAGGCTTGCAACCAATTTGTAAATGTCTGTGGTACTACTGGCCCCCGCCGCGCCTCCTCCTCGTCCTTTTTGTTCCCTACTTTCCCCATTCTCTCGAGATTCGCTTTCTCCAGGGGCAATAGTGAAAATATGTCGACATATTCATCCTTCCAAATTTTTTCTTTTACTTCCTTCTTAAGGTGTGCACCTAAAGGGCCCGCGAAGCAGATGTATACCTCCCCCCGGGCCTTGTCATCCAGCCCACCCTGTTCGACTTCACCAGTCGGTACAGCCTCAGGCTGTTCCCTAGCCTCTACCGCCCTGCTGGTGCCCCCTTTTTGAGTGGTGTATGGGCTAGTCCATGCTGCTAAGTGTCCCTGACTGGGCCCTTCCAGGCGGTCCACTCTGTCCCGCAATGTTGTTAGCAACGTGACCCATTCATTGTTGCGGGAACTGGGGGTTGATGTAAGGGGAAATGTCTGGTCACTATGTGTCCCCGGACTAACCCCCCTCCCATTAGATGAGCGCACTACACCCGACGGACATAACACAGAGTCATAGTTACCAGGCCGCCAGGGCGTTGATGTCCCTCCGGCCGTCTGGGGTATGGATTCCTCGATGTCCTCACTGTCTGACTGGTCCTGGATGGGGTGCCACGCGGGTTCTGTGGGTCTTGTATCCTGGGCCCAGGTCTGCTGTGAATCGAACTCGTGGTATGCTGGACGCCTCTTCTCCGCTTGCAGCCCCGGTAACGCGTTCCTTGCAGCGCCCCCCGGTTGTACTGCCACTAATTCTAGGGACTGACCTGCTGGGGGCTCCCTCCCCTGCCGTGACCTCCTTCTTCTGGCCTCCCCCCCACCCCTGCGGTCCCCGGATGGGCTTCTCACCCGTCGCTGCCCTCTAACGGGCATGTCTAGGGATAGCCGTTCTGGGGGCCTAGTGTTCCGCGCTGGTCTAAGGGGTCTAGGGGGTCCTTCCCTCCCCGCAGGCAAATCCACCGCCAGCCCCTTGTCAAGCCTGTTCTGTTCAGGCATGTCGCTGGCCAGCCTGCCTCCCGGGGGCCTGATGGAAGGACCCCGGAAACAAGATGGCGGCGCCCATGTGCTACATGCGGCGTCGCCTCCTCGTCGCTCCCCTGGTGGTCCTGCCCTGCTTTCTCCTGCCGTGGGGGCCCAGCGCCGTCCCTCCCGCACCGCGGGGGGGCCACCGCCGCCGCGCTCCCTTGGCTTCCTGGCGGTTTCCCCCTCGTGCTGCCGCTCGGGATCATCGTGAGCCTGGTGTAGTGAGGTCGGGCCCGGGGAGGGGGTACCGCGCTGCTGCCCGCGCGCTGGAGAGATCATACAGCTGCGTGGGCATATCTCTGGGGGAAGCGCTGCGCCTCTCTCTGCCCTGCGAACCCTGTGCTGCTGTTTTGCCCTCCCGAGCCCCCTGCTGTACCGAGGGGCCGCTACTCTTCACCGGTGTTCGCTTGCAGCGCGAACCCGCTCCCACCCGCCTGGCTGCTGCCTTCCGTACCCTTGTGGGACCCCCACTGCTGCCTAAAATCCCCTTAATGGATTCTTCAAGCCAGCCTGGCGGATGCAGGCTGGCTGCCTCCTGGAGCTGTGCTAGCAGGGCTTCCATACCGGTAAGTTTCTGGCTGGGGGGGGCTGCTGTCTTCTTGTCTTGTCCGTCCTGGTGGTCCCGAAGAGAGAGGCTCCTCTCCTTGGTCAGTGCCTTTTTGTCCCCTTTGACCCCACCTCTACCTATGTCACGTCCTCTTTGTCACCGTCCAATCGTCCGGTCCCCTCCTGGCTCACCTTACCCCCCCCCCTTTCCCTGTCCCTGTTGTCACTGCCTCCCAGCGTCATGCCAGCCTCCCGCTATCCTGCGCTCCTACGTCCGGCTGTTACTAGAATATAACTACTATAATACTGCCCCTATGTACAAAAATATAACTACTATAATACTGCCCCTATGTACAAGAATATAACTACTATAATACTGCCTCTATGTACAAGAATATAACTACTATAATACTGCTCCTATGTACAGAATATAACTACTATAATGCTGCCCCTATGTACAAGAATATAACTACTATAATACTGCTACTATGTACAGGAATATAACTACTATAATACTGCTCCTATGTACAAGAATATAACTACTATAATACTGCCCCTATGTACAAGAATATAACTACTATAATACTGCTCCTATGTACAGAATATAACTACTATAATGCTGCCCCTATGTACAAGAATATAACTACTATAATACTGCTCCTATGTACAGAATATAACTACTATAATTCTGCTACTATGTACAGGAATATAACTACTATAATACTGCCCTTATGTACAAGAATATAACTACTATAATACTGCCCCTATGTACAAGAATATAACTACTATAATACTGCCCCTATGTACAAGAATATAACTACTATAATACTGCTCCTATGTACAGGAATATAACTACTATAATACTGCCCCTATGTACAAGAATATAACTACTATAATACTACTCCTATGTACAAGAATATAACTACTATAATACTGTCCCTATATACAAGAATATAACTACTATAATACTGCCCCCTATGTACAAGAATATAACTACTATAATACTGCCCCTATGTACAAGAATATAACTACTATAATACTGCCCCTATATACAAGAATATAACTACTATAATACTGCTTCTATGTACAAGAATATAACTACTATAATACTGCCCCCTATGTACAAGAATATAACTACTATAATACTGCTCCTATGTACAAGAATATAACTACTATAATACTGCCCCCTATGTACAAGAATATAACTACTATAATACTGCTCCTATGTACAAGAATATAACTACTATAATACTGCCCCTATATACAAGAATATAACTACTATAATACTGCTCCTATATATAAGAATATAACTACTATAATACTGCCCCTATGTACAAGAATATAACTACTATAATACTGCTCCTATGTACAAGAATATAACTACTATAATACTGCCCCTATATACAAGAATATAACTACTATAATACTGCTCCTATATATAAGAATATAACTACTATAATACTGCCCCTATGTACAAGAATATAACTACTATAATACTGCCCCTATATACAAGAATATAACTACTATAATACTGCTTCTATGTACAAGAATATAACTACTATAATACTGCCCCCTATGTACAAGAATATAACTACTATAATACTGCCCCCTATGTACAAGAATATAACTACTATTGTCGGGGTCGTAACGACAAACCACTCATCCTCCAATCACGCCAAATTAGACTAAGAGCACGGGTCGACCAAGAATGAATCAGGCAATACGCTGGTTCAGACTTCAGAAACATGCTCTAGAAAACGGTGCTATCTGGCGACCATCTTCAGCAAGTACTGAACTTTTTATTCACGTACATAAGATTACATACACAGAATATTGGGGTGGAGTAAAGGCGGGATTGAGGAGAAAGAGATATGCTGAGTCATGTCCATATATGTACACATTCAGCATCTGGTCATCCTAATTGGTCCTTAGATCTTCTTCTAAGTCCTCCTTGATCGTGTTGTCATCCTCAGTTTCGTTTCTTGAAGAAAGATTCTATTGTTCTCGTGTATCATGTGTTTCCTCCATTCTCCAAAGGTGGGGGCATTTCAGTGGATCCAGTTCAAGTTATTAGATAGTGTAATACAGTGATAGGACACAAGGTGGAGACAGACACCAGCAGATACTAACATTGTCCTAAAATAAGTTTCAATCTGAATAATATCATTTAAGGGAAACTTCGTGTTTATCTTCACATATCAAAATAACAAGACATATATACACACTATGAATATAAAAGTATAGTAGAAAATTATATTTTACCTTGACAATCCCCCTAAACACTAAGTTTTTCCCTTAATATATGTGACCTTCGAGACTGTCCATGTGTGGGGACAGGGGTAATGGATTTCTTCGCTTGGTCATTTTAGAAACTGGCCCCTTATGGACCGCCCCCAAACAACCAAGTCCCTAACAAACTTGCACATGGAGTTCTCCAACTGTCCCTAAACTAAATCTCTTATTTCCATTTGTATTCTGTTATAGGGGGTTTTATCAGGTTTATTATGTGGGGTATATTTCTCCATATCACCCTTATCAGTGTCTTCATACAGTAGCGACACAACTTCCTAATGAAAAAAAAAAAAAAAAGTACCTGAGGAGGCGACTGCATTGGTCACAGCTTTCCTATACATAGATATCGCACAACATAGAATTATCAATCCTAGTACCAAAAAGTCCTGTTACCACTAAGCAGGCTTGTTGGAGAAATTCTTTAAGTCCTCCAAGCCTTCTTGAGAAGAAAGAGGTATCTACTTCTGCATTGGCTTTTATTTCCTGAGCCAGATTTTTAATCTCTGTAAGGGCCACTATAGTTTTACCATTGACTCCAGAATTCTGAGGAATATAAGTACAACATTCTTCCCCTATCATCCCACAGACTTCATCTTTTTCAGCTAGAATCATGTCAATGGCCAGTCTATTTTGAAGAGTCAGTCTTTTGTTTTGGGCCCAGTTTCTCAACTATACCCTGGAAAGCATCTTGACTAAAATTGATATTGATAAATCTTTGCTTGGTGTAGTATATATAATTTATCCAATCTACATTGTAATTGATCTGCACAGTTGGGATGAGAGAACGGAAACCCGCCAGGATCTGATTCTGTGCTTTGTATTCGTCTGGGACCCCCCTAGGAACACCTATGGAATCCATATAAACTTTGGGATCCTCAGCATAACCAGTGTGCAGCTGACCCAGACTCCTTCTCTTCCTGGATATCAGTGGAGCTAGATTCTCGGATCCAGACTCTTTCTCACGTGTCTTTTAATGACTACCCAGTCTCCAGTCTCCAGGCTGCAGACTCCCAGGATCCTGGTTCGGATCTGGAAGAGAACTGAAAACATTATCATATACTTTCTTGAGTCTTTTATGCAAATCCCTTACATATGAGCTTAATACATGGTTATTCATTTCCAGTGCTTGGGAAAAGAAACATCCTAAACTAGGCACTTTGCCAAATAGTACTTCATACTGAGAAAGTCCAGTTTTCCTATTTGGAGTGTACCTTACTGAGTATAGGGCTAATGGTAAACATTCAGGCTAAGATTGCCCTGTTTCAGCCATGGCCTTTTAGATTTTTAACTTCAATGTCCCATTTAGTCTTTCTACTTTTCAACTGCTTTGTGGATGATATGGGGTGTGGAAAGCTTGTTGAATTCCCAGAGCTGTCAAGACTTCATTCATTATTTCACCTGTGAAATGTGTACCTCTGTCACTTTTGATCACCTCTGGTACTCCACACCTGCACACCACCTCCGCAAGCAGCTTCTTTGCGGTCGCCACAGCCGTAGCCTTGGCAATCGGGAAAGCCTCCGGCCAACCTGAGAATAAATCAGAACACACCAACACGTACTCCCATGACCCTGATTTTGGCAGCTGAATATAATCAATCTGCAGTCTCTGGAAAGGATAGAAGGGCCGAGGGGCGTGTTTGGGTGGTGTCTTGACTACCCTTCTCTGATTATGTGTAGCACATACCATGCATCCCTGGATCAAGCCTTCTATACAGGTGGAAAAGCCTGGTGCCACCCAATGCTTCTGCATCACGCTCATTACAGCAGTTTTGGACTGGTGGGTTGGCCCATGTAACATCTGGGCAACCGCAGGGTACAACGCTCTTGGAAGGCATCGGCGCATCCCTCTTCCCCATACCCCAGTTGCTGCATTCAGACATGCACCTTCTTTTTCCCACTTTTCTACTTCCTCCTGGCGCACCTGAGCCTGCATCTGGGCTAAGGCATCCTCCGACACAAAGGGATTTTTGGGAGCGCTTACCTGGTGCATCGTTACCCCTTGGAGTGGTCTACTGGCTGCTGTTTTTGCTGCTGCATCGGCCATTGCATTTCCTTTACTCACCTGATCAGTGCATCTGGTATGTGCTTTAACTTTTATGACAGCTACCTCTTTTAGTAATTGTAATGCATCAATTAACTGCTGGACTGCGTCAGCATTTTTAATGGGATGTCCTGCTGCCATCAGGAATCCTCTAGACTTCCAAATTGGACCAAAATCATGAGCTATACCGAATGCGTATCTAGAATCTGTGTAGGTGTTAACAATTCTACCTTCAACTATCTTACAGGCCTCGGTCAGAGCCTTAAATTCAGCTCCTGGGCCGACTGATGTGGGAGCATTGGTTCTGCTTTGATCACTGCATTCAGGGAGACGATGGCATACCCGGTGTGGAAGGTACCTGAGTCATCTTGGTGGTGAGATCCATCTACAAAAGATTCAAAATCAGCATTAAGTCTTTCAGTTTCAAACACTGTGGGTAGGCCTGCTGTTTCCTGTGCCATAAGCTGAACACAATCATGAGGAATCTCCTCTCTTGGATCTTCTTTGTACAATACCGTACCTGACCTCCCCCCTAGATCCGAGAGAGGTAACAATGTGGCAGGATTAAGTGTGGTACATCTCTGCAAAGAAACATTTGGAGGCATTAAAAGTGCACATTGCAATCGAAGGTGACGTGCAGCTGAAAGATGTGCCGGCTGCACCTGGTTCAGTATGGTGTATACATCATGAGGTGTAAGTGCTGTCAGTGGATAATCAAGAACGATATCTGATGATTTGTGGAGCAATAGTCCTACAGCATGTAATGCCCGTACACAGGACGGGGCACCTCTAGCCACTGCATCTAGTCTTCCACTGAAATAGGCTACTGGCCTTTGATTGTCACCATGTAACTGAGTCAATACCCCTGCCGCGTGTCCCTGCTGTTCATGGAGATACAGGGTGAATGGTAGTTCATAGTTGGGGGTTCCTAGCGCTGGAGCTGCCACAATCCTGTTTTTGAGAGAAAAATAAAAACAGTCTATATCTTCAGGAGTTAGTTTAAAAAGCACAATGGTGATACAGTCATAGAGAGGCTGCATGAGGATTGATACAGCATGAATCCACTGCCTGCAGTAGGAAACCAGTCCAAGAAATATCCTAAGAGCGGCAACATTAACAGGCATAGGAAAGTTCTGTACAGCTTCTTTGTGAGCGCTGGTCAGATGTCGCGCCCCCGGTGTAATGCAATGTCCCAAAAAGATAACTGAAGATTTACAGAATTGCAGTTTATCCTTTAACGCTTACAACCTGCTTGGTACAAAAACAACATATTATAAAAATAACATTGGCAAAATCAATAACTGTAAACTAAGCAGCATCCTGAGATATCTGGAACAAAAGTGTATATATATATATATTGTACCAGTCAATACATAGAGGGTTAAATCTCGTAGCCGAAGGGGAAGCTGAAGGTTGGAATTTGTATTGTCAAGGCCATTGATAAGGAATCTTAAGGTACTGCCACACTAAACAATCCCGCTAGCGATCACAATAACGACGCATACTAATGCGATCGCTAGCGGGATTGTTTCTATATTGCTAAGTGCGGCCACATTTAGCGATATAGTTAACGACGCTATCGCCGTTAGCGATCTTCTTAACGACTTTAGCGGTACAAAAGTACCGCTAAATCGCTAAGAAAAGGTGCCACACTAGCGATATATACTTACCCAGCGGGAGCGCCGACGAGAAAATAGGGTCCGGAACGATTCCAGCGACGAGCGAGATCACAGCAGGAAGCTCGTCGCTGGCAGATGCCGCACTGAACAATATCGCTAACGGGATCGCTAAATAGTGACGTTTTTTAGCGATCCCGTTAGCGATATTGTCCAGCGGCATACCCTTTACTCTTAGCTGCAGAGATGCCGAAGGTGGGGGCATTTCAGTGGATCCAGTTCAAGTTATTAGATAGTGTAATACAGTGATAGGACACAAGGTGGAGACAGACACCAGCAGATACTAACATTGTCCTAAAATAAGTTTCAATCTAAATAATATCATTTAAGGGAAACTTCGTGTTTATCTTGACATATCAAAATAACAAGACATATATACACACTATGAATATAAAAGTATAGTAGAAAATTATATTTTACCTTGACACTATAATACTGCCCCCTATGTACAAGAATATAACTACTATAATACTGCTCCTATGTACAAGAATATAACTACTATAATACTGCCCCCTATGTACAAGAATATAACTACTATAATACTGCTCCTATGTACAAGAATATAACTACTATAATACTGCCCCTATATACAAGAATATAACTACTATAATACTGCACCTATGTACAAGAATATAACTACTATAATACTGCCCCTATGTACAAGAATATAACTACTATAATACTGCCCCTATGTACAAGAATATAACTACTATAATACTGCCCCTATGTACAAGAATATAACTACTATAATACTGCCCCTATGTACAAGAATATAACTACTATAATACTGCCCCTATGTACAGGAATGTAACTGATATGACATTGTCTGTGGATATAAAGGCTGCTCCATCTGCAGGGGGTTTATATCTTCAGTATTAGTAATTTTCTTTTCGTACTGTTTCTATACTGTCAGTCTTTGTCCTCGGTGTCGGGGGCTGTCGGTATTATTCCGCTCTCCTCCCGCTCGTTTCCTGCATTATGTCTCGCAGGAGATCTCCAGCTGTTGTAACTGGAAGTTTTAATTACAGGGACAGGGATGTGCACGGCGATGGCTGCTACGTCCTGCTGCATAATTGGGGCTATATCCCTCTGATGAGAGCTGCGTACACATTACGGCAGTGGCGGGGGACCCGACTCAATGCTGCAGATGGTCCTCTCTAATAATCTCGTCCTAGCCTCCTGTATCTCGGTGACGAGGGCCCCGATCCGCAGCTCGTGCCGTTCTTCTGCCGTGTAATTATCAGGGGGATGCGGTTGATGTGTTTCTCCACGTCCTGATCTGCCGGGGATTATCTCCAAATCCAGGATAATTGCAGAATTTCATTTTCATGATTTACAAAACACTTATTGGCTGGAGAGATTAATTAGAAGCGTGAGCCGCCATGTTGCTCCCCGGAGGTTGGCGCGTGTCGGACTCCTCCGATTAACATTATTTCACTAATTAAATCCACTTTCTAAGTTTATAAATTACTTTTCTTCATAGATCTCAATTTACTTTGTCTTTCACTCCAGTCACCTCCAGAGCTGCATTCATAATTCTGTATTCACTACATCCCTTGCAGTGCAGCACAGTAAAATTGATCTTTATTTTTGTGTTACTTTTTTGTTCTGAGTTCTCTTTTTTTCTTGCTTTCGCTCCTCAGCACCCGCCGAGCTGTAGACGAAGACGAGGAAGCCGCCCAGGAGCGCCGAGCTGCTCGATGCATCTGGATTTCTGGGAAAAAAGGCCTGACGGAGCGAGAAGCGGCGGAGCTCATCGTGGAGGAGGCACGGAGACTGCTGAAGGAGGACCTGGCTCTGATGGGGATCCGCTGGAGTCCAGACACAACCCTGGAGTCTGGGTCATCTCTGGACACGAGCTCCGAATCCTCCACCGAGCAGCAAGAGAAGCCCCCGACCTCAGAGATTAACCCTTCCTTGTACACAGAGAGCGCAGCTCCTGATCTGAGGAGACTGGAGACGGCTGCTAATGCACATTACTCACCTGCCACATGTGCCGGGCACCGAGAACTGAGCACAGAAAGCATTGTGGTGAAGGATAAGGAGAACGTCCCGGAAAATTCAGGGAAGGGTCTTGGGACGGGAAGGGTTATTGGCCAAGAGATGGCTATTAGAAGTCCGAGAACTGGGGCCAAATCTATAACCTCTGGGGCGCTGAGTGTGGCCATTAAATGCCCAAATGATGGACACCTTGGCAATGCTGCTCCTGGTGCCACATCTGAATGTAAAGAAGATATAGAAGATGTGCCAGATTCACGGACTCTCGTTAAAGATCCTCCATCAAAGGACAAGAATGCTGGAGACCGGGCCCCTACAGCGAATGAAGGGCCCGTTGGTGAATTAGGAGGGAGCTCAGATGCACCCACGTTCGCGATGCCTACTATACCGCCTTGTCCTGCTGCCCGGTGTCCGATGTCTCCCTACGACCCAACCACAAGGCTCCCTCCACGGTGACTACGGATGTTCCTGAGATTATCCCCATCAACTCTGCGATAAACCCCCAAAACTGCAAAGCGTCTGAATCCACAGAGTGCCCTCCAGCATGCCCCACCACCTCGCCTGTCCTCAGTCTTTCTCCTGCCTTCTATGTGGCATCCAGGACCTTCGAGGACAGTTTACAGCTGGATACCCAAACAGAGAAGTTAATTCTGCAGCATGTGCCGTCCGAAGGTAATAGAGAGGGGAGGACGCAGAGGTGGCCCTGGCAGAGGCTCTACCCACAGACGGGCCGATCTCTTCGAGTCCGGAGGAGACACCTGCAAATGTGGAGGCTCCAAATCACGAACAAATAAAATATGAGGTGGAGAATTTTGCAAAAAAGTCACCGGATCCCCCCAGCGAGCGGCAGGTAGGAGGTGACCTGTCCCTCACCGATACACAACTTCAGGCCTTGTTCCAGTCCTGCCAAACGCAGGTGAAGAGCGAAGAACAGGGTCCAAACCCTTGCGTAACGTCTCATCCAAAGCAAGACTCCCCCTCAGACCGGGGTCATGGTTGTAGCGAGGCGACGGACAGCAGCCTGAACATGAGTGACAGCTTCCTATTCAACAGCTTCAATGATGATCTAGATTTTGGCTCCAAACCTGAGGAGCCCAACCCTCCTCCTCCTCCTCCTCCATCTGATGACGAGAAGGTAAAGGCTGAGGCTCCTCAGGAGAAGCCGAGAGATATGAGATATGACGAAGGGTCAATCATGTTCTCTCAGCTCGATTCCTTCCAGATGGTCGAGGTTCTAGATCACGTGGAACATCTGCCCAAGTCAGAAACAAAATTCCCAGCTACAGCGGTGGAGAAAAGGGACAACGTGGAGACAGTGAAGATCGGGTCGGAGTGGGGCGACCTCAGTTTTAGCTTGACTCAAGGAATGGAGGATATTTTAGATAAGTGGCCAAATGTCAGCACAAATGTCCATTCTGACCCAAAGCAAGACACACGGACCATCTGTAGGGAGAGACTCCTATGTCCAGATACTGACGGCGTCCTGCTCACTACTGCTGCCAACCCTCGTTCAGATGTCCCCCACCTTAACTCCACCCCAAACACGGCTTTGGATACTGATCGACAATCCAACTCCAGGCCTGAAAGCAGATTGGAGCTGGTTCCCCCCACTCCTCCGAGTGCTTGTACGTCACGAGTGATTGGCATGTCCTCCATAAAATCTGGCATCAAGAGGCCAAGACTGGACTCATTGGGCAGCCTGAGCTTCCTGTCGCAGGACGACGACGAGTTGTTTGGGTCACGAGGGGAAGTTGTGGAGGTGGCGGGGGACAACCGAGATGCCTCCATTATTGCCCAGGACTTCTCCTTGCAGTTGTCCCAGGACTCGTCCTCGCCTCTTCCTCCATGCAGCTCTCAGGGGTTCAGCATCATCGATGTGGCCAGCGACCTCGCCTTGTTCCAGACGTTCCTACAGGAATGGAGGAGCCAGACGTCGTTCTCGCTATCCTTGGCCTGTGAGCGGAGATCCAGGGCGGCCTCGTCCAGGTCGTGCATCGGTGGGAGGTTTAAGCAAGGTCTGTAGGTTCATGGTGGTCTCATTCAGTGTAATGGGGGTCGGCTGCTGTGTGCGCTGGTGATGTTATCCGTCTCTCCTCCCACAACACTTTAGTGCCATCGCCGCGACAGGAACAAGCCAAGGAAGATGACGGGCTCTCCATCCCGGGTTGGGACGACATGCTGCTCGTGGGCCTGGCTGTGTGCTGGGGAGGGAAGGACGCCTATTACCTGTCCCTACAGAGGCAGCAGGATGGCTCAGGTACCGGTGTGGAGTATAAAACTTGGTGACTTGGTGCAGGAGTCTCTAATCTCTGGGGTCCTCTCGTTACAGACATAAGCTCCAGCCTGGCCGCTCCTCCGCTGGACCAGAACTTGTCCGTCAGCCAGCGGCTGCTGTCTCTGCAGTCCACATTGCAGCAGATGCGCTCCCCGGAGGTCATCATGTATAACTTCATCGAGCAGTACAAGGCTCTGGTGATGAGCTGCGGGGCCTCCATTACTGGACACTTCCAGGACCCAAAGGTAACGGATTAGCTATGTCCGCTCTGTAAACGACCTCTGAGTCCTGTGTACGTCCTGAAATATGGACTACGCCATAGGGGCTGCATTGTGTATAGAGACATGGGGCTGTGCTGTGTACGGAGATGTGAAGGCTGCACTGAGTACTGGGGTGAGGGGCTGCGCCATGTACAGAGACGGGGATGCGCTGTGTACAGAGACATGGGGGCTGCGTCTTATATTGGGGTGAGGCACAAGGAGATGCGGGGGACCGATCCATTTAAGGAGACGCAAGGGCTGAGCCGTGTCAGGAGACGCGGGGGCCGAGCTGTGTACCGGAGGGTAGTGTGCAAAACAACTGTTATGGGCTGCCGCTTCTCTTGAAGGGGTTGTTAATTATCTTAAAAATGTATTGCTGTTTTTGCTGGCTCAGCGCCGCGTCTGTCCCGGTTAGGTCTGAGTAGAAGCCCCGGAGATGAGTGGCGCTGCTTCTGTATTAAAGCATTGAGTTAAAGGAGATCGCGACCGCACCTGTGATTTTCGGACCCTATTGTTGGGTGTGGAAACTTTTGCCGCTTCCTTTATTGTCCCTTCGTATGAGGAGGTGTTGGGGACTTTCCCGTGTTGTCGCCTCGGGCGTTTCATCACCCAGGACGAGCAGCGCCGACTCTGGATTCATTTCAGGATTACGTCTGAGCTGCTTATCTGTGATCAGATTATCATCAGAGGCAGGAAATCCGCAGGTAATTTATTCCTATTAACCAGCCGCCGGGTCAGGTGACGATAATCTCATCAGCGGAGGCCAGAGCGATAATATCCTCTCATCAGCGGAGGCCGGAGCGATAATATCCTCTCATCAGCGGAGGCCAGAGCGATAATATCCTCTCATCAGCGGAGGCCGGAGCGATAATATCATCTCATCAGCGGAGGCCGGAGCGATAATATCATCTCATCAGCGGAGGCCAGAGCGATAATATCCTCTCATCAGCGGAGGCCGGAGCGATAATATCATCTCATCAGCGGAGGCCGGAGCGATAATATCCTCTCATCAGCGGAGGCCGGAGCGATAATATCATCTCATCAGCGGAGGCCGGAGCGATAATATCATCTCATCAGCGGAGACCGGAGCGATAATATCCTCTCATCAGCGGAGGCCGGAGCGATAATATCCTCTCATCAGCGGAGGCCGGAGCGATAATATCCTCTCATCAGCGGAGGCCGGAGCGATAATATCTCTCATCAGCGGAGGCCGGAGCGATAATATCTCTCATCAGCGGAGGCCGGAGCGATAATATCCTCTCATCAGCGGAGGCCGGAGCGATAATATCCTCTCATCAGCGGAGGCCGGAGCGATAATATCCTCTCATCAGCGGAGGCCGGAGCGATAATATCTCATCAGCGGAGCCGGAGCGATAATATCTCTCATCAGCGGAGGTCGGAGAGATAATATCATCTCATCAGCGGAGGCCGGAGCGATAATATCATCTCATCAGCGGAGACCGGAGCGATATATATCATCTCATCAGCGGAGGCCGGAGCGATAATATCATCTCATCAGCGGAGGCCGGAGCGATAATATCATCTCATCAGCGGAGGCCGGAGCGATAATATCCTCTCATCAGCGGAGATCGGAGAGATAATATCATCTCATGCAGGCGGAGGATAATATCATCTCATCAGCGAGGCCGGAGCGATAATATCATCTCATCAGCGGAGGCCGGAGCGATAATATCATCTCATCAGCGGAGGCCGGAGCGATAATATCATCTCATCAGCGGAGGCCGGAGCGATAATATCATCTCATCAGCGGAGGCCGGAGCGATAATATCATCTCATCAGCGGAGGCCGGAGCGATAATATCATCTCATCAGCGGAGGCCGGAGCGATAATATCATCTCATCAGCGGAGGCCGGAGCGATAATATCATCTCATCAGCGGAGGCCGGAGCGATAATATCATCTCATCAGCGGAGGCCGGAGCGATAATATCATCTCATCAGCGGAGGCCGGAGCGATAATATCGTCTCATCAGCGGAGGTCGGAGCGATAATATCATCTCATCAGCGGAGGCCGGAGCGATAATATCATCTCATCAGCGGAGGCCGGAGCGATAATATCATCTCATCAGCGGAGGCCGGAGCGATAATATCATCTCATCAGCGGAGGCCGGAGCGATAATATCATCTCATCAGCGGAGGCCGGAGCGATAATATCTCTCATCAGCGAGATGGCGATAATCGTCTCATCGCGGAGGGGAGCGATAATATCATCTCATCAGCGGAGGCCGGAGCGATAATATCATCTCATCAGCGGAGGCCGGAGCGATAATATCATCTCATCAGCGGAGGCCGGAGCGATAATATCATCTCATCAGCGGAGGTCCGGGAGCGATAATATCATCTCATCAGCGGAGGCGGAGCGATAATATCATCTCATCAGCGGAGGCCGGAGCGATAATATCATCTCATCAGCGGAGGCCGGAGCGATAATATCATCTCATCAGCGGAGGCCGGAGCGATAATATCATCTCATCAGCGGAGGCCGGAGCGATAATATCATCTCATCAGCGGAGGCCGGAGCGATAATATCATCTCATCAGCGGAGGCCGGAGGATAATATTTCGCGGAGGGGGCGATAATATCATCTCATCAGCGGAGGCCGGAGCGATAATATCATCTCATCAGCGGAGGCCGGAGCGATAATATCGTCTCATCAGCGGAGGCCGGAGCGATAATATCGTCTCATCAGCGGAGGCCGGAGCGATAATATCGTCTCATCAGCGGAGGCGGAGCGATAATATCGTCTCATCAGCGGAGGCTGGAGCGATAATATCGTCTCATCAGCGGAGGCCGGAGCGATAATATCTCTCATCAGCGGAGGCCGGAGCGATAATATCGTCTCATCAGCGGAGGCCGGAGCGATAATATCGTCTCATCAGCGGAGGCCGGAGCGATAATATCGTCTCATCAGCGGAGGCCGGAGCGATAATATCGTCTCATCAGCGGAGGCCGGAGCGATAATATCGTCTCATCAGCGGAGGCCGGAGCGATAATATCGTCTCATCAGCGGAGGCCGGAGCGATAATATCGTCTCATCAGCGGAGGCCGGAGCGATAATATCGTCTCATCAGCGGAGGCCGGAGCGATAATATCGTCTCATCAGCGGAGGCCGGAGCGATAATATCGTCTCATCAGCGGAGGCCGGAGCGATAATATCGTCTCATCAGCGGAGGCCGGAGCGATAATATCGTCTCATCAGCGGAGGCCGGAGCGATAATATCGTCTCATCAGCGGAGGCCGGAGCGATAATATCGTCTCATCAGCGGAGGCCGGAGCGATAATATCGTCTCATCAGCGGAGGCCGGAGCGATAATATCATCTCATCAGCGGAGGCCGGAGCGATAATATCATCTCATCAGCGGAGGCCGGAGCGATAATATCATCTCATCAGCGGAGGCCGGAGCGATAATATCATCTCATCAGCGGAGGCCGGAGCGATAATATCATCTCATCAGCGGAGGCTGGAAAGATAATATCATTCATCAGCGGAGGCCGGAGCGATAATATCTCTATCAGCGGAGGCCGGAGCGATAATATCATCTCATCAGCGGAGGCCGGAGCGATAATATCATCTCATCAGGCGGAGCACGGGAGTGATAATATCATCTCATCAGCGGAGGCCGGAGCGATAATATCATCTCATCAGCGGAGGCCGGAGCGATAATATCATCTCATCAGCGGAGGCCGGAGCGATAATATCATCTCATCAGCGGAGGCCGGAGCGATAATATCATCTCATCAGCGGAGGCCGGAGCGATAATATCATCTCATCAGCGGAGGCCGGAGCGATAATATCATCTCATCAGCGGAGGCCGGAGCGATAATATCATCTCATCAGCGGAGGCCGGAGCGATAATATCATCTCATCAGCGGAGGCCGGAGCGATAATATCATCTCATCAGCGGAGGCCGGAGCGATAATATCATCTCATCAGCGGAGGCCGGAGCGATAAGCTGCCGCCATTATGTGATCAGATCAATAACATAAGTTGTGTAACTTCTGCTCTAGTCACATCCAGAGCTGTGTGTACAGGATGGACTGGACTCGAGGGTCGTCATACATGGCTTCTTTGTGATTTCTGGGGGTCACTTACTTTTTGGTCTTGTTTTGCAGGTTGCTTGCTGGTTACTAGATCCAAGCTCCAAGGAGCGAACACTTCACAACATGGCAGCCAACTTCCTCCCACAAGAGCTCCCCCTGCTGGACGGGGTAAGCAGTGGTCAGGGTGTGCAGAGCCTGGGCCTCAGCGCCAGCAGTGACCAGTCTGGACGGTACCGGGCCGCCATAGAGAGCGTCCTCGTCTATAGCATCATGGGCACGTTACACGGATTACTGGAGAAGGAGAATCTGCGAGGTGAGAGATCCTGATGTCTGCTTGTCCTACAGGGGGTCCGGGGCAGACGTGTCCTCTGTCCTACAGGGGGTCCGGGGCAGACGTGTCCTCTGTCCTACAGGGGGTCCGGGGCAGACGTGTCCTCTGTCCTACAGGGAGTCCAGGGCAGACGTCTTCTCTGTCCTACAGGGGGTCCGGGGCAGACGTGTCCTCTGTCCTACAGGGGGTCCGGGGCAGACGTGTCCTCTGTCCTACAGGGGGTCCGGGGCAGACGTGTCCTCTGTCCTACAGGGGGTCCGGGGTAGACGTCTCCTCTGTCCTACAGGGGGTCCGGGGTAGACGTCTCCCCTGTCCTACAGGGGGTCTGGGGCAGACGTGTCCTCTGTCCTACAGGGGGTCCGGGGCAGACGTGTCCTCTGTCCTACAGGGGGTCCGGGGCAGACGTGTCCTCTGTCCTACAGGGAGTCCAGGGCAGACGTCTTCTCTGTCCTACAGGGGGTCCGGGGCAGACGTGTCCTCTGTCCTACAGGGGGTCCGGGGCAGACGTGTCCTCTGTCCTACAGGGGGTCCGGGGCAGACGTGTCCTCTGTCCTACAGGGGGTCCGGGGCAGACGTGTCCTCTGTCCTACAGGGAGTCCAGGGCAGACGACTCTCAGTCTACAGGGGGTCCGGGCAGACGTTGTCCTCTGTCTACAGGGGGTCCGGGCAGACTGTCTCTCCTACAGGGGGTCCGGGCAGACGTGTCCTCTGTCCTACAGGGGGTCCGGGGCAGAGTTCTCTGTCTACAGGGAGTCCAGGGCAACGTCTTCTCTGTCCTACAGGGTCGGGGCAGACGTGTCCTCTGTCCTACAGGGGTGTCGGGGCAGACGTGTCCTCAGTCCTACAGGGGTCTGGGGCAGACGTGTCCTCTGTCCTACAGGGGGTCCGGGGCAGACGTGTCCTACTGTCCTACAGGGAGTCCAGGGCAGACGTCTTCTCTGTCCTACAGGGGTCGGGGCAGACGTGGTCCTCTGTCCTACAGGGGGTCCGGGGCAGAGTGTCCTCTGTCCTACAGGGGGTCCGGGCAGACGTTCCTCTGTCCTACAGGGGTCCGGGGCAGACGTGTCCTCTGTCCTACAGGGGGTCCGGGGTAGACGTCTCCTCTGTCCTACAGGGGGTCCGGGGCAGACGTCTCCTCTGTCCTACAGGGGGTCCGGGGAAGACTTCTCCTCTGTCCTACAGGGGGTCCGGGGCAGACGTCTCCTCTGGCCTACAGGGGGTCCTGGGCAGACGTCTCCTCTGTCCTACAGGGGGTCCGGGGCAGACGTCTCCTCTGTCTCTGTCTACAGGGGGTCCGGGGCAGACGTTCCTCTGTCCCACAGGGGGTCCGGGGCAGACGTTCCTCTGTCCACAGGGGGTCCGGGGCAGATGTCTCCTCTGTCCTACAGGGGGTCCTGGGCAGACGTCTCCTCTGTCCTACAGGGGTCCGGGGCAGACGTCTCCTCTGTCTCTGTCCTACAGTGGGTCCGGGGCAGAAGTCTCCTCTGTCTCTGTCCTACAGGGGGTCCGGGGCAGACGTCTCCTCTGTCCTACAGGGGGTCCGGGGCAGACGTCTCCTCTGTCCTACAGGGGGTCCGGGGCAGATGTCTCCTCTGTCCTACAGGGGGTCCTGGGCAGACGTCTCCTCTGTCCTACAGTGGGTCCGGGCAGACGTCCCCTCTGTCTCTGTCCTACAGGGGGTCCGGGGCAGACGTCTCCTCTGTCTCTGTCCTACAGGGGGTCCGGGGCAGACGTCTCCTCTGTCTCTGTCCTACAGGGGTCCGGGGCAGACGTCTCCTCTGTCTCTGTCCTACAGGGGGTCCGGGGCAGACGTCTCCTCTGTCCTACAGGGGGTCCGGGGCAGACGTCTCCTCTGTCTTACAGGGGGTCCGGGGCAGACGTCTCCTCTGTCCTACAGGGGGTCTGGGGCAGACGTCTCCTCTGTCCTACAGGGGGTCTGGGGCAGACGTCTCCTCTGTCCTACAGGGGGTCCGGGCAGACGTCTCCTCTGTCCTACAGGGGATCCGGGGCAGACGTCTTCTCTGTCCTAAAAGGGGTCCGGGGCAGACGTCTCCTCTCTGTCCTACAGGGGGTCCGGGGCAGACGTCTCCTCTGTCCTACAGGGGGTCCGGGGCAGACGTCTCCTCTGTCCTACAGGGGGTCCGGGGCAGATGTCTCCTCTGTCCTACAGGGGTCCGGGCAGACGTCTCCTCTGGCCTACAGGGGGTCCTGGGCAGACGTCTCCTCTGTCCTACAGGGGGTCCGGGGCAGAAGTCTCCTCTGTCCTACAGGGGGTCCGGGGCAGACGTCTCCTCTGTCCTACAGGGGGTCCGGGGCAGAAGTCTCCTCTGGCCTACAGGGGGTCCGGGGCAGACGTCTCCTCTGGCCTACAGGGGGTTCGGGGCAGATGTCTCCCCTGTCCTACAGGGGGTCCGGGGCAGATGTCTCCTCTGTCCTACATGGTTCCAGGGCCGACGTCTGCCCTGTTCATAAAGGGGTGCTGGTGATGACATCTGTCCTGTCCTGCAAGGGGTCTGGGGCTGGCGTCTGCACTGTCTTGTAGGGAGGCCTGTGTCTGCTCTGTCCTGCAGTGGGATCTGGGGCCGGCGTCTGCTCTGTCCTGCAGGGGGTCTGGGGCTGGCGTCTGCACTGTCCTGCAGGGAGTACGGGGCCGGCGTCTGCTCTCTCCTGCAGGGAGTACGGGGTCGGTGTCTGCTTCTCCTGTAGGGGTCTGTGGTCGCTTCTGTTCTGTCCTGCAGGGGGTCCGTGGTCGGCTTCTGCTCTGTCTGCAGGGGTCCGTGGTCGCTTTGCTTGTCTGCAGGGGGGTCCGTGGTCGGCTTCTGCTCTGTCCTGCAGGGGGTCGTGGTCGCTTTGCTCTGTCCTGCAGGGGGGTCCGTGGTCGCTTCTGCTCTGTCCTGCAGGGGGGTCCGTGGTCGGCTTCTGCTCTGTCCTGCAGGGAGTACGGGGCCGGCGTCTGCTCTCTCCTGCAGGGGGTATGGGGCTGATGTCTGTTGAGTCCTGTAGGGGGTCCGGGGCTTATGTCTGCACTGTCCTGCAGGGGTCTTCAGCAGGGTGGAGATGCCCACACATTACTGTCTGGCTCTGCTGGAGCTGAATGGCATTGGCTTCAGTACAGAGGAGTGTGAAACCCAGAAACACATCATGCAAGCGAAGCTGAACGAGATCGAGGCCCAGGCGTACCAGCTCGCCGGCCACAGCTTCTCCCTCACCAGCCCTGACGACGTCGCCCAGGTACCGAGACAGATCAGCGCCACACAAACCTATACAACCCTGCTAATACATCGCATCTACATACAGTCCCCTCCAGAGCTGCACTCATTGTTCTGCTGTTACATCGTGTCTTATCCTCCAGTCACCTCCAGAGCTGCAGTCACTATTCTGCTGTTATATCATGTCTTATCCTCCAGTCACCTCCAGAGCTGCACTCCCTATTCTGCTGTTACATCGTGTCTTATCCTCCAGTCACCTACAGAGCTGCAGTCACACTATTGTGCTGTTACATCATGTCTTATCCTCCAGTCACCTCCAGAGCTGAGGGCACTATTTTGCTTTGTTATGTTATCCTCCCTGCTGAAGGTTGAGCGGTCATCTGTGAATGCAGCTCTGGGTGTGACCGGAGTATGGGATAGGTAATGAGTCTCCAGCTTCATTTGCCCTTTTTAGGTTCTGTTCATTGAACTTAAACTGCCCCCCAATGGCGACCTGAAGGGTCCCGGGAACAAGAAGACGCTGGGTTACACCAGACGGCCGGCGCTGAATGGGAACAGAGTCCGACTCAGCAAGCAGTTCAGCACCACAAAGGTACCATCACCCTCATCATCTCCTCCGTCCGCGGCCCCCCCAGTATTCAGGGCCTCGCTCCAGCAATGATTCTTTCTTCCCAGGACGTTTTGGAGAAGTTGAAACCGCTGCATCCTCTGCCCGGACTCATCCTGGAGTGGAAGCGGATCACCAACGCCATGACCAAGGTGGTGTACCCCCTGCAGCGGGAGAAGAGCTTCTGCCAGGGCCTGGGGATGGAGCGGATCTACCCCGTGTCCCAGACTCACACCGCCACAGGTACAGATGTAGTGTCATGAACTGCCCCAGCTGCACAAGTGGAGGCGAAACCAGGGGCAGCGATGGTGCTGATGAGACCAGGGGAGAGGGCAGCGATGGTGCTGATGAGACCAGGGGAGGGGGCTGCGATGCTGCTGGTGAGACCAAGGGAGAGGGCAGCGATGGTGCTGATGAGACCAGGGGAGGGGGCTGCGATGCTGCTGGTGAGACCAAGGGAGGGGGCAGCGATGCTGCTGGTGAGACCAAGGGAGGGGGCAGCGATGCTGCTGGTGAGACCAAGGGAGGGGGCAGCGATGCTGCTGGTGACACCAGGTGGGCAGCGATGGTGGCATTATTGGACTGTGTTCAAGAAGATAATGCGGCAGTGGTTATATTGTGGGGCAGCGATGGTGACGTTTATGGAAGCAGAAATGGTGGTGATGAAGAAGGTTGGGACAGGGGCGGTAAATCTGGGGGCACCAGTGAAGTTGGGGGCAGCGGGGTGGAGAATGTCATCTTCCACTGCTTCTTCTGTTCCAGGCCGTATCAGCTTCACTGAGCCCAATATCCAGAACGTTCCCAAAGACTTTGAGATTGAAATGCCGCTTCTGGTTGGAGAGAGCCCCCGTCTCAGGCAGCGAGCGCCTCCGCCTTCTCCAAGCAGCGGTAAGTGACAACCCTCATCATCCGCAGTTATAGGGGCTCTCCGGTGCTTGGCGTCTGTCGTAAGCTGCAAAGTCCCTATTGATATAGAGGCTGGAAACTCGCCTTGACCCCGTCCTGCTCACACAGCTGCAGGGTTGGTACAATGTATGTTCATAGATCTTTACTAATCCATTGTAACAAGCCCGCAGCTGTATAAGTCCGCCCAACCGGATTTACAGTAAATGTTTCCATTCACGGACACCAAGCAGAGATCAGGTGAGAACGTGGGACAGATCATATATTAGGGGTTCACTAGAGCTGGATGATGGGGTGCTGGTTATTTCTGACCCTCAGTGTGGGCCATGTGCTGTGTAGTGGGGGGCTCCTCTGTGAGGGATGGGTTGTGATGTGGCTTCTCTGGTCGTTGCTCATTTTAGTGGTAAGAAGACCCTCCCCGGGGCGCTGGTGCCGGCGGATCAGATCCGGCAGGAGAGGGGGCTGTCGTTTCTCGTCAGTATGCGGCACGCCTTCGTCCCGTTTGTAGGTAATTCTGGCTGTTTCGTTCTGCTCAGGTCGCTCCCACAAATGTCCGGCCTCATGGGTGAGTACGGCGTGGGGGTCCGGTGGTCGCGGATAGACGCTCACATCTGGTCTTGTGCCCCCTGCAGGAGGGATGATCCTGGCAGCAGATTACTCTCAGCTGGAGCTGCGGATTCTCGCTCACTTATCCCGGGATCGTCGCCTCATCCAAGTGCTGAACAGCGGCTCCGACGTCTTCAGGAGCATCGCAGCCGAGTGGAAGATGATGGAGCCGGACGCTGTGACCGACAGCCTGAGGCAGCAGGCCAAACAGGTGACCCACCGAACCGGGGGCCCATCAATTGTATTTCTATGTCTTCCTGCGCTGGAGAAAGGAGGCGACTCTCTGCTCAGGATCTTCAGATTTCTATGCAGGGATCTGATATGAATACTTTTATATTAGCTGAGGGTTCGTTACAGTGTAACAGCCACACAACTCTGTGCTGGCCTGGAATCAGGGCAAATGGCTGCACGTGTGTTACCCCAATATAAGACACAGCGCGCAACGGATTGTATATGTCCCCTGCTTGGGGTGTGGCCTGGCACAACTACGCACTGGTAAGAATCAAGGGCTGTTGCCCCGACCTCCAACACACCACGACCGCTGCTCCGACCTCTGACACACCACGACCTCTACTCCAACCGCCAACACACCACGACCGCTGCTCCGACCTCTGACACACCACGACCTCTACTCCAACCGCCAACACACCACGACCGCTGCTCCGACCTCTGACACACCACGACCTCTACTCCAACCGCCAACACACCACGACCGCTGCTCCGACCTCTGACACACCACGACCTCTACTCCAACCGCCAACACACCACGACCGCTGCTCCGACCTCTGACACACCACGACCTCTACTCCAACCGCCAACACACCACGACCGCAGCTCCTGCCTCTGCCACATTGGCCTCTGCCACACCACGACCGCTGCTCTAATCTCCGACACACCACGACCGCTGCTCCGACCTCTGACACACCACGACCTCTACTCCGACCTCTGACACACCACGACCTCTACTCCGACCGCTGACACACCATGACCACTGCTCTGACCTCTGACACACCACGACCTCTACTCCGACCGCCGACACACCACGACCTCTACTCCAACCGCCAACACACCACGACCGCTGCTCCAACCTCTGACACACCACGACCTCTACTCCGACCGCCGACACACCACGACCGCTGCTCCGACCGCCGACACACCACGACCATTGCTCCGGCCTCTGCCATACTCTGGCCTCTGCCACACCACGACCGCTGCTCTGATCTCCGACACACCACGACCTCTACTCCAACCGCCAACACACCACAACCGCAGCTCCTGCCTCTGCCACATTGGCCTCTGCCACACCACGACCGCTGCTCTGATCTCCGACACACCACGACCTCTGCTCCGGCCTCTGCCACACTCTGAGCTCTGCCACACCACGACCGCTGCTCTGATCTCCGACACACCGCGACCGCTGCTCCGGCCTCTGACACACCACAACCTCTGCTCCGACTTCTGACACACCACGACCTCTGCTCCGACCGCTGACACACCACGACCGCTGCTCCGGCCTCTGCCACACTCTGTCCTCTGCCACACTACGACCACTGCTCTGATCTCAGACACACCGTGACCGCTGCTCCGGCCTCTGCTACACTGCGACCACTGCTCCGGCCTCTGCCACACTCTGGCTTCTGCCACACCGCGACCGCTGATCTGATCTCCGACACACCGCGACCGCTGCTCCGGCCTCTGCCACACTCTGGCCTCTGCCACACTACGACCACTGCTCTGATCTCTGCTACACCGCGACCGCTGCTCCGGCCTCTGCCACACTCTGGCTTCTGCCACACCACGACCGCTGCTCTGATCTCAGACACACTGCGACCGCTGATCTGATCTCCGACACACCGCGACCGCTGCTCCGGCCTCTGCCACACCACGACCTCTTCTCCGGCCTCTGCTACACCACGACCTCTGCTTTGGCCTCTGCCACACCACGACCGCTGCTCCGGCCTCTGCTACACCACGACCTCTGCTCCGACCTCTTTCACACCATAACCGCTGCTCCGGCCTCTGCCACACCACGATCTCTGCTCCGACTGCTGACACACACCGGTGGGAAGAAATGTTTTCAAACCCAACAGGGAAAAGAGCGTTGATTCCCAGGCGCTGCCGCAGGGTGTAGATGAGAGTGCAGGTCCTCTGGATCTCTATTCATTCTTTTCTACGTCGGGCCGACTCCGTCATCAGGTAGAGTATATTCTACATCCAGGGGAGGGAAGACCCTGATACACCGCTACAAACAATCCAGAACTAACTCCAACGGTTTATACAAATCACAAATGTAAAATCTGCAGCACAAGACATTTCTATATAAATGTGACCCATGTGGAGCATTTGTGTGACGTCTTATAATTATTAAAAAAAAAATGGGACAGTGAGGAGAATATTGTAACTACGACACTTCATGGACATTGATGGCCGCAGCTTTCTTGAATTTCCTGCCGCCAGTTTCCCAAATGGATGAGAAATATCCGGACAATATGGGAGGAAGAACGGACTGAACTCTACATACGAATCAAAGATGTTGGGAAGGAGATTACTTGAAGAAGGAAACACGAAAAATATTCTTAAAGATGCGTTTAATCGCCCAAAAATCTCAGTCAGCATGGGTTTCCAAAAAAACAACAAAATGAAAAATGTGATAAAAAAACACCAGTGAAGGGAGAGCCGAGACGAGATCAAACCTGAACGGCAGATTGAAATACGACGTTCACATCAATCATCTCCAAATATTGCTCCATTATTCAGGGACCCTTTACTGTCAAAGGTTCTACCCCCAAATCAAGGGTCATTTTCAGGAATCCTGTAGCCCCAGCAGTATCAAACCAGTGAATAAAACCGCTATAATCAGGCCGGGGGATTCTAAGAAAGGGATATTTCCGGTGCGGCAATTCTAAATGATTCTGAAGCTGAACATTCACGGCAGCGTGTGGTGTGTCCGATATTCGGATCCTGCGCTCCTAAGTCTATGGCTGCGGGTGACACATCAGATGTCATCTCCGTGCAGTACAACATCCGCAGACCTGGAAAGCGGAAAAGATGGAGAAATTACATTCTCCGTCTTCTCTGCACCGGTGCTGCTGTTCTCACATGCGAGACTCGGATCACACTCTGATCAGCCTCGAATCATCCTCTGATGACGCTCCAATGACACTTCGATCACTCTCAGATGACACTCGGATCTCCCCTGGATGATGCTTGGATCTCCCCTTGATGACGCTCGGATCTCCCTCTGATGACACTTGGATCACCCTTGGATCTTCCTAGGATGACACTCCGATCACCCTCGGATGACATTGGATCACGGATGACACTCGGATTACCATTGGATGACCGTCAGATGTTCCTCGGATCACACTCTGATGACACTCCGATCACCCTCGGATCATCCTGGCATAACACGCCGATCACCGTCGGATGACCCTCGAATCACATTGGATCACGGATGACACTCAGATCACCGTCGGACCCTCGGATGACACTGATCACCGTCAGATGATATTGGATCACAGATGACACTCGGATCACACTTGGATCACCGTCAGATGACACTGGATCACGGATGACACTTGTATCACCATTGTATGACCCACGGATCATCCTAAGATAACACGCCGATCACCCTCATCACCGTCAGATGACCCTTGGATGACACTGTTAACCGTCGGATGACATTGGATCACAGATGACACTCGGATCACACTTGGATCACCGTCAGATGACACTGGATAACGAATGACACTTGTATCACCGTTGGATGACCCTCGGATCACACTCGGATGACACTGGGATCACCGTCGGATCACACTCGGATGACCCTCGGATCACACTTGGATCATAGGCTGACAGAGTTCAGCCCAGGGTCATTGGCATATTCGTCCCGATTCTAATCAGAGAGTATACGCCTGTGTGAGCGGACCCTAAAGCTAAACCTGGGCCCCCAAATACTAAAACATCTGGATCACAGTATAAATGGATATCAGAAACAAATCCAGAGGCCTAACTATCCGCACTGGCACCTGAATGGTTAAATTAAACCATTAAAAATCCAAGACAAGGTCTCAAGTTCTAGCAAATCCACAATTAGGAGTCCGCAAATATAAATGATCATTTATTTATTTTTTCTTTGAATTTTTTTTGGGGGAATTTTTTTATTGAATTTTTTTTTTTTAATGTGAAGCGGTCGCACAAATGCTCCACATGAGCCACATTTATCGATCACAGATGTGTTTTGCTGCAGATTTTACATTTGCGATTTGTATAAACCTCTGGTGTTAATTCTGGATTGTTTGTGGCGGTGTATAAGGTTCCCCTGTTTGTAGAACATACCCTACCTGATGAAGGAGTCGGCCCGACGTAGAAACGCGTCGTATGAATGGAGATCCTGAGGACCTGCACTCTCGTCTCCACCCTGCGGCAGTGCCCGGGAATCACCGCTTTTTCTCCTGTTTGGTTTAATTACTGACACATCGTAATGAAAGCATCAGCGGTGTGAGCAGGACTAGGCAGGGAAGGGGTTAAGCTTACGGAAGTTTACATTAACTGACAGCAAGCAGAGGTTTTGGAGATAGTAGCTGAGATGCACAGTCTGAGGAGGTTGCAGGTCGGGCAGCAGCGCTCCGTTTCGCACCGTTCTCTTCCCGGGTTACATCGCAGTTCGGGTCGTTGCTGAGTTCTCTTTTCGTCCTGTAGATTTGTTACGGGATCATTTATGGAATGGGAGCGAAATCCCTGAGCGAGCAGATGGGCGTTGGGGAGGAGGACGCCGCCTTCTACATCGAATCATTCAAGACCCGGTACACAGGTGAGAGCGGGATGAGCGGCGCCCTCGGATCTTCGGCCGCTCACACACTGGCACGTTTTGAGTTTTGCCTCCAATTTTACCTTGGTCCGTCGTTGGATTTCACCCTGGTGAACCCTTGATAAGCAGATCTGCAGGCCTGGCCACCGCTTGTCTCCTTCCCCCCGGCGTAACCTGCGGTTTTGTGATGAGCTGCGGTTCATCGGTCTTTATATTTCCAGGTATTCAGCGGTTTCTGAAGGAGACGGTGAAGAATTGTGCCTCCAGAGGGTTCGTGCAGACCATCCTGGGACGGCGCCGGTATCTGCCAGCCATCAAGGACGCAAATCACCACGCAAAGGCTCATGTGAGTGCTCCCGCCATTACGGGGCAGGTTTGCTACAGTGTGTCGGCGCTAACCAGCAGTAGAAACCTCTGCCGGTTCTGCACTAGGGGGTGATGGATCGGAGTTTACGGGGGAGATTCCAGCCCACAACCAGCCCCGTCCGGCCATATAACAAGTTCCTGAGCGCTCTGCGGATACATTGTTAGTTGATCCTTGGAAGCACAAGAGCAGATGTGCTGCCGACAACTACTGATTTATAGGCACGGAAACAATCCAGTCCACTGACACTTTTAGTTTTCAGGCCATTGATGCTTCCATGGGCCAATTATTGATATCGAGCGTTTCTAGGAGCAGTTATCGGCCTGTGGGAAGGAGTCTTCAGTCTCTAAACACAAGGATTCCCATTCACTGACAGCAAACCTCAGAAATGGAGGCAGCGCTGGTTTTATTCTGCAGCGATCGATCTCATGACATAGAAGCAGACGTCTGCCGCCTCCACCGCGGTTTTATCCGTTTTTCTCATGACGATGCGAGGCGTTGCATCTGTTTCAGGCCGAACGCCAGGCTGTGAACACGACCGTTCAGGGATCCGCTGCTGACATCGTCAAAACTGCCACTGTGAACATCCAGAGCCGCCTGGAGGAGACCTTCCCCTCCGTGCCCAAGTCCCATGGACACCGGCCGCTGCCCCGGCTTAAAGGTGCGTGGTCCGGGCTCGGAATGAATGGCCCCTTCAATGTTCGTCTTATGGTGCTGGACTTAGTGGGTTAAACACTGGAGACCGAGCAGTTAATAGAAATGACCTTGAGTCGTGACCTTGGTGCGAGATAACTGGTGATGGCAGCTGCCGCACCGCGGGGTCACTTGATCAGCCGGCGGGTCGCTGCCCATTATATGTGACCGGTGAGAGAAGCGGCTCCTGATGGATCCATCACTGTCACCGACCAGAGAGCGGAAATCAGAAAGCGTCTGACCCCTTGTGTCCCCGCCATATTGTGCTGTGTCCTAGCATCAGCTGTAGCTCTGCTCAGCCTGAGCCGCCTGGTGCATACACAGCAGTGAAGACTGACGCACACCAGAGTCATGGAGGGTTGGGGGGATTTATACACCATGATCTGAGGGAAGGTGGGCGACAACCCACAATACATACGGAGCTGTGCAAAAATCGTAGGCAGGTGGAAAAAAATGCTGCAAACTAAATCCTTCTGTCTCTTCATGTGATGCCAGACAGACGGGGTGATGTGAGATCAGGGGCCGGATCCTCACCCCCAGGATCCCTCGTTATTAACGGCATTGCATGGATGCTGGGGGTCGTTGTGCGGCTGATGACGAAGGGGACGGGCGGTCACCAGATGCTGATAATGAAGGGGACGGGCGGTCACCAGATACTGATGATGGAGACGATGGACGGTCACCAGATACTGATGACGAAGGGGACGGGCGGTCACAAGATACTGATAATGAAGGCGACGGGCGGTCACCAGATACTGATGATGGAGACGATGGACGGTCACCAGATACTGATGATGGAGACGATGGACGGTCACCAGATACTGATGACGAAGGGGACGGGCGGTCACCAGATACTGATAATGAAGGCGACGGGCGGTCACCAGATACTGATGATGGAGACGATGGACGGTCACCAGATACTGATGATGGAGACGATGGACGGTCACCAGATACTGATGACGAAGGGGACGGGCGGTCACCAGATACTGATGATGGAGACGATGGACGGTCACCAGATACTGATGACGAAGGGGATGGACGGTCACCAGATACTGATGATGGAGACGATGGACGGTCACCAGATACTGATGACGAAGGGGACGGGCGGTCACCAGATACTGATGATGGAGGGGATGGGTGGTCACCAGATACTGATGAAGGAGACGAAGGACGGTCACCAGATACTGATGACGGAGGGGATGGGTGGTCACCAGATACTGATGAAGGAGACGAAGGACGGTCACCAGATACTGATGATGGAGACGATGGACCGTCACCAGATACTGATGACGAAGGGGACGGGCGGTCACCAGATGCTGATGATGGAGACGATGGACGGTCACCAGATACTGATGACGAAGGGGACGGGCGGTCACAAGATACTGATGATGGAGACGATGGACGGGTCACCAGATACTGATGACGAAGGGGACGGGCGGTCACCAGATACTGATAATGAAGGCGACGGGCGGTCACCAGATACTGATGATGGAGACGATGGACGGTCACCAGATACTGATGACGAAGGGGACGGGCGGTCACCAGATACTGATGACGAAGGGGACGGGCGGTCACCAGATACTGATGATGGAGACGATGGACAGTCACCAGATACTGATGACGAAGGGGACGGGCGGTCACCAGATACTGATGATTGAGACGATGGGCGGTCACCAGATACTGATGACGAAGGGGACGGGCGGTCACCAGATACTGATGATGGAGACGATGGACAGTCACCAGATACTGATGACGGGGGGGATGGGTGGTCACCAGATACTGATGATGGAGATGATGGACGGTCACCAGATACTGATGATGGAGACGATGGACGGTCACCAGATACTGATGACGAAGGGGACGGGCGGTCACCAGATACTGATGATGGAGACGATGGACGGTCACCAGATACTGATAACGAAGGGGACGGGCGGTCACCAGATACTGATGATGGAGACGATGGACGTCACCAGATACTGATGACGGAGGGGATGGGTGGTCACCAGATACTGATGATGGAGACGATGGACGGTTACCAGATGCTGATGATGGAGACGATGGACGGTTACCAGATGCTGATGATGGAGACGATGGACGGTCACCAGATACTGATGATGGAGACCATGGACGGTCACCAGATACTGATGATGGAGACGATGGGTGGTCACCAGATACTGATGACGAAGGGGACGGGCGGTCACCAGATACTGATGATGGAGACGCATGGACGATCACCAGATACTGATGATGGAGACGATGGACGGTCACCAGATACTGATGATGGAGACGATGGACGGTCACCAGATACTGATGATGGAGACGATGGACGGTCACCAGATACTGATGATGGAGACGATGGACGGTCACCAGATACTGATGATGGAGACGATGGACGGTCACCAGATACTGATGATGGAGACGATGGACGGTCACCAGATACTGATGACGGGGGGATGGGTGGTCACCAGATACTGATGATGGAGACGATGGACGGTCACCAGATACTGATGATGGAGACGATGGACGGTCACTAGATACTGATGATGGTGGCCAACGGGCGGTCACCAGATACTGATGACGGGGGGGATGGGTGGTCACCAGATACTGATGATGGAGACGACGGACGGTCACCAGATACTGATGATGGAGACGATGGACGGTCACCAGATACTGATGATGGAGACCATGGACGGTCACCAGATACTGATGACGGGGGGATGGGTGGTCACCAGATACTGATGATGGAGACGATGGACGGTCACCAGATACTGATGACGGGGGGATGGGTGTCACCAGATACTGAGATGGAGAGATGGACGGTCACCAGATACTGATGACGGGGGATGGGGTCACCAGATACTGATGAGACGATGGACGGTCACCAGATACTGATGAGGAGGGATGGGTGCTCACCAGATACTGATGATGGAGATGATGGGACGATCACCAGATACTGATGACGGAGGGATGGTGGGTCACCAGATACTGATGACGGAGGGGGACGGGGGTCACCAGATACTGATGATGGAGGCGATGGGCGGTCACCAGATACTGATGATGGAGGCGATGGGCGGTCACCAGATACTGATGACGGAGGCGATGGGCGGTCACCAGATACTGATGACGGAGGCGACGGGCGGTCACCAGATACTGATGATGGAGACGACGGACGGTCACCAGATACTGATGATGAAGGCGACGGCGGTCACAAGATAACTGATGAAGCAGGGGACGGGTGGTCACCAGATACTGATGGAGGAGACGGGTGGTCACCAGATACTGATGAAGGAGGGGACGGGTGGTCACCAGATACTGATGAAGGAGGGGACGGGTGGTCACCAGATACTGATGACAGATTGATAACTCTGCATTTTTTTTCCACACCTGCCTGAAACTTTTGCAGTCCTGTATGGACAGATATCGCTGAATTCCTAATTGTGGGATGTAATCCGGAGGATGAGGGTCCCACTGGGGATTTTAACCTTTTCTTTTCTTTTACATTTAGGACATTCGGTAAGAAAAGTGAACCCTTTACCTCCAAGGCGCGGTGCCTTCTTTATCCTGCAGCTGCACGATGAGCTGCTGTACGAAGCGGCCGAGGACGACGTCATCCAGGTATCGCTGCCCTAAATCTTCCCTGCAGCGTCACACGACCCCCGATCACAGCATTGCCGTATGATATATATATTGCTGCTCTGCTTCGTCTGTGAAATTCCAGATAATCGGACGGAGAAAGAAATAAGATATAAATCACTAGTATGGGAAAGGCACCGCCACGTCAGCCATGACATCCGCTCCTGGATTATCAGGATTTTCTCAGCTTCCAGCTCCGGGTCTTCATGACAAGATGGCGCGGAGTCCGGTCCCCTCATTTTGACATTTCGTTTTCTCACAGGTGGCGCAGATTATAAAAAACGAGATGGAAAACGCGGTGCGGTTGTCAGTGAGTCTGAAGGTGAAAGTGAAGTTCGGGCCCAGCTGGGGCGACCTGCAGGACTGCGACCTGTAGACGAGACCTCGGCCCGGAGCCAAATCCTGGAAGGAAATTACTTGAATCCGTCGCGTGATTTATAATATGAATTTTTTTAAATGATTTTGCACGTGGGAGGAGCCAGGATGCCATTGATCAAATGAGGTGGAGCCTATCCTCCCGCGGAGGAAGGATGCCGGCTGTGGAATAAGGCGGAGCCTATCCTCCCGCGGAGGCAGGGTGCCGGCGGTGGAATAAGGCGGAGCCTATCCTCCCGAAGAGGCAGGGTGGTGGAATAAGGCGGAGCCTAACATCCCGCGGAGGCAGGGTGCCGGTGGTGGAATAAGGTGGAGTCTATCCTGCCACAGCTAGGGCGCCGGTGGTGGAATAAGGCGCAGCCTATCCTCGCGGAGGCAGGGCGCCGGTGGTGGAATAAGGCGGAGCCTATCCTGCTGCGGAGCCTATCCTGCTGCGGAGCCACGGCGCCGGTGGTGGAATAAGGCGGAGCCTATCCTCCCGCAGAGGCAGGGTGGTGGAATAAGGCGGAGCCTAACCTCCCGCGGAGGCAGGGTGCCGGTGGTGGAATAAGGCGGAGCCTATCCTGCCGTTCCTCTTTTTATCCTTGTAATCTGTAATAATATAATAGTGCAGTGATGATGTCATAACGCTGTCGTCTCCGGCTCTGCCTTTCGGCGCCCATCTTCAGCTCGTCACTACAGGCCTGGACTAAGGGGGGGGGGGGCTGATGTGGTGTTATAGGGTCCCAGCAGCACAGAGCATTTCAGGAGAGGGACATGCAGATCTACTGGGCCATCTGCACTAGCCTCTGCTGAAATACTCTGCTTCTAGGACCCCTGTTATTTCTTTATGAAGACCTGATCTTGTGGGTGGTCGTAGGCAGCATTTTCCATAGTGTAAGGAGCTCGCTCCGCTCAGCAGCACAGAGTATTTCAGCAGAGGCTGGGAAAGAACCAGCTCCCACACTCCACAGCAGCACAAAGTATCACAAGACAGGAATGGGCTGATCTTGTGGGAGATCCTTGGAGGAAGGAGCGGGTTTGCTGGTGCTGATCGGTTGCATTTCCTGTTGTGGAGGTCGGTTTTCAGATGCGATGTGAGGGGGATTAATGACAGCAGGAAGCAGACGTGACCCTGCCAGGGAACGTTACCCCTGGTTTCTCCAGGTCCCGCTGCTTCTGTCCTCATTACTTCTCCTGGATGCGGCGGTCCCGTCATGGCTGCGCGGAGACGTTGATATTAATGATCGGTCTATGAATAGCCTGCCTGGTGCGGGGGGCGCGATGCGCTGCCCTCGTCTCCCCGTCATTCTCTATTAGCAGCCGGCAGCCTCGTCCTGTCACTGTCTAATAGGGGCGGCCGCTGAGGGTTATAATCCAGAGATAATGAGCCTCCTGTGTGACTGAAGGTGCAGAGCAGTAACGGTGTGGTGACATTGAGGCGCGGCGCCCCCACAAGCACGGTCATCACATAATCTGCTTTGTGCTGAGACTTCCTCCTGTGAAGGCGGGAGAAGGAGCTGGTACAACGATGGCATAAATGAGGCACAGGGCGGCTCAGGGTTCGGATGTCAAATTACACTTTATTTCAAACACAGAACATTTTGCTTCTCAGTTGTAGAACTACTCTAGTGCCAGACCCGGGGCGAGGGACACGGCCGCTCCGAGACCGTCCCCCCTTCATGTACAGGTTGTGGGGTGCAGCCCAGCGTCACGGAGATAATTTCTCTCTTTTTACATCTGTACAGCTCTGTGCGCCGCTGATCTCGGCTCGTGTCGTCCTCGTCCAGGGAACATGGCGATTCTAAGTGCAGCGAAGACGAAGCTGGAAAATAAAACAGCGAGAAGGAGGCGCACACAGAAAGAGCCGCCCGCTACGACCCGGGCACCGTCCTTCCTCTGCTCTGTGATATAACCCTGTAGGCCCCACGGCATGCGTCTCTTCTGGTCATGCATATTCGGACTGGCGTGTTCTGCGCAGAGTCGTGGCCGCGAGTGCAGGGATTTACAGCCGAGATTTTACAGGACACATTTTTTTTTTGTTTTCAGAAAACACTTTAAAAAAAAAAAAAAGTTGTCATGCCCTCTGGAGAATGTAGGAAGAGAAGTCTTTGTGGAGGTCCCCAGGGAGGGAGTGCAGTCCCATGTGTCTGTCCAGTGGTCCCCCACCACTAGAGGGGGCTGCACACTGTTGTTGGAGAATGCTGGAGTTTAGCCATCGATTGAAGGGTCGGTGCGCTGTCCGATGACACCGGCTCTAAAACTGGTACCACTTCTTGTCCCTGCATTTCAGCATCAGCTGTAAAGAGAGAACAGAACCACACAACCGTCACGTCCGGTATCTCGGGGGCAGGGAGGCTCCCTGTACCATGTAGCTGAGCTGGACGGCTCCTTGCGCAGGTGAACAGGAGTAAGACATCTAATTTACAGCCACATATGAAACCAGATCTGAAGATCTGTCGCCAAATGTTCGATATTGAACGGGCCCATGATATAACAATGGCTGCAGAGCGGAATAAAACGTTTTTTTTTATTTTGTCTCGTCGTTGCAGAGATAGTAGCACGGCATTTGGCACGTAATGAGTTAACTTTACAGCTAGTTTTCACTAGAGGCGTGTACTTCTGCTCCATGTATATTGCTGACCAATCATAAACAGAAAAACCCCGCCCCCACCACCACAGCTTAGGTTTTGTGTGAGATGTAAGGAGAGGGCTGGTACAGCAGAGCTGACAGCGCTGTGAGAGGAGGAGAGCTGAAAGAAGGGTTTGTAATACCACACTGCTCAGCTCCCAGCTTACATCTCAGCCCAGCCATGGCGGGGGCGTGACTGCTGCATGGTTATGATTGGTCAGCATCACACAGAGAGAAGGACACGCCCCCAGTGAAAACTATCTGATAACACCCACTTGGACTCAGGAAACATTAACTCATTAGGTGTCAAACACTGATTGCTAGTAGCTCCACAACGGTGACGTGAAAGAAAAAAAGATGTTTTCTTCGGCTCTGTAGCCTCAATTACATGGGGTGTCCAATTCAACATGAAAATTTGGTCAAAGTCCTTTATAAAGGGGATGTTCATGGTTCCAAAAACATGGCTGGTTTCACCCAGAATCTCTCCTCACTCACAACTTGTAGATGGGGTGGTAACCGGAGATGAGAAATTAATTCTCAGGGTCTCCGTCCAGTGGCCGCATCCATATTCGTGGCCCCCAAATGGGAGCCCCGCAACTGGTCTCCTACCTGCTGGCACCTCTTCTGATTAGTAAGCCCGGCACGATGTCCTCACGCCAGCTCACACACTGGATGAGGCCCAGAGCTGCCGGCAGATAGGAGGAGATGGTTCGCAGGTTCCTGTCTGGCAGTGGGGTTCAGATGGGGCTGCCCGACCACCGAATGGCCCATTTCTACTGGCAATGCTTCTGGAAGGAGGCAGCCATGTTCTTCTCATCTGGATGACTCCTATCATCCAGGCCACTCCGTACTAAGGCTCCTTCCTGCACAGTTTTCGGCTACTTTTGTTTAGGTGTTTGCTGTTAATCATCTCTTCATGTAGTCACTAAATGCTGAGCTTGTGCTAATACACAGCAGCAACTCAGAACATGCAGCGCTGCAGTGTAGAGCATGGAGGAAGGACGGAGTAGTGACCTCAGTCTCTATACTCCACCTATTGTCTCATCAGACATTAGGCTCCGGAAGACAATGGAAGATAAAATGAGTGACCATAGTGGTGCCCTAATGGAGCAGAGCTTCAGGATAAAGCATGGGGGGAAAAGTAGGAGCCTCTGCTGAGGCGAAGGAATCTCAGTGTCGCTGCGCCCATAACCAGGCACCATGTCTGACGCAGGGCGGACGGACGGTCTCTTACCTCATGTGCATGTTTGGAGAAAGCTTCGGCACTGGACAGCATGCGCTCCGTCTTGTCCTCCAGCTCGCCCAGACGCTGCCCTCGCTCATCCAGAGCTTGGCGGACTCTGTTCAGATCTCCCACCACGCCGGTCGCCGCTCCTTTCACGCCCTCCACACTTCGTTGCCCGGGAATGTGCTCTGCCAGATAGCGGGAGCCGATGCCCGCCGTCGCTTGTCCAACTGAGACAAAGAACCTTGTCAGTGCGGATGATGGAGTAGTAGTCCCAGTGTGCACGGCTCATATACGACTTTTCTTCCACAATACGGATATGGACTTGGATCTGAACGGCCCCAATTCCAACAATGCACTGCACTCCGGACAGAGAATTGTGACTGCAGCTTTGGATGTGACTGTCTCATCCTCTGGTCACATCCAGAGCTGCATTCACAATTCTGCTATCACTAAGAGTCTGTTGGCATTGTATGGACACAGAGGTTCAGAGTCAGGCTCGGTGCGGTCAGTAGTTCAGGGGAGCACTGAATCAGCAGGGGGCGAGATAGATGTGAGGGCACCTGAGTACCAACAATGGGCAGATTATAGCCAGAAACAGGACTGGATCCAAAGTAGCACCCATGATTATACGTGGCCTCCAGCCTGGCACCCAGGGCTACTGTGTGCCCCATGATTACTGCTGGCCTCTTCATCGGCACAATTACCATTATTACTGTTTACACCATGATTGTAGTTGGCACAGGCTATAGCTGGCACTCACTATAGTTGGCACCTTGGCTGACATAGGCTATAGCTGGCACTAGCTATAATTGGCACCTTGGCTGGCACAGGCTATAGCTGGCACCTTGATTGGCACAGGCTATAGCTGGCACTGACTATAGCTGGCACCTTAGCTGACATAAGCTATAGCTGGCACTAGCTATGGTTGGCACCTTGGCTGGCACTGACTATAGTTGGCATCTTGGCTGGCACAGGCTATAATTGGTACCTTGGCTTCCATAGGCTATAGCTGGCACCTTAGCTGACATAGGCTATAGCTGGCACTAGCTACAGTTGGCACCTTGGCTGGAATTGACTATAGTTGGCACCTTGGCTGACATAGGCTATAGCTGGCACTGACTATAGTAGGCACCTTGGCTGATGGCACTGACTGTTGTGGCAATGATACGTACACAGCTCCTCTCTGTCCAGTGTTTGGCCACTTCCACCGAACAGTCCTTTCAGGAAGCCTCTGTTCTGAGCCTCAGGTGTCTCCACCATTGAGAAGAGGTCTCCGAGGGTCTCCTGAGTGAGGGGAGAAGAGTGAGAAAGTTCAGCCGATACCAGCATGCACTACATAATAGTCAGCCCCCCAAGTGTAAACGCCTCCCCGAGTGTAGTCCATCCCTGATGATTTAGGCCCACCCCCTGAGCATAGCTCATTCCTCAGAATATAGCCCCTCCTATGGAGCATAGCCCATCCCCAGGAGTATAGCCCCTCCTATAGAGCATAGCCTATCCCCCAGAGTATAGCTCATTCCTTAGAATATAGCCCCTCCTATGGAGCATAGCCCATCCCCAGGAGTATAGCCCCTACTATAGAGCATAGCCTATCCCCCAGAGTATAGCTCATTCCTAGAATATAGCCTCCTAGGGAGCATAGCCCATCCCAGATTAGCCGTACATGGAGCATAGCCTATCCCCGAGTATAGCCCATTCCTCAGAATATAGCCCTCCTCCGATGGAGCATAGCCCATTCTCAGATTAAGCCCATCCCTGGAGATAGCCCTATGGAGCATAGCCTATTCCTCAGATTATAGCCCCTTCTATGGAGCATAGCCTATCCCCTGGAGTATAGCCCCTCCTATGGAGCATAGCCAATCCCCCAGAGTATTGCCCCTCCTATGGAGCATAGCCAATCCCTCGGAGTATAGCCCCTCCTGCAGAGCATGTCCCGTAGCACAGCCCTTCCCCCAGAATGTAGCATACCCCTGAACTTCCTGTGTGTCACATAATAATACGATAAATGGTGTCAGACGCATGTGTCGCACCTGATGGTGACGGCCTCGTACCCCAGATTTGAGCAGGGCCTCACCTGCAGGCTCTCACACATCTCCTGACTGTATGTGATCCTCTGGATCTCGCTGGGAGAGCACAGGTACAAGGCCTGGCCGTGGTTGGTGAAGCAGAATGTCCGTGCAATTCTCATGTCTGTCAGCGGCAGGTAGTTGATGTCGAGCAGCGGACGGAGGCTAGGGAGGCTGCGACCACAAAATCAGGACAAGTTCATCAACACCTGATCCATAATATACACGTAGGTAAGCACCCCAGCTACTGCAGCGGCCATGACAGCCCCTGCACAAAGAGGTTCTGCAGCAGCTGGCCAGATCTGGTTACAGGTGAGTCTGCTCTTACCTTATGGTCATGATGTGTCCGTTGGCGCAGAAGCATGCCAGCAGCACGGTGTTGCACATGGTGACCACGTCTGCCCGCAGCAGGAAGGACGTCTCGGTGATGTTGTGCACGTACAGACACGTCTGGGACGGCAGGGAGAACACTTTTGCTTGCTTTTCCGAGCAGACGACGGCGAACTGGTGATCTCCGATGTCCTGCGAGGAGGAGGGGGAGAAGGAGACCAGCTTCCGTTTCCTCGTCTTCTCGTTGTCTTCGCCGCTGTTCAGGTCCCTCCAGACTTCATACGACGGGTGAATCAATGAGCCCATACAATCCAGGCACGAGAACGTCAGCACCGCGCCCTTCATGGTGAGCACCGTGCCTGCACACAGAGGGCACAGGTAACACGGACCCTGCGGCACTAATCCCCCCACTAGGGAAGCCTCACAGTTCCGCATCCCCTAGTCCTGCTCCTACTGCAGATGGGCTTGTTACAAAGCATCAGGCCAAAATCAAAGTCTCTACCTGCACCGATACATTGTAACAAACCGGCACTTGTGTGAGCAGGACCAGGTCAGGATGGGTTTCTACTCACTGACTGATGGCAGAGATCCTGGAATGATGATCTTACCGCTGGGGGACACCTGCACGGGCTCGCTCTGCCGCTGCTCCTCGGATACGGGTATGTTCAGCGATATGATCAGCACCATGCCCAGGCTGGTGCCCACCCACAGGCACGGAGACGGAGCCGGGTCGTTCTTCCGGGCGAAGGTCTCCATGAAGTACAACGCGGTGACGGCCTCTTTGGCTTCTTTATCGATGCTGGACACGCTGGAGCTGCGCGAGCGGCTGAACGAGCTTTCTCGACTTTCTATAAGGGGTAGAACAAGAGATTAGTGGGTAACGTGGACACAATGCCACGACAGTGAAACCCACGAGACAAACCTGGCAGATCGCTCTGATTACTAACCCGTACTAGTGTCCACGCAACACTAGGAAGCTGAGATACAGGATGCTGTTAGGGTTCTGGCCATCAGCTTCTAATATCTCAGCTTCTCGCACCTCCAGGAGTCGTACAGGGATAGGCTCAGGACTTAGGGCACTACACACTACAGGAGCTGGCGGGCAGAACATGGCGGCATTGTACCAGGCACTCGGTGAACCCTACAGTGGGATCAGCCCGGCACAGGCAGGACACGTAAGATGCTACACATGGAGGACAGACAGGACTACTACTCCCACAGGACGCACAGTGCTACACATGGGTCTTACCTTTCTCGGCCCACGAGTTTGTAGGACAGTGGTATTCGTCATTGGAGTAAGTACTGACTCCGTGTAACTGCTGGAGCATTGCCCGTCGGGATATGTAACCTACTGCTACAAGAGCCGCGCGGTGCGAGAGGACAGCGGCAAGAGAAGCAGCCGGGAGATAGACAAAAACAGAGCACCGATTATATATCCCATCCCCCACACAACACCAGCGACTCTCCCAAGCTCACAGTCCAGGAACTCCCATCATCTCACCTACAACTACTCCAGTCACCCCTTACACACGGTGATCCCACGGGACAAATCCACCTCTGACCACCGGATCATCACTACTGCAGCCGCCAATCCCACAGCTCCAGCATCACAAATCCTCCTCATCCACAAATTCTCTGCCACAAATACTACCGAACCACAAATCCTTCCAGACCACAAAACCTCCCAACCACAAATCCTCTCCATGCATAAAACTTACCCAACCAAAAATCCTCATCCACATATCCTATCAACCACAAATCCTCCTCATTCCAAATTCTCTGACCAACCACAAATCCTACTAACCAATTCCTCACCAAACACAAATCCTCCCAAAGCATAAATGCTACCCAATCACAAATCCTACCCGAGCATAAATTCTCCTCAACCACAAATCCTCTCACCCACAGATCCTCCAGAACCACAAATCCTCTCCATGCATAAACCATATCTAACGACAAATCCTACCTGAACATAAATTCTCAATTACCTTAAATCTTCCTTGACCACAAATACTCCTCATCCACATAAACTCCACAACCATAAATCCTACCCATTCACAAATCCTTTCCAACAATAACACCTCTCTGATCAACCATAAATTCTCGAACCAAACACAAATCCTACTAACAACAAATCGTCCCCGACCACATATTCTCTCAAACACAAATACTCTCCATACATACATCCTACCGACTACAAATCCAGCCGCAAATCTTCACAACCATTAATCCTTCCCAATCACAAATCCTCTCCCCAACCACAATTCCTCACCAAACACAAATCCTCCCATAGCATAAACCCTACCCAACCACAAATCCTACCCGACCATAAATCTTCCTCGACCACAAGTCCTCCCAACCACAAATCCTTTCACCCACAGATCCTCCCGAACCACAAATCCTCCCCAACCACAAATCATCCCAAACCACAAATCCTCCCAACTACAAATCCTCCCCAACCACAAAACCTCTCCACGCATAAACCATACCTAACCACAAATCCTATCCGACTATAAATCCTCAATTACGTTAACCACAAATCTTCCTCACCCACATAAACTCCACAATCATAAATCATACCCATCCACAAATCCTTTCGAACCATAAATCCTCTCCGACCAATCATAAATTTTCTCCTGAACCACAAATCCTCAGCGACCACAGATCCTCCACAACCACATATCCTCCACGACCAACCACAAATCCTCTCCCCAACCACAAATCCGACCTGACCACAAATCTAACCCAACCACAAATCCTTTCCTCAATCACAAATCTTCCCCAACACAAATATTCCTCATCCACAAATACTCTCAATCCATACATCCTACTGACCGCAAATCCTCCCAACAAATCCTACACAAATACAAATCCTCCCAAACCACAAATCCTCCCGACCACAAATCCTCACCAACCACAAATTTTTCCCAACCACACATGTTCCCAACCACAAATCCTCTCTCAAATCTTCTCCAACCACAAATCCTCCCAAACCACAAATGCGTTCCTCAATCACAAATCCTCCCCAAACACAAATCCTCCCCAGATTCTCCCCAACCACAAATCCTCCACAAGCATAAACTCTATCCAACCACAAATCCTCCCTGACCATACATCCTCTTTGACTACAAATCTTAACCAGAACTCTTCACTGACCACAAATCTTCTCACCAACAACAAATCCAAACAACCACAAATCTGACCAACCATAATTCTTCCCTGACCATAATTCCTCCGGGACCACAAATCTTCCCTGACCACAAATTCATCCCAACCTCTGCCCAGCCACAAATCCTCTCCCCAATCATAAATCCTCCCCACCACAAATCCTCCCCAATGACAAATCCTTCCCAACCACAAATCCTCCGTGACTACAAATGCTCTTCCCAATCATAAATTCTCTCCAACCACAAATCCTCCCTGACCACAAATCCTCAACGACAAATCCTTCCAACCACACATTTCCCCAACCATAATTTCTCTCATTAATCTTCCCAGCCAAAAATCTGACCAACCACAAATCCTCCCCGATCATAAATCATCCCCAACCACATATTCTCCGTGACCACAAATCCTTCCCAAACACAAATACTCCCACCCAGAGATCCTCCCAAACCAAAAATCTTCCCAACCACAAATCCTCCCAAACCACAAATCCTATCGCCAACCATTAATCCTCCCTGACAACAAATCCTCCCGCCCACAGATCCTCTCAAACCACACATCCTCCCAAACCACACATTCTTCCAACCACAAATCCTCCCAAACCACAAATCCTCCCAACCACAGATCCTCCCAACACAATTTTTTTCCAAATCACAAATCCTACTCATCCACAAAACATACCAAATCACAAATCTGACCCATCCACAAATCTTCCGAACACACATCCTTCCAAATCACAAATCCTACCCATCCACAAATCTTCCCAACACAAATCCTTCTAAGCCACAAATCTTTGCAACGAAAAATCCTACCCATCCACAAATGCTCCCCAACCCTGCAATTATGGTACTATAACTGCAAATACTATCCTAGAACTAACAATCCACACATCTTCTCTGACTATGATCGATCTACAACTCCTGTCCTACAACCACCGCACTAACACTACTACGCTACAACTACAGTCATAGAACTCCTGTCCTGCGACTACGGCCCAATAATTACTCTCCTACTACTTCTCTCCTTTAAGTACCATCCTTCAACCATTATCTGATCACTACTGTGCTACAACTACAGCCCTATGACTATTTTGCTTTCCTACCATCCTAGAACTTCCACCCTACAAGTACCGCTCTACGACGACCACAATACAATCTACCTATAGCAAGCATTCAACTACCACCCAACAACTCCAATCCTACCGCTACTATGCTACAACCATGATGCTACAACAAACCTTTAACCCTAACACATGACCACATTCAGTGACTACACACTACACCATCCCATTAACCATCCATCCTTCCCCAGCCCCATGCTCCGTTACTCCCCTTTAACCTTAACACCCCCCACTATTTCTTGCAGATGCTGTATACCATGCACATAACTAAGGAAGGAGAAAGCAGGAAGATCTTGTTGCTTTAGTATTTTAAAATGTGAGAAAATCAGTTCAGACGCCATCTTTGTGACGGGCTCCTGTACCTGTGTCCCCATGATAACACTTCCTGTCCTGTGGCAGAAGCTCAGCATTATAAAACAAGCTCTGGGCATCCAAAGAAAGCTAATTTTTTTGTATTAAATATATAAGTATGATCCTGATCGGCTGCTATGATGTCCAGTGCCCTATGACAGCAGAACAGAAGCAGAAGGGGTTGTCATAGGGGCACAAGCACGTAGAAGTCTGCTCATCTTAACCCTTAATTACCCAGGACAAGATCTTCTGATGCGTCTCCTTCTTGCCAGCGGAGGACATTTCACTTGGTGACGGGCGTAGTCCGGTCACAGCAGGTGAAATGTGCTCTGCCTACGCCGCGGTGCGCACGGGTCTCGTGCCACGTGGAGATCACCCACAGTCACTGCAGTACATGGACATGTTTCTTACAATGTATCAGAACGTTCAGAGGATACACTGTAACAAACCCTCGGCTGTGAGATCAGGACAAGTGGACCAGCTGAGGATGAATTTTTGCTATAATCAGAGCATTAATATGGGGGCACACAGCTCAAGCTATAATCAGAGCATTAATATGGGGGCACACAGCTCAAGCTATAATCAGAGCACTATTATGGGGCACACAGCTCAAGCTATAATCAGAGCACTATTATGGGGGCACACAGCTCAAGCTATAATCAGAGCATTACTATGGGGGCACACAGCTCAAGCTACAATCAGAGCACTATTATGGGGGCACACAGCTCAAGCTACAATCAGAGCACTATTATGGGGGCACACAGCTCAAGCTACAATCAGAGCACTATTATGGGGGCACACAGCTCAAGCTACAATCAGAGCACTATTATGGGGGCACACAGCTCAAGCTATAATCAGAGCACTATTATGGGGGCACACAGCTCAAGCTATAATCAGAGCACTATTATGGGGGCACACAGCTCAAGCTATAATCAGAGCACTATTATGGGGGCACACAGCTCAAGCTACAATCAGAGCACTATTATGGGGCACACAGCTCAAGCTATAATCAGAGCACTATTATGGGGGCACACAGCTCAAGCTACAATCAGAGCACTATTATGGGGGCACACAGCTCAAGCTATAATCAGAGCACTATTATGGGGGCACACAGCTCAAGCTATAATCAGAGCATTAATATGGGGGCACACAGCTCAAGCTATAATCAGAGCACTATTATGGGGGCACACAGCTCAAGCTATAATCAGAGCATTAATATGGGGGCACACAGCTCAAGCTATAATCAGAGCATTAATATGGGGGCACACAGCTCAAGCTATAATCAGAGCATTAATATGGGGGCACACAGCTCAAGCTATAATCAGAGCACTATTATGGGGGCACACAGCTCAAGCTATAATCAGAGCATTAATATGGGGCACACAGCTCAAGCTATAATCAGAGCATTAATATGGGGGCACACAGCTCAAGCTATAATCAGAGCACTATTATGGGGGCACACAGCTCAAGCTATAATCAGAGCATTAATATGGGGGCACACAGCTCAAGCTATAATCAGAGCATTAATATGGGGGCACACAGCTCAATCTATAATCAGAGCACTATTATGGGGCACACAGCTCAAGCTAAAATCAGAGCATTATATGGGGGCACACAGCTCAAGCTATAATCAGAGCATTAATATGGGGGCACACAGCTCAAGCTATAATCAGAGCATTAATATGGGGGCACACAGCTCAAGCTACAATCAGAGCACTATTATGGGGGCACACAGCTCAAGCTATAATCAGAGCACTATTATGGGGGCACACAGCTCAAGCTATAATCAGAGCACTATTATGGGGGCACACAGCTCAAGCTATAATCAGAGCATTAATATGGGGGCACACAGCTCAAGCTACAATCAGAGCACTATTATGGGGCACACAGCTGAAGCTATAATCAGAGCACTATTATGGGGGCACACAGCTCAAGCTACAATCAGAGCACTATTATGGGGGCACACAGCTGAAGCTATAATCAGAGCACTATTATGGGGCACACAGCTCAAGCTATAATCAGAGCACTATTATGGGGGCACACAGCTCAAGCTATAATCAGAGCACTATTATGGGGCACACAGCTCAAGCTAAATCAGAGCACTATTATGGGCACACAGCTCAAGCTATAATCAGAGCATATTGGGGCACACAGCTCAAGCTATAATCAGGCATTAATTGGGGGCACACAGCTCAAGCTATAATCAGAGCACATATTATGGGGCACACAGCTCAAGCTATAATCAGAGCACTATTATGGGGGCACACAGCTCAAGCTATAATCAGAGCACTATTATGGGGGCACACAGCCAAGCTATAATCAGAGCACTATTATGGGGGCACACAGCCAAGCTTAATCAGAGCATATATGGGGACACAGCTCAAGCTATAATCAGAGCACTATTATGGGGGCACACAGCTCAAGCTATAATCAGAGCATATATGGGGCACACAGCTCAAGCTAAATCAGAGCACTATATGGGGGCACACAGCTCAAGCTATAAATCTCAAGCACTATTATGGGGCACACAGCCAAGCTATAACAAGCACTATTATGGGGGCACACAGCTCAAGCTATAATCAGAGCACTATTATGGGGCACAAGCTAAGCTATAATCAGAGCACTATTATGGGGGCACACAGCTCAAGCTATAATCAGAGCACTATTATGGGGCACACAGCTCAAGCTATAATCAGAGCACTATTATGGGGCACACAGCTCAAGCTATAATCAGAGCACTATTATGGGGGCACACAGCTCAAGCATAATCAGAGCATATTATGGGGCACACAGCTCAACTATAATCAGAGCATATTATGGGGGCACACAGCTCAAGCTATAATCAGAGCACTATTATGGGGCACACAGCTCAAGCTATAATCAGAGCACTATATGGGGGCACACAGCTCAAGCTAAATCAGAGCACTATTATGGGGGCACACAGCTCAAGCTATAATCAGAGCACTATATGGGGCACACAGCTCAAGCATAATCAAGCACTATATGGGGCACACAGCTCAAGCTATAATCAGAGCATATTAGGGGGCACACAGCTCAAGCTATAATCAGAGCTATTATGGGGGCACACAGCTCAAGCTATAATCAGAGCATATTGGGGGCACACAGCTCAAGCATAATAGGCACTATTATGGGGGCACAAGCTCAAGCTATAATCAGAGCATATATGGGGGCACACAGCTCAAGCTATAATCAGAGCACTATTATGGGGCACACAGCTCAAGCTAAATCAGAGCACTATTATGGGGGCACACAGCTCAAGCTATAACAGAGCACTATTATGGGGCACACAGCTCAAGCTATAATCAGAGCACTATTATGGGGGCACACAGCTCAAGCTATAATCAGAGCACTATTATGGGGCACACAGCTCAAGCTATAATCAGAGCACTATTAGGGGCACACAGCTCAACTATAATCAGAGCACTATTATGGGGGCACACAGCTCAAGCTATAATCAGAGCATATTATGGGGGCACACAGCTCAAGCTATAATCAGAGCTATTATGGGGCACACAGCTCAAGCTATAATCAGAGCACTATTATGGGGGCACACAGCTCAAGCTAAATCAGAGCACTATTATGGGGGCACACAGCTCAAGCTAAATCAGAGCACTATTATGGGGGCACACAGCTCAAGCTATAATCAGAGCACTATTATGGGGGCACACAGCTCAGCTATAATCAGAGCACTATTAGGGGCAAAACAGCTAACTATAATCAGAGCACTATTATGGGGCACACAGCTCAAGCTATAATCAGAGCACTATATGGGGGCACACAGCTCAAGCTATAATCAGAGCATATTATGGGGCACACAGCTCAAGCTATAATCGGCACTATTTGGGGCACAAGCTCAAGCTAAATCAGAGCATATTATGGGGCACACAGCTCAGCTATAATCAGAGCACTATTATGGGGCACACAGCTCAAGCTATAATCAGAGCACTATTATGGGGCACACAGCTCAACTATAACAAGCACTATTATGGGGGCACACAGCTCAAGCTATAATCAAGCATATATGGGGGCACACAGCTCAAGTATAATCAGAGCACTATTATGGGGGCACACAGCTCAAGCTATAATCAGAGCACTATTATGGGGGCACACAGCTCAAGCTATAATCAGAGCATATTGGGGCACACAGCTAAGCTATAACAGAGCATATTATGGGGCACAAGCTCAAGCTATAATCAGAGCACTATTATGGGGCCACCACAGCCAAGTATATCAGAGCATATTTTGGGGCACACAGTTAAGAATCAACATAATATGGGGGCACACAGCTCAACTATAATCAGAGCACTTATGGGGGCACACCAGCTACAGCAACAGAGCACATATGGCACACACCAAGTATCAGAGCATATTATGGGGCACACAGCTCAAGCTATAATCAGAGCACTAATATGGGGGCACACAGCTCAAGCTATAATCAGAGCACTATTATGGGGGCACACAGCTCAAGCTATAATCAGAGCACTATATGGGGCACACAGCTCAAGCTATAATCAGAGCACTATTATGGGGGCACACAGCTCAAGCTAAATCAGAGCACTATTATGGGGGCACACAGCTCAAGCTATAATCAGGCATATTATGGGGCACACAGCTCAGCTATAATCAGAGCACTATTATGGGGCACACAGCTCAAGCTATAATCAGAGCACTATTATGGGGGCACACAGCTCAAGCTATAATCAGAGCATATTATGGGGCACACAGCTCAAGCTATAATCAGAGCACTATTATGGGGCACACAGCTCAAGCTATAATCAGAGCACTATTATGGGGGCACACAGCTCAAGCTATAATCAGAGCACTATTATGGGGGCACACAGCTCAAGCTATAATCAGAGCACTATTATGGGGCACACAGCTCAAGCTAAATCAGAGCACTATTATGGGGGCACACAGCTCAAGCTATAATCAGAGCACTATTATGGGGGCACACAGCTCAAGCTATAATCAGAGCACTATTATGGGGCACACAGCTCAAGCTATAATCAGAGCACTATTATGGGGGCACACAGCTCAAGCTATAATCAGAGCACTATTATGGGGCACACAGCTCAAGCTATAATCAGAGCACTATTATGGGGGCACACAGCTCAAGCTATAATCAGAGCACTATTATGGGGGCACACAGCTCAAGCTATAATCAGAGCACTATTATGGGGGCACACAGCTCAAGCTATAATCAGAGCACTATTATGGGGGCACACAGCTCAAGCTATAATCAGAGCACTATTATGGGGGCACACAGCTCAAGCTATAATCAGAGCACTATTATGGGGGCACACAGCTCAAGCTATAATCAGAGCATTATTATGGGGGCACACAGCTCAAGCTATAATCAGAGCACTATTATGGGGGCACACAGCTCAAGCTATAATCAGAGCACTATTATGGGGGCACACAGCTCAAGCTATAATCAGAGCACTATTATGGGGCACACAGCTCAAGCTATAATCAGAGCACTATTATGGGGCACACAGCTCAAGCTATAATCAGAGCACTATTATGGGGGCACACAGCTCAAGCTATAATCAGAGCACTATTATGGGGGCACACAGCTCAAGCTATAATCAGAGCATTATGGGGGCACACAGCTCAAGCTATAATCAGAGCACTATTATGGGGGCACACAGCTAAGCTATAATCAGAGCACTATTTATGGGGGCACACAGCTCAAGCTATAATCAGAGCACTATTATGGGGGCACACAGCTCAAGCTATAATCAGAGCACTATTATGGGGGCACACAGCTCAAGCTATAATCAGAGCACTATTATGGGGGCACACAGCTCAAGCTATAATCAGAGCACTATTATGGGGGCACACAGCTCAAGCTATAATCAGAGCACTATTATGGGGGCACACAGCTCAAGCTATAATCAGAGCACTATTATGGGGCACACAGCTCAAGCTATAATCAGAGCACTATTATGGGGGCACACAGCTGAAGCTACAATCAGAGCACTATTATGGGGGCACACAGCTCAGCTATATCAGAGCACTATTAATGGGGGCACACAGCTAAGCTATAATCAGAGCACTATTATGGGGCACACAGCTCAAGCTATAATCAGAGCACTATTATGGGGGCACACAGCTGAAGCTACAATCAGAGCACTATTATGGGGGCACACGGCACATGGCCACCATCAGTGAATGGTACAGATTAATGGGATTTGGAGGCTGCGGATCGTGAGTTGGATGAAGCTTCACATCACTTAATCTGATCGGTGCCGGACGTCTGAATGTTTCCCTGGACGCCGGTGTTACGGGATCTGGAGGAGACACGGCAGATGACTGGGAATGACCAGTATGTGACACGGGAACCTGCAGTCACCATCACAAAAAGATGTGACATTACTAGACCCGGGGAAAGGGCACTGCACACAGGAGGGGGCACTACACACAGGAGGGGGCACTACACACAGGAGGAGGCACTACACACAGGAGGGGCACTGCACACAGGAGGGGGCACTGCACACAGGAGGGGCACTGCACACAGGAGGGGCACTACACACAGGAGGAGGCACTACACACAGGAGGGGGCACTACACACAGGAAGGGGCACTACACACAGGAGGAGGCACTGCACACAGGAGGGGGCACTACACACAGGAGGGGCACTACACACAGGAGGGGCACTACACACAGGAGGAGGCACTCACACAGGAGGGGCACTACACACAGGAGGGGGCACTACACACAGGAGGGGGCACTACACACAGGAGGAGGCACTACACACAGGAGGGGCACTGCACACAGGAGGGGCACTACACACAGGAGGGGCACTACACACAGGAGGGGCACTACACACAGGAGGAGGCACTACACACAGGAGGGGGCACTGCACACAGGAGGGGGCACTACACACAGGAGGAGGCACTGCACACAGGAGGGGCACTACACACAGGAGGGGCACTACACACAGGAGGGGGCACTACACACAGGAGGGGGCACTACACACAGGAAGGGGCACTACACACAGGAGGAGGCACTACACACAGGAGGGGGCACTGTACACAGGAGGAGGCACTACACACAGGAAGGGGCACTACACACAGGAGGAGGCACTACACACAGGAGGAGGCACTACACACAGGAAGGGGCACTACACACAGGAGGAGGCACTACACACAGGAGGCACTACACACAGGAGGGGGCACTACACACAGGAAGGGGCACTACACACAGGAGGAGGCACTACACACAGGAGGGCACTACACACAGGAGGAGGCACTACACACAGGAGGAGGCACTACACACAGGAAGGGGCACTACACACAGGAGGAGGCACTACACACAGGAGGGGCACTACACACAGGAGGAGGCACTACACACAGGAGGAGGCACTACACACAGGAAGGGGCACTACACACAGGAGGGGGCACTACACACAGGAGGGGGCACTACACACAGGAGGAGGCACTACACACAGGAGGAGGCACTACACACAGGAGGGGCACTACACACAGGAGGGGGCACTACACACAGGAGGGGCACTACACACAGGAGGAGGCACTACACACAGAAGGGGGCACTACACACAGGAGGGGGCACTACACACAGGAGGGGCACTACACACAGGAGGAGGCACTACACACAGGAGGGGCACTACACACAGGAGGAGGCACTACACACAGGAGGAGGCACTACACACAGGAGGAGGCACTACACACAGGAGGAGGCACTACACACAGGAGGGGGCACTGCACACAGGAGGGGCACTACACACAGGAGGAGGCACTACACACAGGAGGAGGCACTACACACAGGAGGAGGCACTACACACAGGAGGAGGCACTACACACAGGAGGAGGCACTACACACAGGAGGAGGCACTACACACAGGAGGGGCACTACACACAGGAGGAGGCACTACACACAGGAGGGGCACTACACACAGGAGGGGCACTACACACAGGAGGGGGCACTACACACAGGAGGAGGCACTACACACAGGAGGAGGCACTACACACAGGAGGGGGCACTGTACACAGGAGGAGGCACTACACACAGGAGGGGGCACTACACACAGGAGGGGGCACTACACACAGGAGGGGCACTCACACAGGAGGAGGCACTACACACAGGAGGAGGCACTGCACACAGGAGGGGCACTACACACAGGAGGAGGCACTACACACAGGAGGGGGCACTGCACACAGGAGGAGGCACTACACACAGGAGGAGGCACTGCACACAGGAGGAGGCACTCACACAGGAAGGGGCACTGCACACAGGAGGGGGCACTGCACACAGGAGGGGGCACTACACACAGGAGGGGCACTGACACACAGGGGGAGGCACTGCACACAGGAGGAGGCACTGCACACAGGAGGGGGCACTACACACAGGAAGGGCACTACACACAGGAAGGGGCACTACACACAGGAAGGGGCACTGACACAGGAGGGGCACTGCACACAGGAGGGGTCACTGTATACAGGAGGGTCACTGCACACAAGAGGGGGCACTGTACACAGGAGGAGGCACTGCACACAGGAAGGGGCACTGCACACAGGAGGGGCCTGCACACAGGAGGGGCACTGCACACAAGAGGGGGCACTGTACACAGGAGGGCACTGCCACAGGAGGGCACTACACAGGAGGGGGCATGACACAGGAAGGGGAAATACACACAGGGGGCACTCCAATCAGAAGGGGCATTAAACACAGGAGGGGCACTGCACACAGAGAGTGCACTGGCACAGGAGGGAGCACTACCAGGGAGGGTCACATCTAGAAAATGAAAAGGCGCTAATAGTCGCATAACACAGACCAGGACAAGAATCTGCTCACAACAGCTGAGAACCTGGCAGAGGGCATCCGGGTAGTAATGGTATTGAAGGTCTATCACTCCCTCAACGTCAAGCTCATGCTTGGTGAGATAAAACTGGGTGATAGTATTGAACAGTCATCAATTTCAGTAAACTATTGTAAAGCTGCTATTGACAAATTTCCCTTGTACACCATCCGATCACATATGAGAGAAGTCATCATAGATGTCCATAAATTATGTGTAATATTGAGAAAAGTATTGATCACATTACAGAAATGTATTTAATACTTGGTACAAAGCCTTTGTTGGTGATGACGCTTCAGGACGCCTCCTGTATGGAGAAACTAGTCGCAGGCATTGCTCAGGTGGCATTTTGTCCCATTCATCCACACAAACACTCGTCACATCCTGAAGCTTCCGTGGCTCCTTCTATGATCTCTGAGCTTTAGTTCCTTCCATACATTTTCTATAGGACTCGGGTCCGGTGATCGGCTCGGCCATTCTAGCAGCTTTATTTTCTCTCTCTGAAAACAATTGAGAGTTTCCTTGGATGTGTGTGGGGTCATTGTCCTGCTGAAATGTCCACCGTCGTTTCATCTTCATCATTCTGGTAAATGGCAGATTTTTATCAAGAACAGCTCGGTACATTTGTTCGTTCATCCGTCCTTCAATTACATGAAGTTTGCCAGGGCTGTATGATGAAAATCAGCCCCACCATGATGTTCCCAGCTCCACACTGCACTGCTGGTATAGTGATTTTGGGGTGATATGCAGTGCCTTTTGGCCTCCAAACATGGTATGTCTTATGATATCCAAAGAGTTCAATTCTAGTCTCATCTGACCAGACTATATTCTCCCAGTATTTCTCAAGCTTGTCTAAATGTTGTTGAGCAAACTGTAAACGCGCTTGATCATGCTTTTTGGTCAGCAATGGAGTCTACTTTGACAATTGTGCTTCTGGACACCAGAAAAACACTATGGTTTTCTTTCTGAGTGAAATGATTTTTAAGATGATTTTTTAAAAGATTTTATGAATCTTCTGTAGAAATTTGCAAACAACATGAAGCGTTGGACGCCTTTTACATTTTTTGGAGTAGGCCAGTCAAGCACAGCTCTGAGTATGCTGGGATCCATGCTTAGACCTGCTGAGGAGATGATTTATCCAATTAATTGAGTCCTGGTTTGTTTAAATGTACATTTTTCAAGCTTCACATAGAGCGGATTCTCCTGTAGACGTTTCAGGACTAACTGGACATTTCTGCGATATTCCTCCAGAAAATATAAGAATGTCATCGAGATAAACAACAACAAATTGGTCCAGGAAATCTCGAAACACATCATTAATGAAGCACTGAAAGGTGGCAGGGCCTAGTTAAGGCAACTCAGGAATTAAGGGGAGTGGGTGGCGAGTTTTAACGGTGATCTTCTTTATTTCTCTGTAATTAATACATGGCCACAAGGTTTAGCCTTTCTTTTCTACAAAGAACAAGTCCCAGCTCGGGATGAGGAAGGCCGAATGGAGACTTTCTCTAACGTTCATCCAGGTATTTATTCTCATTTATTTGCTGACAATAGTCCTTACCGAACTCACAGGAAAAGGTCCTTGATGCTCAGCTGATAGAAGAGTCATGGACTGAAGACCAGGGATCCATACCGGTACAGGCCTGGAGAAATATTACATGGCGTGGCGAATAATCGGAGGTGCCTATAGTGTTGACTACTGGTTCCCTCGCTCGTGTGTATTCAGCCGCACGCTGTCCCGACACTACACCAGGTTCAGGATCTGTCTATGTCCACATTGTGTTTAGTAATGGTCGCTGACACATCTACATCCCATTTTCGGTGCAGGGAAGGACAACCATCAAGCTTGGGAAGATCCCTTGAACCTGTATGTCACTGGTGCAGTGCACTGGACCGTTCCCGATGCTCTCGATGATGGTTGTCAGCTGCTGTCCCGTAATCTGGATGTAGCAGAGGCTAAACCGTTACAGTGCCTATAGTAGTGTACAGGGTAGCAACGGGGGTCATGCTACTACAGAGTCATAAAGCACAGTCATGCCATCTATGTCCAGACACGGGGGTCATGCCAGCTACAGACCACATGGTGAGATAATGCTGACGTAGGGCTGTGGACATCTACATGGTGCGGATTATATCTCCACACTGGGACATGCCAGCTACTTCTAGACACTTCTACCCAGAGAATGAACAGAAGGAATGGAGGTTCCCAACACTGGAGGAGCAGATACAGCTATGGCCGGTGACCTGGGGTCTGGACGCGGGCCACAGCTGTATGGAGCGCCATCATGAGGGCAACCATCCATACTCACCTTCAGTGGTGACAGGCAGGGTGATCTCCATACACGCTGCAGACTGGGCTTTTCGAAATGGTGGTCTGCCCGGGCCCCTCCTGTTGGCTTTGGTGCCATCAGCACTGGAGATCCTCTTCCCTGACCCACAGGACTGTGACGTGGGACTTGTACAGTGACCGTTCACGTGATCTAGAAGACAAAAGAGCAGTGTAAGTGGCCGCAGCCTCCACCGCATGGTGCAGATCTCACTCTACAGCCCACGAACCCCCATCTCCTTGGACACACAGCACTGTGGGGCCGCTCTACGAGACCTAGTGGTGGCCATGTCTGTTGTCTGTGTTCACACTTATGGCCGAACTTGAAGACTAAAGTGATGGACGATGTTCTCATTCAGGGCAATGATGGAGACAGCTGCTGTGGTGATGTATGTAGCTACAGCGAGATGTGGCCTGCGTGCAGGATATGAGGACGTACAGGGAAGGAACCGAGACCTGTCACTCAGGACCAGCCCGGAGACTGAACCTCCGACCACAGCAGCAGGGACCACAGTCACAGATGCAGGACATGTGCAGAGAACAAGCCAAGGAACGCAGCAAACGGAGGGATAGAAAATGTCCCAGAAATATGGTTTATCATGTAAAATAATACAAATGAATGATAATTACTGGAATCATGGCGGCAAGAGAAGCTGGGGTACTACAAATACCAATGCGTCTTATTACCTGCACTGTAAAGCAATAGCTCAGGTCGAACAGTAACAATGAGGAGAAATGATTGATCTTAGTAATTACAAGAGTGGAAGCAATAACCAGCAGGCTGTGCTAGCGGACGCGCGTCCCTCCTTCACCAACGCGCGTCCCTCCTTCACCAACGCGCGTCCCTCCTTCCCTTCAGGAGGCGCCTTGGGGCGGGGGAGGGTGCCGCCTTATAAAAACAATGTGCTCAATAAAAAGTGATGAAGTCACGTGTTTTTTAATGTGTTAGCGGCGCAGGCGATGCCGCCGACACTCCCCGAGGCAAAGAGTTTACAGGTTACAGCTAAGGAGTGCATGACGCCGCACCGCCGAAAGTAAAGCTGTGTCGGACATCGTAAGCCGGAGAGGAGCGCGGGCAGGGGTGCACCACAGGGGACAACTCAGGTCATAACTACCTATATATAATGAACCTCACCGTGCGACAGTCAGTGAGTGATACACATTATTAGGGCACACACATGATATAGGGCGACAGATACAGTGTACAAGTGTGTGACGACAAGAAGGAATCCGAATACTGTAACGGGCGTCCATGAATGTGAGGTGTACAGTGCAGGGGAAAGTCACAGTGAAGAAACCAAACAGTAGGAAATTAACTTCATACTTCATATCATGGAGAATTATGATATAAAGCTGAGGTCACAAAGCAAATACTGCGCTGTCTGAATACGTGCTGAATCTCTATAACAGCCGGCTCCAAAAACTAAACTCTATAGTGAAGAAATGCCGATGATACATCAATGCCGACCAGTATCAGAAATCGAATACACCAAATATCAGCATGAAGTACGATGGACGAGGAGGAGTAAGAGGAGATGCACCAAATGTAGAGGAAAATATCAGCGTGAAGTACGGCAGCTGAGGAGGAGTAAGAGGAGATGCACCAAATGTAGAGGAAAATATCAGCATGAAGTACGACGGCCGAGGAAGAGGAGGTGCACCAAATGTAGCAGAAAATATCAGCGTGAAGTACGACGGCCGAGGAAGAGGAGATTGCACCAAATGTAGCGGAAAATATCAGCGTGAGTACGACGGCCGAGGAAGAGGAGGTGCACCAAATGTAGCAGAAAATATCAGCGTGAAGTACGACGGCCGAGGAAGAGGAGATGCACCAAATGTAGCAGAAAATATCAGCGTGAAGTACGACGGCGCGGGGAAGAGGAGATGCACCAAATGTAGCAGAAAATATCAGCGTGAAGTACGACGGCCGAGGAAGAGGAGGTGCACCAAATGTAGCGGAAAATATCAGCGTGAAGTACGACGGCCGAGGAAGAGGAGATGCACCAAATGTAGCAGAAAATATCAGCGTGAAGTACGACGGCGAGGAAGAGGAGGTGCACCAAATGTAGCGGAAAATATCAGCGTGAAGTACGGCAGCGAGGAGGAGTAAGAGGAGATGCATCAAATGTAGCGGAAGATATCAGCGTGAAGTACGGCAGCGAGGAGGAGTAAGAGGAGATGCACCAATGTAGCGGAAAATATCAGCGTGAAGTACGGCAGCGATGAGTAAGAGGGGTGCACCAAATGTAGCGGAAAATATCAGCGTGAAGTACGACGGCCGAGGAAGAGGAGGTGCACCAATGTAGCAGAAAATATCAGCGTGAAGTACGACGGGCACGAGGAAGAGGAGTGCACAAATGTAGTGGAAAATATCAGCGAGAAGTACGGCAGCCGAGGAAGAGGAGGTGCACCAAATGTAGCGGAAAATATCAGCGAGAAGTACGACGGCCGAGGAAGAGGAGGTGCACCAAATGTAGCGGAAAATATCAGCGAGAAGTACGACAGCCGAGGAGGAGTAAGAGGAGATGCACAAATGTACGGAAAATATCAGCGAGAAGTACGGCAGCGAGGAGTAGAGGAGATGCACCAAATGTAGCGGAAAATATCAGCGTGAAGTACGACGGCCGAGGAAGAGGAGGTGCACCAAATGTAGCAGAAAAATATCAGCGTGAAGTATGACGGCCGAGGAAGAGGAGGTGCACCAAATGTAGTGGAAAATATCAGCGAGAAGTACGGCAGCGAGGAGGAGTAAGAGGAGATGCAACAAATGTAGCGGAAAATATCAGCGTGAAGTACGCGGCCGAGGAAGAGGAGGTGCACCAAATGTAGCGGAAAATATCAGCGAGAAGTACGACAGCCGAGGAGGAGTAAGAGGAGATGCAACAAATGTAGCGGAAAATATCAGCGAGAAGTACGGCAGCCGAGGAGTAAGAGGAGATGCACCAAATGTAGCGGAAAATATCAGCGTGAAGTACGACGGCCGAGGAGGAGTAAGAGGAGATGCACCAAATGTAGCGGAAAATATCAGCGTGAAGTACGACGGCCGAGGAGGAGTAAGAGGAGATGCACCAAATGTAGTGGAAAATATCAGCGTGAAGTACGACAGCCGAGGAGGAGTAAGAGGAGATGCATCAAATGTGTTAGAAAATATCAGCGAGAAGTACGGCAGCCGAGGAGGAGTAAGAGGAAATGCACCAAATGTGTTGGAAAATATCAGCGAGTACAGAAGCCGAGGAGGAGAAAGAGGAGATGCACAAAATGTAGCAGAAAATATCAGCTTGAAGTACGATGGCCGAGGAGTAAGAGGAGATGCACGAAATGTAGCAGAAAATATCACCATGAAGTACGACGGCCGAGGAGGAGTAAGAGGAGATACACCAAATGTAGTGGAAAATATCAGCGAGAAGTACGGCAGCCGAGGCGGAGGAACTCGACCGACAGGTCTGGAGAGATGCACAAAATTTAGCATCCCATGTGTACAGTCGCATAAATTCGGTGCAGTTTCCTCATGTCTGCCATGATCCTGTCTGACTTTACGACAGTGTGAATAAATCTGCACCAGGGGACATGTAGGCGCTAACCGATAAGGTACCAGGCACAGTGGTCACTGGCTCTGATCACTATAGGTCAGATTCGCTTTGGGGGTTACTCTTGGTCACACTCTCCTTGGCAGTCTCTCTTGGCCACATCTGCTTTGATGGTTATAAGGTCACCCTCTCGGTTGGGGCCTCTTGGTTGCACTGTCTTCAGTGATCACTTGTTTTGGTTGTCACTTCGGCTATATTCACTTTGATGGCTATTCTAAGCCTCACCGAGTTTGGTGGTCGCTCTTGGTCACACTTCCTTGGTTGACTTAACTGGTGACACTCTGCAACACTCTCTTTGGTGGTCCCTCTGTCACTCTATTTGGTCACTCTATAACACTCTGTTTGGTGGTCCCTCTGTCACACTCTCTTTGGTGGTCACTGTCACACTCTTTGGTGGTCACTGTCACATTCTCTTTGGTGGTCCCTCCATCACACTCTTTGGTGGTCACTGTCACACACTCATTGGTGGTCCCCTGTCACATTCTCTTTGGTAGTCACTGTCACACTCTCTTTGGTGGTCCCTCTGTCACACTCTCTTTGGTGGTTCCTCTGTCACACTCTCTTTGGTGGTCCCTCTGTCACACTCTCTTTGGTGGTCACTGTCACACACTCTTTGGTGGTCACTCTGTCACACTCTCTTTGGTGGTCACTGTCACACTCTTTGGTGGTCACTCTGTCATACTCTCTTTGGTGGTTCCTCTGTCACATTCTCTTTGGTGGTCCTCTGTCACACTCTCTTTGGTGGTCCCTCTGTCACACTCTCTTTGGTGGTCACTGTCACACTCTTTGGTGGTCACTCTGTCACACTCTCTTTGGTGGTCCCTCTGTCACACTCTCTTTGGTGGTCACTGTCACACTCTTTGGTGGTCACTCTGTCATACTCTCTTTGGTGGTTCCTCTGTCACATTCTCTTTGGTGGTCCCTCTGTCACACTCTCTTTGGTGGTCCCTCTGTCACTCTCTTTGGTGGTTCCTCTGTCACACTCTTTGGTGGTCACTGTCACACTCTCTTTGGTGGTTCCTCTGTCACATTCTCTTTGGTGGTCCCTCTGTCACACTCTTTGGTGGTTCCTCTGTCACATTCTCTTTGGTGGTCCCTCTGTCACATCTCTTTGGTGGTCCCTCTGTCACACTCTTTGGTGGTTCCTCTGTCACATTCTCTTTGGTGGTCCCTCTGTCACTCTCTTTGGTGGTCCCTCTGTCACACAATCTTTGGTGGTCACTCTGTCACACTCTCTTTGGTGGTCACTGTCACACTCTTTGGTGGTCACTCTGTCATACTCTCTTTGGTGGTTCCTCTGTCACATTCTCTTTGGTGGTCCCTCTGTCACTCTCTTTGGTGGTCCCTCTGTCACTCTCTTTGGTGGTTCCTCTGTCACATTCTCTTTGGTGGTCCCTCTGTCACACTCTCTTTGGCGGTTCCTCTGTCACACTCTCTTTGGTGGTCCCTCTGTCACACTCTCTTTGGTGGTCCCTCTGTCACACTCTCTTTGGTGGTCACTGTCACACTCTTTGGTGGTCCTCTGTCACTCTCTTTGGTGGTTCCTCTGTCACATTCTCTTTGGTGGTCCCTCTGTCACACTCTTTGGTGGTCCCTCTGTCACATCTCTTTGGTGGTCCCTCTGTCACATTCTCTTTGGTGGTCCCTCTGTCACACTCCTTTGGTGGTCCTCTGTCACATCTCTTTGGTGGTCCTCAACTCTTGGTCACTCTTCTCTTTGGTGGTCCTCTGTCACACTCTTTGGTGGTCCCTCTGTCACACTCTCTTTGGTGGTTCTGTCACATCTCTTTGGTGGTCCTCTGTCACTACTCTTTGGTGGTCCTCTGTCACATCTCTTTGGTGGTCCTCTGTCACATCTCTTTGGTGGTCCCTCTGTCACTCTCTTTGGTGGTCCTCTGTCACATTCTCTTTGGTGGTCCTCTGTCACACTCTTTGGTGGTCCTCTGTCACACTCTTTGGTGGTCCCTCTGTCACATCTCTCTTGGTGGTCCCTCTGTCACACTCTTTGGTGGTCCTGTCACACTCTTTGTGTCCCTGTCAACTCTCTTGGTGGTCCCTCTGTCACATTCTCTTTGGTGGTCCCCTGTCACACTCTCTTTGGTGGTCCTCTGTCACATCTCTTTGGTGGTCCCTCTGTCACACTCTCTTGGTGGTCCCTCTGTCACATCTCTTTGGTGGTCCCTCTGTCACACTCTCTTTGGTGGTCCTCTGTCACACTCTTTGGTGGTCCCCTGTCACACTCTTTGGTGGTTCCTCTGTCACATCTCTTTGGTGGTCCTCTGTCACACTCTTTGGTGGTCCTCTGTCACATTCTCTTTGGTGGTCCTCTGTCACACTCTTTGGTGGTCCCTCTGTCACATTCTCTTTGGTGGTCCCTCTGTCACACTCTCTTTGGTGGTCCCTCGTCACACTCTTTGGTGGTCCCTCTGTCACACTCTTTGGTGGTCCCTCTGTCACATCTCTTTGGTGGTCCCTCTGTCACACTCTTTGGTGGTCCCTCTGTCACACTCTCTTTGGTGGTCCTCTGTCACACTCTTTGGTGGTCCCTCTGTCACACTCTTTGGTGGTCCTCTGTCACACACTCTTTGGTGGTCCTCTGTCACATTCTCTTTGGTGGTCCTCTGTCACATTCTCTTGGTGGTCCCGTCCACTCTTGGTGGTCCCTCTGTCAACTTCTTTGGTGGTCCCTCTGTCACACTCTTTGGTGGTCCTCTGTCACACTCTTTGGTGGTCCTCTGTCACACTCTTTGGTGGTCCTGTCACATCTCATTGGTGGTCCTCTGTCACATTCCTTTGGTGGTCCTCTGTCACTACTCTCTTGGTGGTTCCTCTGTCACATTCTCATTGGTGGTCCCTCTGTCACAGTCTCTTGGGTGGTCACTCTCGGTTAGGTTGGCTGGGGTGGTCATTCTCAGTCAGGCTGGTTTGGTGATCTCTCCTGCACAGATAACCAGCTGTCCATGAAGTAATGGTTGTGCAGAGCAGCAATTAACGGCCTCAGTTTCCGGGGTTCGTTTGGAGGGAGCAGTAGCGTCGTCAGTTGCATTATCCCTTGAGTCCACCTGCAGTCTTCATATAACCTCCACCGTCCTTTAAGACCCCCGCGTTACCTTCTTACTGACTTCTCAAGTTACAAGATTCTCATTCTACCAAACCTTCTCTTTATCTTTTTCCAAGAATAATAACCTAGGCTAGGACTTCACAACATACAGCCCCCCGGGGCCACACGTGGCCTGTGAAAGGATTTTTGGCCACCCATGGACTACCTATAGACACCGGTTCCTTTCTTTCTGTATTCAACAGTATTTCTTTCTTTCAGACGCAAACACATTTGAGGGCATAAATGCCAGGAAAGGGGCAGAGGAGAGCTCATCAGCTCCTCGCCCAAAGGTCATCAGTGCGGAGGCCATCACACTGCTGACGTCACGCAGAGGAGGTGAAGACACAATGAAGAGCGGTAAAGGCTTCATGAAGGAGGCGAAGAATGAGTGTATGGACTATTACTGTACAGAGGGGGTGTTAGCGAGAGGGGACATCATGGGACACTGTGGGGAGAAGTGTGAGGGACAGTATGGAGATTGGCAGTGTGGGGGGCAGCATAGAAAGAGGCAACGTGGGTGAGGACAAGATATAGGAGCGTGGGGCGACACTGAAAATGGGGACTATGTGCGGGAAGTGTGGAGGTCATAGATCGTAAGAAAAGGACAGCATGGCAGGTACAGTTCATGATGGAGGACAGTGTGGAGGCCATATACTATAAGAGGGGCAATGTAGAGGGATATTTGTGCAGGAAGAACAGTGAAGGGCAATTTTTTATTCAGGGACACGGTATGGGAGACAGTGTGGGAGTCGTATTTTGGGCAGGGAGAAATTATTTATTCAGGGGTATAGTGTAGGGCAGATATGCTGCAAAAGATTGGAGAAAAGTCATCACGGCATCTGGACCAGATCGAGGAGAACGACTCCAATCAGAGAAGATGTCACCTATAAGGTACCTGGATATAAACAGTTCCTGTACGGTCTGCAGTGTGATGATGGCTGGTAACAACTCTCACCAGCTCAGTACCATTGTTAAGGACATACTGGGATGTAGGTTCATGCAATAAATACAATTGTACGGTGGGTACAGAAAGTATTCACACCCCTTTACATTTTTCACTCTTTGTTCATTTTTTCTCATTAATGTACACTCTGCTCCCATCTTCACTGAAAAAAACAGAAATGTAGAAATTTTTCCAAATTTATTAAAAAAGAAAACCTGAAATCTCCCATGGTCATAAGTATTCAGCCCCTTTGCTCAGTATTGGGCAGAAGCACCGTTTGAGCTAGTACAGCCATGAGTCTTCTTGAGAATGATGCAACAAGTTTTCCCCCCCTGGATTTGGGGATCCTCTGCCATTCTTCCTGGCAGATCCTCTCCAGTTCCGTCAGGTTGGATGGTGAACGTTGGTGGACAGCCATTTCCAGGTCTCTCCAGAGAACTTTCTGCCATCTCCCTCCTGCATCTGTGGAGTCAGCCACAGTGATCTTGGGGTTCTTCTTTACCTCTCTCATCAAGGCTCTTCTCCCACGATTGCTCAGTTTGGCTGGACGGCCGGGTCTAGGAAGACTTCTGGTGGTCCAAACTTCTTCCATGTAAGGATTATGGAGGCCACTGTGCTCTTAGGAACATTGAGTATAGCAGAAATTCTTTTGTAACCTTGGCCAGATCTGTGCCTTGCCACAATTCTGTCTCTGAGCTCCTTGGCCAGTTCCTTTGACCTCATGATTCTCATTTGGTGTGACATGCACTGTGAGCTGTGAGGTCTTATATAGACAGGTGTGCGCCTTTACAAATCAAGTCCTTCCTGTTTAATTACACACAACTGGACTCCAATGAAGGAGTAGAACCATCTAAGGAGGATCACAAGGACATGGACAGCATGTGACTTAAATATGAGTGTGATATTTCAGCTTTTCTTTTTTTAATAAATTTGCAAAAATTTCTACATTTTGTTTTTTTCAGTCAAGCTGGGATGCAGAGTGTACATTAATGAAAAAAAAGTACTTTTTTGAATTTACCAAATGGCTGCAATGAAACAAAGTGGTTCCGTACCCACTGTATATGGGTGGGGTTGACCTGACATTACAATTGATGTAGTCATGTACTGATGGTGGTTCTGGTAATGTATTCCCGTACTAATGGTGGTTCTTGAGCTGTATTCATTTACTGATGGAAGCTATGGTGCTCTATTCATGTACTGATGATAGATTTGGTGATGTATTCATGTACGGATGGTGGTTCTGGTGATTATTCATGTACCAATGGCGGTTCTGGTGATCTATTCCTGTACAGCTGGTGGTTTTGGTGACATACTCCTGTACAAATTATGGTTCTGGTACTATATTCATGTACTGATTTTGGTTTCTGGTGATGTATTCATGTACTGGTGGTGGCTCTGGTGCTCTATTCTTGTATTGACGATGGTTCTGGTGTTGTATTCATGTACTGTTGATAGATTTGGTGATGTATTCATGTACGGATGGTGGTTCTGGTGATTATTCATGTACCAATGGCGGTTCTGGTGATCTATTCCTGTACAGCTGGTGGTTTTGGTGACATACTCCTGTACAAATTATGGTTCTGGTACTACATTCATGTACTGATTTTGGTTTCTGGTGATGTATTCATGTACTGGTGGTGGCTCTGGTGCTCTATTCTTGTATTGATGATGGTTCTGGTGTTGTATTCATGTACTGTTGATAGTTCTGGTGCTGTATTCATGTACTGATGGTGGTTCTGGTGTTGCATTCATGTATTAATGGCTGCTCTGGTGTTCTATACATGTACTAATGATGGCTCCGGAGCTCTAGTCATGTACTGATGATGGTTCAGGTGCTGCATTCATGTACTGATGATGGTTCTGGTGCTGTATTCATGTACTGATGTTGGTTCTGGTCATGTATTCATGAACTGGTGGTGGCTCTGGTGCTCTATTCATGTATCGATGATGTATTCATGAACAGATGATTGTTCTTGTGCCACATTCATGTACTTATGAGGTGATCAAGGTTCTGGTGATGTAATTCATGTAATGATGGTGGTTCTGGTCTTGTATACATGAAGCATTCCATAACTGTCAGATGACATGCTATATGGCAATGTTAAAAATCCAAACTGCTGAAAAATGGAAATTTGAGATTCTGAAGAGGATTCAGAGAGTTTCTGCTCCAAAAAATTAGTGTAAGTTGAGATGTGTTCAAACTAGGTTTATAATATTGAAACTCCCCAAATCCTCCTAAAAAACTCAATACTTGTTTTTGGTAATGTATTTGTGTACTGATGGTGGTTCTAGTGTTGTATTCATGCAAGCACCCCTTTAATTTTTTGCAGTCCTTGGGATAGGCTCAGTATGACAATATGGCCCTTAGACTAAAGAATGGTGTACACCTCTGCACTAGGCCATAAACGTACTACAGGTTCACAGCAGAGAAAATAAAGGAGACAACATTGCATTTACTAAGTAAACTACTGTAATGTCACCAATATGTGATATAAAAGAGTCTGTCTAAGAAATGAACAAACAAATGACAGAAAGCTGCCTACTGTGATGTCTATCATTGATTTCAGGAACATAACACAATAAATATTAATATACTAGTACTGATCCTGAGTTCTCTGTATTATACCCAGAGCTGCACTCACTTTCTGCTGTGCAGTCACTGTGTACATACATACATTACTGATCTGAGTACATCCTGTATTATACCCAAGCTGCACTCACTATTCTGCTGTGCAGTCACTGTGTACATACTTAATACTGATCCGAGTTACATGCTGTATTATACACAGAGCTGCACTCACTATTCTGCTGTGCATCACTGTGTACATAGATTACATTACTGATCCAGAGTTACATCCTGTATTATACTCCAGAGCTGCACTCATATTCTGGTGCAGTCACTGTGTACATACATTACATTACTGATCCTAGTTACCTCCTGTATTTACCCAGATGCACTCACTATTCTGCTGTGCAGTCACTGTGTACATACATTACATTACTGATCCTGATACATCCTGTATTATCTCCGAGTGCTCTCACTATTCTGCTGGTGCAGTCACTGTGTACATACATTACTGATCCTGAGTTACATCTGTATATACCCAGAGCTGCACTCACTATTCTGCTGGTGCAGTCACTGTGTACATACATTACATTACTGATCCTGAGTTACCTCCTGTATTATACTCCAGAGCTGCACTCACTATTCTGCTGGTGCAGTCACTGTGTACATACATTACATTACTTCTTCTGTACTGATCCTTAATGTATTATGCTCCAGAGCTGCACTCACTATCCTGCTGGTGAAATCATTGTGTAAATGTACACACACATACATATACAGAGGATAAGTCATCTTTCCATGTACGTCTTTAATATCTGGATAGAAATAAACGCGTCGTAATATGAAGCTGATGATGCCTAAAGCAACTAATCAGAATCTCTCGTTAGTGAGGTGTAGTCTGGAGCATGCATTCATGTTAACGACGAGTGGCCATCATCTTTACTAATCAAACAGAATGAAATCAAACATCCATCGTGCAGTAGATCCGGTATATATATAGTGTACATCCAGCACCACTATGAGCTCTGCAGCATGGAATCATGTTGGGGTTAGTCGGTGATGGGAATGATTATGTAGGCATCTTCCTGGTTTCTCCCAATGTGTGTCTGCTCAGAAATGAATTACACAATGCAGCCACAGGAAAATGAGTGTTATACACAAGCGGAAATGCTGAGGATGCTGCCAACAGGAGGACTGCATGGATAGGAAAGAAAAGCCTCCGCCAAGCCAAGCATTGGAAGGAAGACCTTGAGATCTCATGGGTTTGGTTGAATTGCCAAATGAGAGTGAGGAAGCTTTAGAAATTGTTGGCTTTCGCCTACCGTACCAAGATCAGTCTTAAGATCTGTTGGCAGACTTAACTTTCTTGATCCTTTAACTGAAACAACAGAAAAAGGAGAATGGTCGTTATTAAATGCCAAACCAAAGCGTAGGACAAATAAAAAATGACAACAACTGCAGGCAGGAGCGGCATGACACACGGAGGGGAAAACGAACCACCATGATGGCCTCCAATGGGCAGAAGACATTGGATGAGCACCCAGCCTCGTAGACTGGAGTAGTTGGATTACAAGGTGGGCACATTGGGTTTATGGTGAGGGGCGTCATTACTCAGTCCTGGATGGTGCGGACCAGCACAGGGCTCCCCTCTCTGAGGATCTGGCCCAAGGTCAACAATGGCCATGTCATCTATAAGGGAAGGGTAAATTTGGGCGGTTAATCACTGTCCCATGCTGTGTGAACAAGGTCCTGGAGGGGGTCCTCTTCTATGGTCTCTATATAGTGTTCTTATACAATATACAGACAGCCCTTACCTTCTCGAATCTGGTTTCTCACACTTTCACATGTTAATAAAACCCTGGGCTGACGGTACTCCACGTGCCAATAACGGACTGGCCACACATGGACATACGTAGTATAGACACCTCCCGACAGTGTATCCCCAAATCAAGTTTTTTTCCCAAAGCTGGTAGTCTCAGAATTTGTTAAGCCAACAAGAAAAGACAGCTCTGTACAAAGCATCCTACAAAGGTGTGAACGCTGACAACAAGTATCTCAACGCCATCACAATCTGCAGAGAAGTGTGGACGACCATTGGGCACCTGTGGAAGGACCCGGGAATCATCCTCCCTGTGTGATATTAGGTTGGGCAGGAGTTTCGCTCCTTACTGTAAAAGCAGGAGAGGCAGGACCAGGCCAGGGAAAGGGTTAGATGAAGTATGGAGGGTGGGTATGTGGTGGGAAGTGACTATGTAGGACCCATCTTCTTCCGGAATCAGTCATGTTTTGGAGCAGAGAACATGTTCATTAGATAGACATCACCGTCTCTGTCCCACACATTTTGGGTTTGGTGGTGAAGGTTCACGCTGAGTATTTGTAGCTCGGATTTGTGGGGATTTGGCCGGGTTATCAGTCGGGGTGGTATATTGAGAGGACTGTTCCTTCTCCTGCAGATAATGTGGCTCCAGGATACGATAACTACATTTCCATCCGTCTTATCTGCCGGTAACACGGACTATCCGCTCTTCTGCTCCTCTCTCTCAGATTATCTACCTTAGCGTTTTCCCGGCATTTCCTTTCATCTGTCATTTAGCATTTGCCGCCGACCTTCTGCGCTCATTACATCCTGAGACGCTCCACGCTGCCGCCTACATATCTGCCTCCGCCATCGATCTGCGCTCTCGTCAATCACTTTTATTTTACAGATGTGGTATAACTCTGCCAGATAAGTTTCTGGGAACTCAACAGAGGTTTTGGAAGGTAAATCGATCGGACAAAATACATTTTAATCACGTTAATGACGATGTATGGAGCGCTCTTAATTAGAGGGAGTGCGCTGTGCTTGCATTAGTGGCACCGGGAGCTCATTAGCTGACCTACACGTGGCCTAAACCATGAGAATGGAAATTAATGGTCAGCACTTGAGAGTCGGCGCCCGGTGAGATGGTCGGGGTAATAATGTTAATTATGACTGAAAATTGCTATTCCCATTAATGAGCTGTAGAAAGGCCAAACACTTCATCGGGGAGGATGATTAACGATGTTCAGGCACTGACCCCGGGCGGTGACATGGACGCTCCACAAACGAGAACACTGAAGTGATGGCAGAACACCCTCATCATCTCGTAGAGGGCTCATGCTCTATAACCCGGCATGCAGAGCCGTCTCTACGTACTTCCACTAGGTTTCCCCATTCTGGCCCTGACTACTAATGCTGGGTGGATGCTGGTGATTGATAACCTGTTTTTTTCTGCTGTCCCAAGCAGGTCTAATAATGTTACATGGCTCCATAACGAAAAAAGATGTCAACGCTCCAACCACCAAAATGACTCGGCAGGACTTGTTTGCCCACCTGTTTTCTGCTGCATGAAGCTCCAGTTGTTTCCTCCTTTAGTTCTGTGGAGTTCAATGGTGCGGAAGAGCCATGAAGAAGGGGAGCATTAACAACCTTAGCTCGGGCCCCCCCTTTCTAAAATCCCTACAGTTAAGCAGGAGGACGTAATACCAATAATTAAAATATATATATATATATATATATATATATATATGATTATAATTATATCAAATGGCCACCAATGAAATTAGGACACAGTGATAAATAGAATAAATTCAATCCAACAAATATCTAGATAAAGTACAATAGTGCTAGATGATATATGGCCAAAGTGCAAAAAATCATTGTGCAAAACAAGAAACAGTGCAATAATGTGGGCAAAATACCCGGAAGCCGTTATGCAAAACCGCGGTGTGCCACAAGAATGCGCCCCGACGCGCGTTTCGGAATCAGATATCCTTCAACAGGTGGATATCTGATTCCAAAACGCGCGTCGGGGCGCGTTCTTGTGGCACACCGCGGTTTTGCATAACGGCTTCCAGGTATTTTAGTTTAATCTATGGGCTACCATAATCTCTATACTGAGCTGATTGTTTATATGTATGTATCAATAGTGCCCTGTTTTTATATATCTGCGGATTATGTGCCTTTTTATTATTTTGCACACATATAGATTATTGTGATGTTTTTGTGCCATTAATGAATAAAGGCTATTTTATCTATTTTGTTGATAGTATTTATTATTTATTTTTTTATTTATTTTTTCTCATTGATCCTGCTGGCTATTCTCCCCCATTCACAGTGGGGTTTTTTTTTTAAGATCCCTATAGTAGTGGCACAGAAAAGCAGGACCAGGGGACAATTTGCTCCAATCACTACAATGAAATCCTTAAAAATGTTCTCCCATTATGCTGCTGCAGATGTCCTTTATCTAGCCGAGGGATCTGCAAGTAAAATGCAATCCTGTCCCGCTCCTGACTGCTCTCCCTCCCTTCTCTGTGTGTTAGAGATAGCAGGAGGGAGAGGGAGGGGATTGTAAACAGATCTGCAGTAGAGAGAAAGGGGAGAGTATCTACAGTCTCAGGGAGTGCAGAGAAAATAGGCTGTACATAGAGAAGAAAGCACGTGGAAAAGAGATAACTGCAGTTTTAGAGCTGTGCTGATACATGAAAGTAAGTGAAGACCGCAGCACCCTCACAACAGCCTCACATCTGTGCAGATTCAAGTGCAGCTACTAAGTGCACAGCAGAAATATACCAGAAACGTTGCAGAAGTGACCAGATGATAAGAGCAACAACTGTTTATTAACTTTTTATTTTCCCACAATTACTCTGAGCATGCTGACATTTGCCCTTACAGTCTGTGCACCACTAATCCTTCCTCTCTTTCACAACCCCCAAACCCCAGAACTCCCCAAACAATTATCTCCCCTTCCCTCCCCACCTAACCTCATCCTCAGACCCGCTCCTCAACCTCAGATCCCTGCTACTAAAACACAAAACAAGCTGCCCTCTCTCCTTCTCCCACCTGCGCTCCCTCTCTCTGCTTCTCCTCACTGCTGGTGACATATCTCCCGATCCTGGACCCCCACAACTGATAACTATCACTATTTCCCCCTTCTACTAGAAACTAGCGCAATCTCTCCAACATAAAACCCACTTCCTTGACCCCCAACTCCACTGCTCTCTCTCTCTAGCTCCACGTCATTCACAACCTCTTTAACTCTCGCAAACTATCCCTCCTGGGCCTCATAGAAACATGGCTGACACCCTCCAATACAGCCTCCCCTGCTGCAGTGTTACGGTGGCCTTCAATTCACCCACACTCCTCACCCTGGCAATAGACACGGTGGTGGAGTCGATCTTCTTTCTAACAACTGCACCTTCAACCCAATCCCACCTCTTCTCTCCCTCGTCCTCCCTTTTTTGTTGTCCGTTCTATCAGTATCCACTCTCCTTCGACCTCCAAGTGGTTGTCATATACCAACCTCTGGGCCTGGTCACTGCACTTTACTGACCACGTCTCAACTTTCTCTGTGCTAACATTCCGACCATCATCATGAGTGACTTCAACATCCCCACTGACAGCCACCAGTCTGCAGCCTAGAAAACCCCTATTGCTCACTTCATACTTTGGTCTTACTCAGTGGTCCTACACTCTTGACCCTATCCCATCCCATCTCCCCCCACCACCCTTATCCCAGACCTAACCCATTTCTTCAACCTATCCTTAACTTCTGTTACCTTCTCTTCTGCTGTCAAATAAGCAATGATCACACCTGTCCTGAAGAAACCATTCTTCGGCCCGACCTCTACGTCCAGTTATTGCCCCATTTCACTTCTCCCATTCAACTCTAAACTCCTCAAACAGCATGTCCATGCTGAACTTTCCTCTCACCTCTCATCTAACTCACTCTTTGACAACCTGTAATCCGGTTTCTGTCCCCACCACCGAAACTGCCGACCAAACTAACTAACAACTTACTTACAGCCTAAGCTAGCAGACACTTCTCTATACTCCTCCTTCTAAACCTGTCCTCTGCCTCTGACACAGTTGACCACTGCCTCCTACTACAGATCCTCTCTTCCCTTGGTATCATAGACTTGACCTCTCCTGGATCTCCTCATACCTTTCTAACCACACATATAGCATCTCCCATTCCCATACTATCTTCTCATTCCGCCCTCTCTCTGTTGGTGTGCCTCAAGGCTCTGTCCTAGGAGCCCTACTCTTCTCAATCTAAACCTTTGGCCTGTGACAAATCAAAGTCCCATGGCTTCCAGTACCACCTATTCACTGATGACACTCAGATTAACCTCTCTGGCTCAGACGTCACCTCTCTGCTGTCCAGAATCCTGAAGTGTCTATCAGCCAAATCCTCCTTCTTCTCCGCTTGCTTCCTAATGTTCAACATAGACAAAAAGGAACTCATCATCTTTCCTCCATCTCACCTAACTCCCCTACCTGACCTAACTATCACAATAAATGATATCACACTTTCCCCTGTATCGGACGTCCGCTGCCTTGGAGTAACCCTCGACTCTGCCCTGTTGTAACAACCCTGCTGGCATCACTGCATGGCCTCACATCCCTCACACACCTACTTGCTCACTGCTCCAGGTCATGCTGTGATTTCTGTCTGCTGCCAGCTCCAGGCTCTGTGCCCCTTGCTTTCTATCTGCTCTCTGCATGTCTCCTGGCGGTGTCCATAGGGGGGCGGCGCCAGAACTCTCTGGTTCTTATGGAGTCAGAGTGCACCTGACTGACCAATTACCATTAGCCCTCTAGTATTTAGGGCAGCTCCACCCTGTGGATATTGCCTGTGCAATGTGTTAACTCAGTTAGTGTCTTGCTGCTGAGCTGCCAGGTCTTGCTTTGTGTTCCTCCATCTTGGAGGCTTCACTCCTAGCTTTGCCTTGTACCTGTTTGTCCGCCCTCCAGGAGGCAGAATATCCTGGTCTCTGTGCTATTGTTCCTGACCTTGTCTTGTACCTGTTTGTCCGCCCTCAAGGAGGCAGAATATCCTGGTCTCTGTGTATTGTTCCTGACCTTGTCTTGTACCTGTTTGCCCGCCCTCCAGTAGGCAGAATATCCTGGTCCCTGTGTCTTTGTCCCTGTACCTTGTCTCGTGTCATTACCTTGTCTGAACTCTGTCCTACCTCTGTCTCTTAGTCTCCTTGTCTGTGGTTTCTTCCCTGCTGTGTTTTGCCTTGTGGTCTCTCTGTATCTCTCTACCTCTTGTTCGCACTTCTGTGGTTCTGCTCTGTTTCACTCCTGCAGAACCTCTTGCTGTAGCTTCTCTCTGCATATCTTGCGGTTCCGTTCTGCTTCACTCCTGCAGCTGCAGAACCTCTTGCTGCAGCTTCTCTCTGCATATATTGCGGTTCCACTCTGCTTCACTCCTGCAGCTGCAGAACCTCTTGCTGCAGCTTCTCTCCGCATACCTTGCAGTTCCGCTCTGTTTCACTCCTGCACCTGTAGAACCTGCTGCTGCAGCTTCTCTCCGCATACCTTGCGGTTCTGCTTTGCTTTGCTCCTGCCGCTGCAGAACCTCTTGCTGCTCTACAGTCCTTCTCCGCAGCCTTGTGGTTCTCCTCCTGTGTGAACAGGTTTCTACCTGTTCCTCCATACACCATACCTTCCAGTCAGTTCCAGTATCTACATTTGCTGTGCGAACAGGTCTCTACCTGCTCCTCGATAAACCATTTCATCCAGTCAGTATCAGTACCTGCATTTGCTGTGTGAACAGGTATCTGCACTGTGTCTCATCCGTGCCTGCCAGCCCTGTGTCTCAGCCGTGCCTGCCTACCCTGTGTCTCAGCCGTGCCTGCCTACCCTGTTCTCAGCCGTGCCTGCCTACCCTGTGTCTCATCCGTGCCTGCCTACTCTGTGTCTCATCCGTGCCTGCCTGCCCTGTGTCTCATCCGTGCCTGCCTGCCCTGTGTCTCATCCGTGCCTGCCCTGTGTCTCATCCGTGCCTGCCTGCCCTGTGTCTCATCCGTGCCTGCCTGCCCAGTCAGGGCGTGAGCGTGATACCTGTCCTTCATACCACACATCCAAGCTCTCGCCACCTCCAACTCAAAAATATTTCCAGAATAAGTCCTTTCCTCAAAACTGAATCTACTAAAATGTTAGCTCCCTCATCATCTCCCGCTTCAGCTACTGCAATATCCTCCTCGGAGGCCTCCCTGCTAACACTCTTGCACCTCTCCAGTCCATCCTTAATTCTGCTGCCCGACTAATTCACAACTCTCCTCACTACTCCTCCACGTCTCTGCTCTGCAAATCCCTCCATTGGCTCCTAATTCTACAATATATCCCGTTTAAACTACTAACACTGACCTACAAATCCATAATCTGTTGCCTCCGTACATCTCTGAACTAATCTCCCAATATCTTCCAACATGTAATCTCCAGTCCTCCCAAGACCTCTTCTCTACTTCATACATTCCTCACCCAATCGCCTCCAAGTCTTCTCCCGAGTATCTCCTATCCTCTGGAATTCTGTGCCTCAACAAGTCCGACTATCCGCCACAGTCAGAACTTTCAGGCAGAACTTGAAAATCCATCTCTTCAAGAAAACTACAGCCTGTAAAGACCCCGCTACCACCTCATCATCACCGGAGCTGCCGCCTTATCATCACCGGAGCTGCCGCCTTATCATCACCGGAGCTACCGCCTCATCACCGGAGCTGCCATCTCACCATCACCGGAGCTGCCGCCTCACCATCACCGGAGCTGCCGCCTCACCATCACCGGAGCTGCCGCCTCACCATCACCGGAGCTGCCGCCTCACCATCACCTGAGCTGCCGCCTCACCATCACCTGAGCTGCCGCCTCATCATTACCGGAGCTGCCGCCTCACCATCACCGGAGCTGCCAGCTCACCATCACCGGAGCTGCCGCCTCACCATCACCGGAGCTGTCAGCTCACCATCACCAGAGCTGCCGCCTCACCATCACCAGAGCTGCCGCCTCACCATCACCAGAGCTGCAGCTCACCATCACCGAGCTGACACCCTCATCATCACCTGAGCTGCCGCTCATCATCACCTGAGCTGCCGCCTCACATCACCGAAGCTGCCAGCTCACCATCACCTGAGCTGCCGCCTCACCATCACTGGAGCTGCCGCCTCACCATCACCTGAGCTGCCTCACCATCACTGGAGCTGCCGCCTCACCATCACCTGAGCTGCCGCAACCCTCCAGCCTACTGTCTCCTTCCCCATCATCTTGTAGAATGTAAGCCCCAAGCGCAGGGTCCTCTCCCCTCTGTACCATTCCGTCATTTGTATTTTATATGTAACCCCTTCTCATGTACAGCAGCCGAGAATAAATGGGGCTCGAAAAAGAAATGATAATAACAATAGTTATTGAGAGAGACACTGCCACAAGAATAAGTCTGAAAGTTCGATCAGGCTGCGACCTACATATCAGAGAGTCTAAAAATGAATGAAGGAATGAAGATTGCAAACTGAAACTCAATCCAACTTTATTACTTACAGCTAATTAATAACAAATGGAAAAATAGTTTTTCCACATCAAAAGTGTTTTTGCCTTTAAGCAGAGTACCGGCAGATTGTAAATCTGGAGACTCATCTTATAAAGTGATCATCATTTGATGGGGAGGGAACAGGAGTCTGACCTTTGGGAATGAGGGGGTGAAGCGCTGATGTAGCACCACCTACCTCGCATCTGCGCCACTCCCGTGACAGAACTTGCTGCCTCTTCATACTCACACTGCATGGCATATCTAGCAATGGGCAATAACTTTATAAGACGGGAATACCACTATAACACATTATTAACACTTATTGAAAGATTAGGGGACAAATGCCCGGCCGTCACAAAGGCTTCCTTGTCAGCTCAAGACATGATCTGGACTCCTCTGCATCAAAGGACTTCACAATACTCAGTGCAAAGGTTACATTTCCCAGAATGCAATTCACCTGTGCAGACACTGAACAAGCAGGGGGCGATAGAAAGTAAAAGGTTGTGTGGCCTAAAAACCTGCAGTTTTAGTGAATGCAGCTCTGGGTGTGACAAGAGTAAACCGAGATGAGTGAAAAATAAGTGAAAGGATTGATGCTGGAAACCACGACCACACGTGCATTCCGGGACAGCGCTGCCACTGCACGATACCCTGAATTCTGGGTATTGTATAAGCCGTGTGCGTCCAGTAAGCGGTTCAGACCTCATTCAGACCTCACTGATTTTTCACAGACACAAAAAAATGGTCCGAATGTCATCAGTGATTTTTTATCTGCGTGGCATCAGTGTTTGGCCAGGTTTCACCATCAGAATCATCAGTGATTTTCACGTCCAGATAAAATCAATAAATGACAAAGCTTCCCCTATTCATCACAGCGATAGTCACAGATCACACACATGGGAAGGGATCAAAAGCAATCTGATGGGGACCCACCGCACTAAGGATCTTACCAATCCGACCCCAGAAAGATTTATAGGAAAACTCACCCACCACTGAGAAGCAGCGATTCTGGAGTGCGGGACCAAAACATCACGATTTTATTCTGACGCTCTGGCTGCTGCTTACTAGATTCATTGGGATCTATTTTCCCTAAGCAGGATTCCCATTTACACCCATGCAGGGTGTGGTGTTCAGTGTCGGGTGATCAGTCATTGTAGTTACAACCCAATCTGCATAAATCACAGGCAGCACTTGGACTGGGGAGCTGGACACTATGTCTGGATCCCCTGAGAACACTGCTCTGCGGCGAAACATGTCAGGATGACATTTATGTTGCAGCAATTGTTTGGTGCAGTTTAGCAGTTTGATCCCAACCTCTGCTCCGATATAATCATGTAGTCACATTATGGAAATAACGATACGATAGAAATACAATTAGACAATAAACATCTAATCGATCCATCAGGAAGAAACACGCTGATACTTGTAATCTCACTTTATTCCTTTCACCAGTAATCTGTTAATACATATGTATAATTTTAGTACCTTGGGTCTCTTAGCATAGTTAATAAATATTAGTTCTCCTCCTCAACCCTGCCTCCTGAAATCAGTATTCACTCTGGAAATCTGCTGTAGTCAAAACAAGTAATCTCACCGAGGAATCAGATTATACTGTAGTTGTCTATGGAAGTCCATGGAGAAGGGAAGGAGGAAATAAGTGACAGAGAGATGCTGAGAAATGGGTCTGGATTCACAGCTACACTGCTCAGTAATTATGTAAAATGTCCTGTAAATTGCTGCAGCTTCTTGTTGCTGTTTACGTAACCTCCAGTCTTGAATCACAGCTACATTGCTCAGAAATGATTTACAATGTACTAAATGCTGCTTCTAGTAAGTGGTTGATTTCAACCCAGTTCTGGATTCACATCTACACAGTTCAGAGCTCTGTAAAATGTTCTACAATTTGCTACTAAAACTTGTATGTATTTACCATATCCACAGTGCTGGAATCACAGCCACACTGCTCAATAATGATGTATAATGTACTCCATGCTGCTGCTTCAAATAAGTGGATTATTTCACCTCAGTGCTGGATTCACATCTACACTATTCATTACTTCTAGGTGTTTAATTCACCCACAGTGCTGGATTCACAGCTACACTGCTGAGTACTGCTGTATAATGTCCTCCATGATGCTGTTGCTTCTGAACATGTACTACTTATATACAGGGAAACAGGAATCTGTCATGTCCACTTGTGCTGTGTATAGGAGAGATCGTAGACCTAGTCTCTACTCAGTACTTAGCTACATCTAAAAATTAAAGACTGTGCCTGCAGAGGGGTGAGCAGGTGAAAAATGCTGCACACAATATAATGGTGAGAAATAGTGCAATTCCTCATGTGCACACAAGACAGATTATTCTAAAAACAAAGACCTGAAAAGACAAGCCCGCTTTAAGGAGAGCATAGATACTTACTATAAAGCATAGCTTCCAATTAGCTTTAGGGATAAGGAGTCATGACGTCACTAAAACCTTTAAACACCCTGATTACTTTGTAACCTTTGCTGGATGCAGCACAATATGGAGGCCAAATAGTAGAAAGGTGTATAGTGCAATTATAGACAGGACAGCATATCCACGTCTCCATTCAGACCCAACATTTACCAGTGTGACGAACACATTATCAAAATGGGAGAGTGGCAAAACGAGGCAGCCTCAAATATGTAACTAAAGGTGATCACCCATCCTGGCATGTGCACGAGTACAGTATGGGAAGATATTATACGCTAGGACACCCGCATACAGTACATACAGTCACTGCTGAAAGTGTTGGCACCCATGCAATTATTGCAATTACACATTTTGTTATACATGTTTATTTCCTTTGTGTGTATTGGAACAACACAAAAAAATGAAAAAAGGCAAATTGGACATAATTTCACACAAAAAAATGGACACAACAAAATTTTGGAATTGTGGGTAAACAACTTTGTTTCAAGCATATGATGCTTGTTCAGACTCTCCTGTGGCAAGTAACAGGTGCGGGCAATATGAAAATCACACCTGACACGAGATATAAAGGGGAGAAGTTGCCTCAATCTTCTCATTGTGTGTCTATGTGCGTCACACTAAGCATGGAGAACAGAAAGAGGAGAAGAGAACTGCCTGAGGACTTGTAACCTTGAGATTGTTCAACAATTTTGGTTCTCAAGTCCATCTCCAGAGATCTTGATGTTCCTTTGTCCACAGTGCATAACATAATCCAGAAGTTTACAACAGTAGAGAAAAAGTGATGAAAGGTTGTGATGTAGGATAGTCCGGATGGAGGATGAGCCCCAGAAAGGTTCAAAGAAATCCAAGCTGCCCTGCAGGCTCAGGTACATCAGTGTCAGCGCGAACTATCCGTCCACATGTGAATGAAATGAAACGCTATGGCCGGAGACCCCGGAGGACCCCACTGCTGACACAGACACATAAGGTTTGAATGCAGTTTACCAGAATGTACGGAGTAACCAAAATCCTTCTGGGAAAGCGTCTTGTGGACAGATGAGACCAAGACGGAGCTTTTCAGTAAAGCCCATCATTCTGCTGTTTACCGAAACAGCTCGGATCTAAATCCCATTGATCACCTGTGGACAGATCTTAGAAAGCTGCTGGGAGAAGGCAAAATATGAGAGACCTGGAGCAGTCTGCACAAGAAGAGTGCTGGAAAATGAAAGCTGAGAGGAGTAAGAAGCTTGTGGACGGTTATAGGAAGCGACTGATTGTAGGTATTTATTTCAGAGGATGCAACCAAATATTAAGCTGAAGATGAAAACTATTTTGGCTGGCCAATTTTTGTGATTTTTTACAATTTGCCTTTTTTTCTCTGTTTTTTTTTTTTTGCTGTTCCAATACACACAAAGGAAATAAACACGAGTATAAGAAAACATGTGTAACTGTGATACTGTTCTGGGAGAAATACTTCATTTTCTGGAGCAATTTCAAGGGTGCCGACACTTTTGGCCATGACTGCATCCTCTCTGCATGCGTGGAGGTGTGGGCCCCTTTAGTGCTCTGCAGAGGATCAGCCTCCGCTGGTAGACTTCCAGTTCACACCTGCGCCTGTCACCGATCTCCGAGGAATACGCCGTGTAGGACTCAGTCATTACGCGTCTACCTCCTAGTGATCTGTCACTATCTGACCCTCTCTACACTGTGACCAGGGAGGACAGCCCTGGACCTGCAGATGCCATATGGCAGCTCGACAGGCGGGACTGTGATGTCCCAGGTGTCCTGCGCTGCTCAGTACAGAGGCCGCCACCTGCAATTCATGTCTCCTTATGTCAGACAAGCGGCATCACTTCATGTTCTCAGTGATCCTCCCTGACAAGCGCTTACTACTGTTCCCAGAGACTTTTCATAGCCTGACGACGCCACCACTGAGACGGTAAATACAGTGGATATAAAAAGTCTACACACCCCTAATAAAATCACAGGTATTTGGCATGGAAATAAATCCCACCAACAAGAATCTTTTCAAAACTTTTTTCCTCCCTTTAGTGTCTTCAATAATATATGGAAATCCACAGAGAAACAAGCTAAAACCATTCTAAGGGGAAAATAAAAATAACTAAAACTATGTGGTTGTATAAATGTGCACACCCTCCTATAATCGGAGCTGGGGTTGTGCTCAGAATCAGCCGATCACATTCCCCCCATGTTACACAGTAGTCAACGCTCGGCCGCCGTCATGTACAGTGGTTCTGATTAACCCCATAGAAAGTGTCGCTGCTCCAGGAGGATTTTCCTGACATTTTCTGGTCCATAAACAGCTGACAACACAGCAAAGGATCTCTTTGTGGAAAGATATCAGTCAAGAGACTGTACAAGAACATTTTCCAGGCATTAGACACTGTGAAGATGTCATTAAGAAGTGACATAAATTTGGCACAACAGTGACATTACCTAGAACTGGACGTCCCTCAAAGATTGATGAAAAGACAGGAAAAATTTGGTTCGGGAGGCTGCAAAGAGGCCGACAGCAACATTAAAGGAGCTTCAGGGAATCCTGGCCAGTCCTGAGTGGGGGTTGTGGCGCTCACCATGTTGTGCGCTACATAAGCTGAAGTTGGAAATCCGCTGGTGAGTACAGCCAAAATAGGAGGACGGAGGGTTCTGTCCGGCACATCCATCCAGGTAATAAAATACGCATTTTATCATTAGGTGATCATTAAAATGAATGGGATAAAACCTGACACGTTCCCACTCAGGATTTCTGATCAGAGGGCCAGTCTTGGTTGTGTCCTGCATGTGACCACAATCTCCCGTATTCTTCATACGGTACGTCAGGTGGCAGGAAGGAAGCCTTTTCTTACAAAGAATGACATCCAAGCCCGACTTTTCATGCCAAAACCTCCATCAAGTCTACCACAAGCATGTGGGAAAACATTCGATGTCTCATGAGACCAAGGTGGAACGTTTTGGTCATAATTCCAAGAGATGTAAAGCCAAGACTGAGCGTCACCAGAAGATCACCACCAACCCTCCAGCTGAAGACGACACCACCACGCGGCCTACAAATCAGCAAAAGAACAAACGCAACAGAAAAAGAGAGAAGTTCTGGAACGGCCCCGCCTGACCCCAGAAATAAAAAGATATTCATAAAATACTAAATATCACCATCTTCATAGAAGTCCAATCTATAAAAACATGACAGTACTTAATCCAATTTCTAAAGGCCAAGACTGCTGAAATATGGTCGCTGCTACACCCGAGAAGGGTCACATCTATCCCAGTATGGGGTCTAGAAAAACACTGTCTGTCCCCGCAAAAAAGGAAGTCATCACACAGGTCCATTTACTGAAGAAGAAAAACTTAATGAAAAATTAAAACATTTCAGATTTTTTCCATCATGAAAATAAACCTGGAAATGTTTGGTATCATCGCAGTAGTACTGACAGACCATCACGATGCCAGGCCATTGGTACCATTAGTAAATTTCACCACATTTGGCTTTTTTTCCAGCACACTATGTGGTAAAATGAATGGTGACATTCAAAGTACAACTCATCCTGCAACAAACGAGCCCTCGTGTGTCTGAGGACAGAAATGGAACAAGTTATGGCTCTTGGAAAAAGTGGAAACACAAAATGGAAATTGTCCACTTTGGAAAAGGAGTTAACAGGGGTGTGCAGACTTTTCATGGCTCCCATAATATGTGCACCAGGGGTCTCAAACACACGGCCTGGCCTGCAAGCACTAGAGCTCCTGAGATAATTGTGACCAGGTCCGCGGAGGCCCGCTGACACCTGAATATGAGTCCTCAGACATACATTCAGCTGAACGGTATTGTGGTGTAGAGAGCCACCGCTCCATGCACACAATACCTATAAGGGCCACCAGGCTACCAGCAGCTGACGCCAGCGAGCCCGCCTCAAGCTGCACATGATATCACTGCCATCCGCCGCCCTGGCTGTGGAGGAGGACAAGGACGCTGGGACAGATGAGAAGAATCGGCCTTTGTTTTTAATGTGTATATGAAGAACAGAATGAAGGGGGACATTATTACAGGATGGGGGCCAGAAATACTACATGGGGCCAATTGTAAGACAAGATTACTGCATGGAGCCAAATGGAGGACAAAAAAAAGGAAAAACAATTGTAAAAATTCAAAATAAAAATTAAAAATGAGATCATGTAAAAATATTGTGACAATAAAAATGCTGTTTTATGTAAACATGAAAGTAAACAAAATAGCACAGGGATTTGTTATCGCTGCATCCAGGAAGACCCAAGCAAAAAAAACACAAAATCCATAACATGAGCAAAATAAAAAGAAATAAATAAATGTCAAAAAGGTGAAAAAAAATATTAAAAAAGTCATATAGAAAAGAAATGCCCACTGTCCGGCATCTCAACTTCACTGGTAAATGCTTCTTCAGGACACAGATAATCATGAATACAATAATGGAGCAGGGAGCAGCCGCCCCGGATCCCTGCTCCACCGCTCAGTCTGGAGATCACACCTGTGTGACGTGACTCAGTCACACCGTGCCCAGGAGCATCATAGGGAACGGGACGACCGCAGCATGTGAGGCAAATGTGGGGGCCATCATACTGTGTAAGGGCTTTTGGATCAACATGCTTGTGTAGGGGACTGTTGGGACTTGAAACTTGTGTGGGGGCCATGATACTGTCTGAAGGGCTGTGGGGATTATCATACTGTGTGGGCAGCTTTGGGGTCTGTCCATCAAAATGTGTAAGGCGCTGTGGGGACATCATGCTATGTGTGTGGCGCTGTGGGGACATCATGCTATGTGTGTGGGGCTGTGGGGACATCATACTATGTGCGTGGGGCTGTGGGGACATCATACTATGTGTGTGGGGTTTGGGGACATCATACTATGTGTGTGGGGCTGTGGGGACATCATGCTATGTGTGTGGGGCTGTGGGGACATCATGCTATGTGTGTGGGGCTGTGGGGACATCATGCTATGTGTGTGGGGCTGTGGGGACATCATACCATGTGTGTGGGGTTGTGGGGACATCATACTATGTGTGTGGGGTTGTGGGAACATCATACTGTGTGTGGGGCTGTGGGGACATCATGCTGTGTGTGGGGCTGTGGGGACATCATACTGTGTGTGTGGAGCTGTGGGGACATCATAGTATGTGTGTGGGGCTGTGAAGACACATCATAGTATGTGTGTGGGGCTGTGGGGACATCATGCTCTGTTGTGTGGGGCTGTGGGGACATCATGCTGTGTATGTGGGGCTGTGGGGACATCATACTCGTGTGTGTGGGTGTGGACATCATACTTGTGGGGGGTGTGGGACATCATACTACTGTGTGTGTGGGGTGGCTGTTGGGGGGGGACATCATACTATGTATGTGGGGTGCTGTGGGGACATCATACTACTGTATGTGTGTGTGGTTTTGCTGTGGGGACATCATCTCTGTGTGTGGGGCTGTGGGGACACATCATAGTGTGTGGGGCTGTGGGGACACATCATAGTATGTGTGTGGGGCTGTGGGGACACATCATAGTATGTGTGTGGGGCTGTGGGGACATCATGCTCTGTGTGTGGGGCTGTGGGACATCATACTGTGTGTGTTGGGTTGTGGGGACATCATACTGTGTGTGGGGTGCTGTGGGGACATCATACTATGTGTGTGGGGTGCTGTGGGGACATCATCCTGCGGTCGTGAAAGATGCGCCGCGTATCAGACTCCGCGGATGATTCGCGGGTGACTATGCACGCATAGTGGACATGGAATTTCTAGGAATCCCATCCACTGTGCTGTAATATCCGGCCACTGTGGGTTTGACGCTGCATAAATACGTCAAACCCGCAGCAATTCCTGAACGTGAGAACGTCCTCTCATGGCCAAAGTAAGTTTCAACTCTGAGCCACGTCCCTTCTCTCCTTTATATCTGTATACTGAGATTCTCTGGAAGATTCCTTGCATCAGTCCTTTCACCTTTGTACTGCACTCTTTGCTGTGTTCTGCCTGGGTCCTCTGCAGCATAAGCCTGCAGCTATTGCACACTTCATTATAGCCACAGACATCATCATTATATTGTCCCTAGTATATACATATACACATCTCTGTGACAGCCGCACAGATCACTATATCATCTGCACACACCTGTGAGAGCCTATAGTATGTATTTATGAGGGGGCGGCTGTGGAGACCCTCGCTGGGGAGGGCAGTGCAGCTGCTGGATACATATGGCCCTTATTGTAAGGAGCTTCTCACATGTACCTGACGTGGGAGACTTGCAGCGATCCAGCTCCAGGGACACTGGGCTGTCTGTGAGCTCTGTCAGACCTGCAAGGAAAAACACTCATATTATTATAATGAGAAAGAGAAGAAGGACTGAGAGGAGCCCCCCGAGGACCCTCCTGCACATAACAATCGTATTATTCACTGCCAAACCCAAAAATAGTCAGAAATTATTCCCAGGTTTATAAATATTGGCAGGAAATAAAGCGACACGGGAGCTGCGTACACTTCTTGTCTGGCCGCGGTTATGTTTATACTGTCGTACTATCTTCCTGTATTTTCTTGTAAATTATGTAGGCGCAAATAGTACTTTCTCCTTGTTTCTTTCAGTAAGGTATGAAAGTACAGATAGTGCTGTCTCCTTGTCTCTGTAGGTACAGATAGTGCTGTCTCATTGTCTCTGTAGGTACAGATAGTGCTGTCTCCTTATCTCTGTAGGTACAGATAGTGCTGTCTCCTTGTCTCTGTAGGTACAGATAGTGCTGTCTCCTTGTCTCTGTAGGTACAGATAGTGCTGTCTCCTTGTCTCTTACTGTAAATGAAGGTGCAGGTAATATTGTTCTCCCTGACTCTTCCTGTAATGATGTAGGTGCAGATTCCACTGTTTCCTTGTGCCTTTATGTAAGCGATGTAGGTACAGATAGTGCTGTGTCCTAGTCTCTTACTGTAAATTAAGGTGAAGGTAATATTGTTCTCCCTGACTCTTCCTGTAATGATGTAGGTGCAGATTCCACTGTTTCCTTGTGCCTTTATGTAAGCGATGTAGGTACAGATAGTGCTGTGTCCTTGTCTCTTACTGTAAATGAAGGTGAAGGTAATATTGTTCTCCCTGACTCTACCTGTAATGATGTAGGTGCAGATTCCACTGTTACCTTGTGCCTTTATGTAAGCGATGTAGGTACAGATAGTGCTGTGTCCTTGTCTCTTACTGTAAATGAAGGTGCAGGTAATATTGTTCTCCCTGACTCTTCCTGTAGGTGCAGATTCCACTGTTTCCCTGTGTCTTTATGTAAGCGATGTAGGTACAGATAGTGCTGTGTCCTTGTCTCTTACTGTAAATGAAGGTGCAGGTAATATTGTTCTCCCTGACTCTTCCTGTAATGATGTAGGTGCAGATTCCACTGTTTCCCTGTGTCTTTATGTAAGCGATGTAGGTACAGATAGTGCTGTGTCCTTGTCTCTTACTGTAAATTAGGGATGTCAAACTCAAATACAGAGAGCCAAAATGAAAAACTTGAACAAAGTTGCGGGCCAACCTTGATATTTATTTAAAAATGTCTACGATTGAGGAAGTTTTCCTTATCGTCACATACACAGATGAACCTTTTCATATGGAAACAAACTTAAAGGGGTCGTCCTCTGAACAAAGTACATTTAACAGATCATAAGAGTCAGATCACATGAGCACTGGGTATTTCCTCATGTGCAGGGGCATACATAGAAATCATGGGCCCCATAGCAGAAGGTCTAAATAGAACCTACCCAGCCTCTAAAAAAACCCTTAATATTTGGTGAGGTCACAGAAGAGCAGACCTCAGAACTTTTGCAGCCCTTACAAAGTAATTTTAGTCCTATTGAAGCCCCTAAATTGCCCTTTCATTGCCCCCATAAAGTATGATGCCAACAAAAGTGCCCCCCAAACACAGTAAGATAACCACAGTTACTTCCTCCACAGTACCCACCATTCACACAATATGATGACCCTACTGCACTCCCCTCACACCACCAGCAAAATATGGTGACCCCAAACACACTATGGTGCCCCAACTGTGATCCCCACGCAGCCCTCCACACAGTATAATGGGCCCCACATATTCCTTCACACAGTATAATGGGTCCCACAGTCTTCCATATAGTATAATGGTCACCACATATTCCTCTATACAGAATAATGGGCCCACATAGTCCTCCATACAGAACAATGGGCCCCACATAGTCGTTCATACAGTATAATGAGCCCCACACAGTCCTCCATGCAGCATAATGGGCCACACGCAGTCTTCCATACAGAATAATTGGCCCCATACAGTACTCCATACAGAATAATGGACCCCACATAGTCCTCCATGCAGTAAAGTAGGCCCCACATAGTTCTCTAAACAGAATAATAGCCCTACACAGTCCTCTATATAGAATAATGGGTCCTACATGCAGAATAATGGGCTCCACATAGTCCTCCATACAGTATAATGGGCCCCAAATAGTCCTACATACAGAATAAAGGCACACAAATTACTACATAAAGTATAATGGGCCCCACATAGTCCTCCACACATCATAATGGGCCACATAGTCTTCCATAGAGTATAATGGGCCCCATATAGTCTGCCATATAGAATAATGGGCCCCACATAGTCCTCCATACAGTATAATGGCCCCAAATAGTGCTCCATATAATATAATGGGCCCTATATAGTCATTCATACAGTATAATGGCCCCACATAGTCCTCTATGGAGTATAAAGCCCCCACATAGTCATCCATACAGTATAATGGGCCCTATAAAGTTTTCCATAAAATACGGCCCCACATTGTCCTCTATACAGATTAATGGTCCCCACATTGTCCTCTATACAGAATAATGCCCCCCCCATTGTTCTCCATACAGTATAATGGGCCCCATAGACTCCTCCATTCAGTATAATAGCCCCACATTGTCTACCATAAAGTATAATGGGCCCCACAGTCTTCCATACAGTATAATGGCCCTACATAGTCCTCCATAGAGTATAATGACCCCAAATAGTCCTATATACATTATAATGGGCCCCACATAATCCTCCATACAGAATAAGGGTCCCAAATAAAAAAATAAAAATACTCACCTCTCTTCGTTCACCTGCTGCTCGGATCTTGGCACCAAGCGTTCTGCAGCTCTTCACTGCTCGATGTAGTGACCTCATCGCGTCAGCTACATTGAGACGTTAGACGCGGAGGAAAAACGATGGGGACGGCTGCCCTCTTCCATCATTGCTTTCATCCTGGATACCAATATTGTTTAAAGTGTGATTCCAAACAGAGGAGGGACCGTTGCCACATTGCGGGCCAAATATAATTAACCATGGGGGCCAAAGTTTGACATGTATGCTCTAAATGAAGGTGTAAATAGTACTGCCTCTGTCTCTTCCTGTGACAGAAGGTACAGATAGTAGTATTTCCCTGTCTCTTCCTGTAAATGAAGGTGTGTATAGGACTGTCTCCCTCTTTATTCCTGGAAATTATACAGGTGCAAATAGTACTTTCTCCTTCTATCTTTCTGTAAGTGATGAAAGCGCAGATAGTGCTGTCTCCCTGACTCTTCTTGTAAATGATGTAGGCGCAGATAGTACTGTCTCCCTGCTTCTTCCTGTAAATGAAACAGTATATCTAACTGATTAAAGTTCACTGCACTCTGTAAACGTTGAAAACCCATGAGAATAATCACCTTAATAATTGAACTGGTTAACACAAATATGCCCCCCAGTAGTAAAATATGGAGATTATTACTTAAAATAGAAAAATATTGATCCAAGCTAACTTTTGTCAATATAATATTTTATTAGTAGACATTAATCATACAAAAATTCTATTAGAAAAAAAGAAAATAATAATAGAATTAAGTGAGAACTGGTAAAAAAGACGCATAAAGACACCTGGGGCTTAGCGGGCCTAATATATGACCAACAGGTGCCGCGCTCAGCTGCACCTCGACGCGCGTTTCGCCTACTAGGCTTCGTCGCAATGCCCTTTCGAGGTGCAGCTGAGCGGGGCCCTGCGGTGTTCATCTGCCTTTAACATACGGGAATCATGACTTCAGGTATATTTATGCCTTTATCTAGGATTTAATCACCTGTATAGACAATTGAGTTGTTTGAGCAAGTCTAAATTGCACTGATAAGCAATATATCTTATTTCATACTCTATATTGGGCTTATGCACCAGTTAACACCATATAACTAGCGGCAGCTTTCCGCATAAGAACCCTGTTTGATACTAATGATTGTTATTTACGTATAAGGATCCTGCTCGACTCACTATTCAATGTATTTCTATCTATCTTTGATTCCTCCCGGTGTTTTGATTCCACCTGTTGGGTCACACATTAGGCCATGATTTTCCCGCTAAGCCCCGGCTGTCTTTATATGTCTTTTTTTTTACCAATTCTCACTTAATTATATTATTATTTTCTTTTTTTCAAATGGAATTTTTGTATGATTAATGTCTACTAATAAAATTTTATATAGATAAAAATTAACTGGAATCAATGTTTTTCTTTTTTTAGCAATAATCTCCATCTTTTACTACTGGGGGGCATATTTGTGTTCACCAGTTCAATTATTACGGTGATTATTCTCATGGGTTTTCTATGTTGACCACTTTTTTAGTGTTTTTAGGAAGCTTAAGCTTCTGTTTGAGGGCATTTTTCTGGGTGTACTCTGTAAACGCACGTCAAAAGCTTGGAATCATTTACTAAGTGAGTGCAGAGTGGTAATCAAAAAAGTAAAGGACACAATAGAGTCAAAACCGGAGACACGACTGACGTTTCAAACCAAACGCTGCTGGAGTACTAAAGCCGAGGGAACACGGAAAGGGCAAGTATTTGCTTGCTGTCAGTGAACGCTTGCCAAGTCGCTGCTAAAAATTGTATCAAATCCACAAAGACATCTGTAAGTGTGAGAATGTCTCTCCGGACCTACAATGTATCAGGGTCTGTGTATCTCACAGAGGAGTGGAGATTAGACACAACTGTAGCAAATCTCCAGCATCAGGAATGGAATCACCAGTAACAAACCCGACATGCAGGTGTCACGTGTTCATGACCACACATTGTGCCAAACCAAGGAGAGCGGAGCTGGGGACGGCCGTCACCCCTACAGCCCACGGGAACTTACTCTGGTAAGAAGTACGGATCCGTTTCGTAATATCTGGGTAAAAATTAGACAGGCCACGCATGCAAAAGTTGTCTGTGGAACATGCCAGCGCATCAGCAGATCAGCAGCAGCAGGCAGAGAAAAGAAAGGAAAAAAAACAGTCTGCGGTGAAAGAAAGTGATATTCATGGCGGCCGGAGTGATCCCCATCATCCCCACATCAACCATTCATGTCAGCACGTGGAGAACAGGACGGATGCGAAACAAAGCCGCACAAATTCAGGAAGAAAAGCCACGATAGCACCAGAAACACCAGCGGAGACGTGAGCAGCGGCTGTCAGAGGAGGCTACACAAGGGTGAGTCAAAAATTACCCGCACTCGGGACGACTAATTCACGTCAATCGACTCTCAGAAATGACAGATCCACTATTATTCCACGTGATCTTTCGGCCATCTCGCTTTCGTATTCAGGCATAACAATATATTTTAGGATGATCTGCGAGCTACGAACGCTCCAGCGCCTTCACCTCTTCAGAAACTGTGAATCTTCTCCCTTGAAGCTTCTTACATCATACGAAGTCAATCATCTGTCTAGCAGAACCGGGCCACGTGCCGACGGCGTGGTCATCAGTCGTGGCCGGGCGTCGGGCGGTTTCTTCATGGCTGACACTTGTGTGACATACCTTGCACTTCTCTGCCCATTCACACACACACACTTCATATTGTTCACAACGTCTTCGATAACCAAAACCACTTAGACATCGAAAAATGAATCCCTGCACACTGCTCTTCTATGGTGTAAATCACAAGCCGAGGCGGCCATTGTTTCCCCACCGCAGTCACAGGTGAACAGATGGAAAATGTTCCCAAACCCATCGAAGAAATGCAGAAACTGGTGCAGACAACAAGGTACATGATATCCAGAGAGTGGAAATTATTGAGTCACCCTCGAATATTTCTCCAAGAAAACTCCCAGCGGACAAAGCACAAAGACAGGTCAAGCAGGGTTATATGAAGAGGGGGTCCACAGAGAACACACATAGCGTGACCTCCATGAGCCCACCTAACATAAAACATAGAGAACGTCTACTTAAAAATGCAGTCACATACATGACTTCTAATAGATGGATCCTGTATTATACTCCAGAGCTGCACTCACTATTCTGCTGGTGCAGTCATTGTGTACATACATTACATTACTGATCCTGAGTTACATCCTGTATTATACTCCAGAGCTGCACTCACTATTCTGCTGGTGGAGTCACTGTGTACATACATTACATTACTGATCCTGAGTTACATCCTGTATTATACTCCAGAGCTGCACTCACTATTCTGCTGGTGCAGTCACTGTGTACATACATTATATTACTGATCCTGAGTTACATCCTGTATTATACTCCAGAGCTGCACTCACTATTCTGCTGGTGCAGTCACTGTGTACATACATTACATTACTGATCCTGAGTTACATCCTGTATAATACCCCAGAGCTGCACTCACTATTCTGCTGGAGCACTCACTGTGTACATACATTACATTACTGATCCTGAGTTACATCCTGTATTATACCCCAGAGCTGCACTCACTATTCTGCTGGTGCAGTCACTGTATACATACATTACATTACTGATCCTGAGTTACATCCTGTATTATACCCCAGAGCTACACTCACTATTCTGCTGGTGGAGTCACTGTGTACAAACATTACATTACTGATCCTGAGTTACATCCTGTATTATACTCCAGAGCTGCACTCACTATTCTGCTGGTGCAGTCACTGTGTACATACATTACATTACTGATCCTGAGTTACATCCTGTATTATACTCCAGAGCTGCACTCACTATTCTGCTGGTGCAGTCACTGTGTACATACATTACATTACTGATCCTGAGTTACATCCTGTATAATACCCCAGAGCTGCACTCACTATTCTGCTGGAGCAGTCACTGTGTACATACATTACATTACTGATCCTGAGTTACATCCTGTATTATACTCCAGAGCTGCACTCACTATTCTGCTGGTGCAGTCATTGTGTACATACATTACATTACTGATCCTGAGTTACATCCTGTATTATACCCCAGAGCTGCACTCACTATTCTGCTGGTGCAGTCACTGTGTACATACATTACATTACTGATCCTGAGTTATATCCTGTATTATACTCCAGAGCTGCACTCACTATTCTGCTGGTGCAGTCACTGTGTACATACATTACATTACTGATCCTGAGTTACATCCTGTATTATACTCCAGAGCTGCACTCACTATTCTGCTGGTGCAGTCACTGTGTACATACATTACATTACTGATCCTGAGTTACATCCTGTATTATATTCCAGAGCTGCACTCACTATTCTGCTGGTGCAGTCACTGTGTACATACATTACATTACTGATCCTGAGTTACATCCTGTATTATACCCCAGAGCTGCACTCACTATTCTGCTGGTGCAGTCACTGTGTACATACATTACATTACTGATCCTGAGTTACATCCTGTATTATACTCCAGAGCTGCACTCACTATTCTGCTGGTGCAGTCACTGTGTACATACATTACATTACTGATCCTGAGTTACATCCTGTATTATACTCCAGAGCTGCACTCACTATTCTGCTGGTGCAGTCACTGTGTACATACATTACATTACTGATCCTGAGTTACATCCTGTATTATACTCCAGAGCTGCACTCACTATTCTGCTGGTGCAGTCACTGTGTACATACATTACATTACTGATCCTGAGTTACATCCTGTATTATATTCCAGAGCTGCACTCACTATTCTGCTGGTGCAGTCACTGTGTACATACATTACATTACTGATCCTGAGTTACATCCTGTATTATACCCCAGAGCTGCACTCACTATTCTGCTGGTGCAGTCACTGTGTACATACATTACATTACTGATCCTGAGTTACATCCTGTATTATACTCCAGCAGAATAGTGAGTGCAGCTCTGGAGTATAATACAGGATGTAACTCAGGATCAGTAATGTATGTACACAGTGACTGCACCAGCAGAATAGTGAGTGCAGCTCTGGAGTATAATACAGGATGTAACTCCGGATCAGTAATGTAATGTATGTACACAGTGACTGCACCAGCAGAATAGTGAGTGCAGCTCTGGAGTATAATACAGGATGTAACTCCGGATCAGTAATATAATGTATGTATACAGTGACTGCACCAGCAGAATAGTGAGTGCAGCTCTGGGGTATAATACAGGATGTAACTCAGGATCAGTAATGTAATGTATGTACACAGTGACTGCACCAGCAGAATAGTGAGTGCAGCTCTGGGGTATAATACAGGATGTAACTCAGGATCAGTAATGTAATGTATGTACACAGTGACTGCACCAGCAGAATAGTGAGTGCAGCTCTGGGGTATAATACAGGATGTAACTCAGGATCAGTAATATAATGTATGTATACAGTGACTGCACCAGCAGAATAGTGAGTGCAGCTCTGGGGTATAATACAGGATGTAACTCAGGATTTTTTCAGGGGCCTGAATGCAGGTTTCAGGTTGTGATTATATGTCATCAGCGCCCCTGACGTTTTGGGGGTACGGTGTCTGGTGCAGACATCAAGTTCCTGCAGCTCCTGTTTTTAGGTACCAGTCTACACATACACAAGCTCTGCCTATGATATGAAGCAGAGATAGAGGCCTGATAGTCAGATTTTCCGGAGATGAAATAATTGTATGTGATATGAGGATTCTGGAGGAGTACTATGAGAGACACACAGTGGGTGTTGGAGATGGCAGTGGGGTGCACACGGTTCTCATGCAGTTGGGGTACATCATGCAGGATGCGCACGCTCTGTGCATCTCTTACCTGTGGGGAACTGCTTACTCTTGCGGGGGGAGCGCGGCTGCCTCTGGTACGGGTCGCTGGCTCCATAGAGGTGCACAGTCCCCATGCTGAGCAGGATGGTTTTCTGAATATAATCTACCACAGCCAGGCCGTTACTGTTTCCAAAGGCAACTCTGAAACAGTGCAGAAGTTACAGGTCATCACCCAGGGGGACGAGCAGCATCGGGACCTGCCACATGTCACCCTCTGTCTCATCGTCAGTCATTGAGAGCAGCGACAGGTAAGAGCCACAGGTCGTCTGTAAGGAGTTACCTGCAGATGGGTAATGGCTGCAGGTCTGTGTGTACAGGGCGAATCAGGGGTGCAGCGCTGTCACCCCACTCATAACCGGCAGAGACCGAGATCTGGGATCTATCTCTACACTACAGACACGTAGTGGGGTGTAGGCGGCCATTATGTGTGAGGGCTACTAAGGGGCATCATAAATATAGTGGGCTACTAAGGGGGCACTCATAAATAGTGGGGGTTAGTAAGGGGAGCCATCATAAGTAAAGGGGGCTACTAAGGGGGGCATCATAAATAGTGGGGGCTACTAAGGGAGACCCTCATAAATAGTGGGGGCTACTAAGGAAGACCCTCATAAATAGTTGGGGCTACTAAGGAAGACCCTCAAATAGTGGGGGCTACTAAGGGGGACATCATAAATAGTGGGGGCTACTAAGGAAGACCCTCATAAATAGTGGGGGCTACTAAGGGGGACATCATAAATAGTGGGGGCTACTAAGGAAGACCCTCATAAATAGTGGGGGCTACTAAGGAAGACCCTCATAAATAGTGGGAGCTAATAAGGGGGACATCATAAATAGTGGGGGCTACTAAGGAAGATTCTCATAAATAGTGGAGGCTACTAAGGAAGACCCTCATAAATAGTGGGGGCTACTACGGAAGACCCTCATAAATAGTGGGGGCTACTAAGGGTGGCCCTCATAAATAGTGGAGGCTACTGGGGGGCCATCATAAATAGTGAGGTTTACTAAGGGGACACTCAAACAGGGGGACATCATAAATAAAGGGAACTACTAAGGGGGCACTCATAGTGGGGCTGCTGAGAGGGGCCATCATAAAAAGAGGAAGCTACTAAGGGGGCCTTCATGAATAGTGGGGGTTACTACTATTTATGGGGCTGCTAAGGGGAGAACATCATACATAAAGGGGGTCCTCGTAGCGTGTGGAGGCTACTAAGAGGGCCATGATACAGAGTGAGGGCCACAGAGGGGGTCATCATACAGTCAGGCAGAGACCAGCCATCATTTGTTGTCACCTCCTATCTGTACTCACAGGCCATAGGCAGAGCTGACGGCCATGCTGGTGATCTGCTGCGGAGGTTCTCCATCCATCCATACAAGCTGGACCACGAGTTCTGTCTGGTATCCTGGCGGCATCCGCACGGGCCGGCTCTTCACACTGGGGGGAGAACACACGGTCAGGGTCCGCTCTGACTATGATCCTTTACTGTAAGAACTATAGAAGGGGTCTTCCTACTGTAAGCCCCTAGTGAAGATCGCACTTACCCCCTCCCTCCTTCCCTCTGAGCCTCCTGGAATAGACTGTACAATGGACATAAGGACGTAGGAATATAAGTATAGTCGTGACGTGAGCCAGCCTAATTAAAATGCAGGCAGTACCTTTTAGGAAAAAGGGCCCCTGCAGTAAAAATGATGATGTCTATTGTGTGTGGACAAAGAGTTATAGATTAGACAAATAATTAAGACAGGAAAAGGTCTTGGAACAAAGGTACTTGTGTTTACACATAGATATCAAAATGGAAGGGGCTTTGTCCACAGGAAACTCATCTTGCATTCAAGTGACACTGTTGTTTCCTGTGAGGAAAATGCTATACATTTACCCAAAAATATTTAGAGTTGAGAGTCCTCAGTGGTTGATACCTTTTAATGGCTAACTGAAAAGATGGTAACAAATTGCAAGCTTTCGAGACTACTCAGGTCTCTTCATCAGGCTGAACTAATACAAAATCTGAAGAATCACATATTTATACACAAAAACACAGAAAAAATGCAATAGGTAAGACAAGTGACGTGAAGCAGAATAGTCATTATGGCAGAGGGATGAGCATAAATATTGGAACAATTCATAGATAAGGAGAGAAAGTTTTATTACCCTCTGATTGGGGTCTGGTAATGTTTTGTGATGTTTTCACAGGGTATTTGGAGTAAATTCCTTAATTGATGTAATAGGTCATAAAACCATGTGACAGGTTCATTCCAGCATTAAGAGTGTCAAAGGTCACCATCAATTTGTATTCGCAAATTCTTCTCTGCCTCTGAGATGTGAATCTGCTTCTTAGTACCAGTATTTTCATATCTGACATGCTATGATCAGGGGAGCAAAAATGTTTTGCCACAGGTAGATCCATTCTTTTTTCTCTTATTGTGTGGCGATGAGAATTCATCCTTGTTCTCAGTTTTTGCCCGTCTCCCCCACATACAGCCCCCCAGTTGGACATTTAGTACATATAATTAGGTACACAACATTAGATGTGATGCAGCTGAAAGTACCTGGTATCTTGTAGTCCTGATGTGAGTTGGGGATCTTTATCTTGTCCGTGGTCATTATAAATGGACAGGTTTTGCATTTCTTCTGATTGCAAGGCAAGGTTCCTGCAGCTGTTGGGGAGGACAGGGAACTTCTGACAATGATGCTTCTTAGATTTGGGGGCTGCCTAAAACACAGTAGTGGGGGGTCTGGAAATATGGATTGTAACCGGGCATCTTTTTGTAGTAAAGGTTGTAGTTTCCGTGCAGCTCCCCTTAGCACCTCCAGATTTGGATTGTAGGTGACCACTAAAGGCACCCGGTTATTTTCTTCTTTAGCTTTGTAATGTAGCAGGTGATCCCTTGATATTCTGGTGGCTCTTGTAATTTGGTTTTCAATTGTTCTTGGATGGTAGCCCTGATTTAAAAAGGTCTTTCTAAGGCGACCAAGGTGTTCATCTCTATCCATGGGTTGGAACATATACGGTTGTATCTGATGGCTTGGCTGTAGACAATAGAGTTTTTTATGTGTTTTGGATGGAAACTGTCCCATTTAAGGTATGTTGGACGGTCGATTGGCTTCTGATACAGGGATGTCTCTATTTCATTGTCCTTCAGTTTAATGATGGTGTCCAAAAAGTTAATTTCAGTGCTGGAGTAGTTAAGTGTTAAGTTGATGGTGGGATGAAATTGATTGAACTGTTCGTGGAACGTCTTTAGCTGTTGCTCAGACTCCGTCCAGATGATTAAAATGTCATCAATGTAGCGGTAGTAGGCCCGAGGCCTGGTTGGACATGAGGACAGAAAGTCGCTTTCAAGCTTGGCCATGAAAAGATTTGCATACTGTGGAGCCATTTTACTTCCCATTGCTGTGCCAGTCTCCTGTAAATAGATCTTGTTGTCAAATTCAAAGTAATTGTGGGTGAGGATGAATTTTGTGAGTTTCACCACAGAATCAGCATCATTCTCTGTGTTTTTCATGAAGTCTTTGCAGGCATTTAATCCATCCTGGTGTGGGATATTAGAGTACAAGGATTCCACATCCATGGTGGCCAGGATGGTTCCTTCTGGTAGAGGACCTATTGCTGCTAGTTTATTCAGTAGGTCAGTTGTGTCCTGAATGTAGCTGGGTGTATCCTTTACCAGAGGTTTAAGAATGCCCTCTACCCATCCAGATACCTGCTCAGTAAGGGAGTCCACACATGAAATAATCGGCCTCCCTGGATATGGAACATTTTTTCAGGAGACTGCGCCTGAGGGAATACTTCAATGATACAGAAGATTCAGAAAACACTCGGACTGAAGGAAAAGGGATCTCAACAACCAAGAAGAGGTCAGACTGGACACCTCCTCCTGGACGCAACCCTCATTTGGATAAATATATAGACTCATTCAGATATTTGATAAAATCCACCATCATAGCCACCAACAAGAGACAAGCATCCAACATCAGTGCCCAGGAGAGAAAGGCCATACAGTCTCTGAAAACCAACAAAGAAATCATCATTAAACCTGCTGACAAGGGAGGTGCAATAGTCATGATGAACACATCAGACTATATGAAGGAAGCAAACAGACAACTTACAGACACACGCTACTACAGAAAACTGGAGTCGGACCCTACACAGGACTATTACAAGGAACTAAGCAAGTTGGTATCTTGTCTGTCTGACAAATCCATAAGAGCCGATGACCTGATACCAGAGAGTCCAAGAACAGGGACATTCTACATGCTTCCCAAAATCCACAAAGCTGGGAATCCAGGGAGGCCGATTATTTCATGTGTGGACTCCCTTACTGAGCAGGTATCTGGATGGGTAGAGGGCATTCTTAAACCTCTGGTAAAGGATACACCCAGCTACATTCAGGACACAACTGACCTACTGAATAAACTAGCAGCAATAGGTCCTCTACTGTTGTGAATGGGTTTGAGATGAGTTCTGAGCAGAGGCTCCCTCTGGTGGTTACAAGCGGTACTAGTGAGGATTGGGAATCAGGTGTTACTGATTGGTCTTATTTAAGGGAATCATTTTCCCATCAGGGTTGCCGGTGATCAATTGTACTGGTCTGAATCCTTCTTTCCAGTTTCCCTTGTAGCCTGCTGTGTCGTGTCTGCATCTCCTGCTATCAGATAAGACAATTTCTTATTTTGTGTTTTTGCTATATTTTTGCATTTTGTCCTGCACTTCTGTGGGGGCCTTCTGGGTCCCCTCCGGGGCTTTTGCCCTCTCAGTTTAGTCCAGCCACTGTGTTTTGTACTTTTGCTTTTTGCAGTTTTTTCAGTGGCTGCTGTTTTTGTTACACCAGAGAACTAATTTAGGTGGTAGAGGTCGTGTGATCTCAGGTGATTTTGAAATTAGTAGAGTTGGTGTTTTTCAGGGTTTTCTGGGATTGCAGTAAGTACCCTTCCTGTCCTTTTCTATTTAGATAGTTTGGGCCCCAGCGTTTGCTCATACTATTTTCTTTCTGTGTCAGTATTTCCTCTTGTCTAACCGCCATTACATGTTTGGGGGCTTTCTATTATCTTTGGGGTTCTGCTCCGGGGCAGATAGCTTTCCTATTTCTATCTTTAGGTGTAGTTAGTTTCTCAGGCTGTGACGAGGCGTCTAGGACCATCGTAGGAACGCTCCACGGCTGCCTCTAGTTGTGGTGGTTAGTCAGGGTACTGCAATCTCATAGTTTCCAACTGCTCTGGTGTATTTCCTTTTTTACCTGCACTCCTCAGCTACCGTAACATAACAGTATCACCGGCCATAAAAATTGTATGGTACTCACAGAAGGGAAAAAATATTTTGAAGGAAGAAAAGTTGTCAGAGATATTTTTCTGTTTGTTGCATTTTTTTTTTTTTTTTTTTTTTCTCCCTCTGTATCTCTGGGTGCTGGGGAGGATCTTTTCTCCCAATGGAGTTTGCACAGTTGTCTGGCCGTGTGGATCAGCTTGCCACTGAGGTTCAGAGTATTGCTGCATATCTTGCTAGGTTGCCTGTTGTGGAACCTAGGATCCCCATGCCAGATTTGTTTTCAGGGGATCGAGCTAAGTTTCAGAATTTCAAAAATAATTGTAAATTGTTTCTTGCCTTAAAATCTAAGTCCTCAGGAAACGCAGCGCAGCAGGTTCAAATTGTCATCTCTCTCCTGCGCGGCGATCCTCAGGATTGGGCTTTTTCCCTCACACCTGGGGATCCTGTTTTGAGTGATGTTGATATATTTTTTCAGGCTTTGGGGTTATTGTACGATGAGCCTAATGTCACTGATCAAGCTGAAAAAGCCTTGTTGGCATTAAATCAGGGGCTTGATGACGCTGAGTTATACTGTCAGAGATTCCGTAGGTGGGCAGTCCTGACCAAATGGAATGACGACGCTTTGGCGGCCCTTTTCCGGAAGGGTCTGTCGGATAATGTAAAGGATGTTATGGTGGGATTCCCTGTCCCCTCTGGTCTCAATGATTCTATGTCATTAGCGATTCAAATTGACAGACGTTTGCGTGAGCGGAGAAGTATGCGTGGAGTGGTGTTGCCTTGTGAGCCAGCTGCTGAGCCCATGCAGTGTGATGGAGTGGTGTCTGGGGCACAGCGTCATGAGTTTCGAAAGCGCAATGGGTTATGTTTCTACTGTGGTGATGCCTCTCATGCTATTTCAGTCTGCCCTAAGCGGGGAAGACGTTTTGCACGCTCAGTTGTCTTGGGTAGTGTTCAGACTAAGTTTTTATTAACTGTCACTCTGATATGCTCTCTGTCCTCATTTTCTGCTCAGGCTTTCGTTGATTCTGGAGCAGCTATTAACCTGATGGATTATGATTTTGCTAAACGTTGTGGATTTCCCTTGATACCCCTACAGAAGTCTATTCCCCTACTGGGGATCGATTCTACCCCTTTGGCTGAGAATAAACCCCAGTTTTCTACTCAGGTGATAATGAGGGTTGAACCTGATCACCAGGAGTGCTGCAAATTTTTGGTTCTATATAATCTGCATGACATTATCGTGCTGGGTTTCCCTTGGTTACAGTCTCATAATCCTGTTTTGGATTGGAAATCTGTGTCTGTAACCAGTTGGGGCTGCCAATGTGTTAATACCAACACTCCTGTTTTTTCTGCCTCCCCCCAGGCTGAGGATGTTCCTGACTTTTTGTTTGATTTTTCTGATGTGTTTAGCGAAAGTAAATCTGCATCCTTACCTCCCCATAGGAGCTATGACTGCGCTATTGAATTAGTGCCAGGTAGTAAATTCCCTAAGGGTCGCCTTTTTAACTTGTCTGTACCTGAACATGACGCTATGCGGTCTTATATCAAGGAATCATTGGAGAAGGGTCATATCAGACCATCCTCTTCACCCTTAGGTGCCGGTTTTTTCTTTGTGGCCAAAAAAGATGGTTCATTAAGGCCGTGTATTGATTATCGTCTCTTGAACAATATTACTGTGAAATATCAATACCCGTTACCCTTGATTTCTGACCTGTTTTCCAGGGTGAAAAACGCTACTTGGTTTACCAAGCTTGACCTCAGGGGGCGTATAACCTTATTCGCATTAAGCACGGGGATGAATGGAAGACGGCATTTAACACCCCTGAAGGGCATTTTGAGTACCTTGTGATGCCCTTTGGGCTCACTAATGCTCCTTCCGTCTTCCAGTCCTTCATGAATGACATTTTCAGGGATTTTGTGGACAAGTTTCTGATTGTTTATTTGGATGATATCTTGATTTTTTCTAATGACTGGGACTCTCATGTGAAACATGTTCGAACTGTATTCCAGATTTTGAGACAGAATGCTCTGTATGTGAAGGGATCAAAGTGTCTTTTTGGCGTACAGAAGATCTCATTTCTGGATTCATTTTGTCCCCATCTGTTATTGAAATGGACCCGGTCAAGGTTCAGGCCATCTGTGATTGGGTCCAACCTACTTCATTAAAGGCTCTTCAGAGATTTTTGGGTTTTGCCAATTTTTATCGTAAATTTATTGGTAATTTCTCTGTTATTGTTAAACCATTAACTGATTTGACCAGAAAGGGTTCTGATGTGGTGAATTGGCCTCCTGAGGCAGTCTCTGCGTTTCAGGAACTTAAGCAGAGATTCACTTCTGCTCCTGTTCTACGGCAGCCTGATGTTTCTCTGCCATTTCAGGTGGAGGTTGATGCCTCTGAAATTGGGGCAGGTGCCGTTTTGTCCCAAAAA
>JARQOD010000002.1:640382300-640416459 GCA_033576555.1 Oophaga sylvatica | reverse complement strand
CGGGGCCGCTAAGAACCACTGTAATGTCTATTAGCGTCTGAATGGTTAGACGGCAGTGATTGGTGATGGCCCCGGGCTCCTGTGCTTGAGGCGCACCCAGCAATCACCCCCCGTATGGAGCCAAGTATGACTTACATAAGTGTTGTGGTTCGGCAAGGGGTTAATTAAAAAGTAGTACCAGAATGGTCATATTTTTCTACCAGTGCACAACCCCTTCAATAGATGAAGATGACTTCTTATGAAAACCCTCAGAGGACCTGACAGGGCTCCGTACCTCAGACAGGGTATGCTGTCCTTCAGGGGCCCCTCACTTGTCACGGTGTTGGCACTACCTGCCAGGTTCCTGCTCTTTGACGACAGAGGCTGACTCGTGGGTTCAGGAAACGGTGGGACGCTGTCTGGGTCGGGGTCATGATGTCCTCCACCTCGTACAGCAGCCGAACTTCTAGGGACTTACAGGAAACAAAAGGATGAATCAGATGACGGTGAAACGTGGAGCCAAATCCGCACATCTTAAAATGATGAAACTGCTCCTCGTGGGCGGAGCTCACAGTAAGCATGAGGCTCATAAGGCCGAGGCAAATCTGTGGGGGTCTTTTTCCTGTCAGTACTTACCGCTATCTCCGTTACAACCTCGTGTTTGCTGAATCTGTAGATAATGACGTATGCCGACACTCCCGCGACACACAAGATTCTACTTTCCGGGCACCAAGACATCATCTGGATGGCAAAGGGGTCGTCTTCGACTATTTCTGCCGTCTGCTTCCCTTCCCCCGGCTTCAGCTTCTCAAACACCTTGGATGTCTTCAGTTTGTACAGCATCTGGAGACTGGCTGCAAAAATCAAATGAAACCAGGGGGCTGACGCCGGGCAGGGACAGAGAGCAACAGTCGTACATTGTACACCGGGAAATGGTGGAAAGGCCGAGTATGACATTACTGCATTATACAGGGATACCGAGGAGCCACCGTGTACAGAATATCACGTGTGTCCACCGCTGGGCCTCAAGTCTCAGCCTGCATGGTACAAGTTCTGCAAAAGCAGAATCGTCAGCACTGGTCAAAGGAGGATCGGAGAAGTGACCGACAACCAAGATGGCAAAATACAGGCCAAAATATCAGCCTGCAGGGATGCGAGGAACAGACAAGGGTCTCTTCACCATGAAAACCCAGTCCAGAAACCCCATCTCTAAGGATAAATCACCTGAACGGTCAGCGCACGAGAGGAAGATGATAAGGAATTATTAGGCAGAGTCTACAGATCCAGCCGAATTATATCATCCAGTTATAGGGCAACGCTACCAAAAACCAATGTCTGGCTGTGAGGATACTGGAAGCTCCATGTCTTGTGCTGTGCTAGAACTACAGTCTTCATCTTTTTTTTTTTTTTGCTGCTGACAGCCCACAGAGCAAAGTTCCCCCCCCTCCCTCTCTCACGCTTCTCATCAACCCCAGCCTGCACACAGGTAGTGTAATCTGAGCTGCCAGTGCTGGAATTTTCCCGCCTCACCGCAGGGGGTCTGCATTGTCTGCCCATGTGCTATTCCTCCCCTAGCAGCCATTATGAGAATTCATTCTTTTTGCTTATAACACGGTGGGAATTTGCGTCAGAAACACGAAAGTTACTGTTGTGAAACATACGCCGACAGGCATCGTTCCCGTGGTGCTGGTGAACCCGTAACTCCAACAGAACCCGAGAAATGGAATTCTCGGATGCACAATGCACTATTTCACCCAAGTTTGGGCTCATTTGAACCGTTATTTTAAAATAAGATCATTGATAGGTCTGCCATTCTTCTGCGAGGTTCTCAGGATGAACTATGCTCCTGATAATCTTCCAGGACTAAACCTAGGACTTCTATCCCTGGGAGGTGGCCAGAAAAACCATCCCCTTTTGTGAGGTCAGCAGCCCACAGGTATAAGTCTTGCAGTTAAGCCCCCCTTGGTCATTCCAAGCTGTGATGACTTGACTAAGAGATCTGCAAATGAACTATGACGTGTGGCTCCTCCCCCGGCCTGTCTTGCCTATGCCTATGTAACTATCATGTGAGTTTTTTTCACTTTTAATCCCGTTTATTTTCTGTAACCATATTGTACATAACGATATTGCCTCAGCTTGTTACCTTTTTTATTTTATAAGCACTGCCTGCATTTTAAGGAATAAACCTATAAATTTATTAGTTTGTTTCTCCTGCTCTATAAACGAATTTGCACGTGCCTGAAGTACTACGCTACTGTTTTGGGGTTGCTACGGACCCTCTTGATAAATTGTTTCTTAAGTAAATCGTAGCTGGTGGCAGCTAAAAGAAGGGGTGTAAAGTGTTGACCTATGGGGTGGCGTTGGCAGTGACGGAGCGGGTTTTATAAGTGTATTGCCTGGCTGCGGCCCGGAGTAATTATAATTCCCTCACTGCAGCGTGCCCAATAGCCAGCACCCATCCAAGTGACCCGTCTGGCGACTAATTATCCTAGGTGCAGTTCCCTGACTGACCTGAGGGTAAGGGGGGCGCCAGAGAGCTGCAAGTTCCTAAGTGGAAGTGGGATAATTATAAATCCCTGCAGTTTACTGGGTCGGACGGCAGCAGCCGTCGTGTGTGTGCGCGTTTTTGTCACATTTGCGGCACGGAGGGATCACAAGCCGTGATACTCCGAGCTACCGTGTGGCGGACCGTGTGCACGTTTTCATCACACTGGCGTAATAACCAAAAGACATACAGAGGACAAACGGGGCCCGAACACACAAACTCTCAGCCACTTCCAGACCTCTTTGTCCTCTCCAGACCCTTCTGTCCTACCAAAACTTCTCTTTCCCGCAAAACTACTTGCAGACTCCTCTGCCCTCCTCCACTAGATTCCTCTGTCCTCCTACAGCCTCCTGACCGTCTCCTTCAAACTGCTCTTTCCCTGTCCTCTTCCAGTCTCCTCTGCCCCCTTCCAGACTCTTCTGTCCTCCTCCACTCTCCTCCTCCAGTCTCTGTCCTCTTCCAGTCTCTTTCCTCTTCCAGTCTCTTCTGTACTCTACCAGACTCCTCTGTCCACTCCCATTCTCCTCTTCCACTCTTCTCTGTCCTCCTCCACTCTCCTCTTCCAGTCTCCTCTGTCCTCATTCAGTCTCCACTATCTCCTTTCAGTCTCCTCTGTCCTCACCTAGACTCCTCTGTCCTCCTCCAGTCTCCTCTGTCCACTCCCATTCTCCTTTTTCACTCTCCTCTGTCCACTTTCATTCTCCTCTGTCCTCTTCCAGTCTCCTCTGTCCTCCTCTGTCTACTTCCACTCTTTTCTGTCTGCTTTCACTGAAGTTTTCCACACTCCTCTGTCCTCTTCCAGTCTCCTCTGTCCTCTTTCACTTTCGTCTTCCAGTCTCCTCTGTCCTCCTCCAGTCTCCTCTGTCCACTCCCATTCTCCTCTTTCACTCTCCTGTCCACTTTCATTCTTCTCTGTCCTCTTCCAGTCTCCTCTGTCCTCCCCGTCTACTTCCACTCTTTTCTGTCTGCTTTCACTGCAGTTTTCCACACTCCTGTCCTCTTCCAGTCTCCTCTGTTCTCTTTCACTTTCCTCTTCCAGTCTCCTCTGTCCTCTTTCAGTCTCCTCTTTCATTCTCCTCTGTCCTCTTTAACTCTCCTCTGTCCACTTTCATTCTCCTCTGTCCACTTTCATTCTACTCTGTCCACTTTCATTTTCTCTGTCCTCTTCCAGTCTCCTCTGTCCTCCTGTCTACTTCCACTCTTTTCTGTCTGCTTTCACTGCAGTTTTCCACACTCCTCTGTCCTTTTCCAGTCTCCTCTGTCCTCCTCTGTCTACTTCCACTCTTTTCTGTCTGCTTTCACTGAAGTTTTCCACACTCCTCTGTCCTCTTCCAGTCTCCTCTGTCCTCTTTCACTTTCGTCTTCCAGTCTCCTCTGTCCTCCTCCAGTCTCCTCTGTCCACTCCCATTCTCCTCTTTCACTCTCCTGTCCACTTTCATTCTTCTCTGTCCTCTTCCAGTCTCCTCTGTCCTCCCCTGTCTACTTCCACTCTTTTCTGTCTGCTTTCACTGCAGTTTTCCACACTCCTGTCCTCTTCCAGTCTCCTCTGTCTTCTTTCACTTTACTCTTCCAGTCTCCTCTGTCCTCTTTCAGTCTCCTCTTTCATTCTCCTCTGTCCTCTTTAACTCTCCTCTGTCCACTTTCATTCTCCTCTGTCCACTTTCATTCTACTCTGTCCACTTTCATTTTCTCTGTCCTCTTCCAGTCTCCTCTGTCCTCCTCTGTCTACTTCCACTCTTTTCTGTCTGCTTTCACTGCAGTTTTCCACACTCCTCTGTCTGTTGTGAATGGGTTTGAGATGAGTTCTGAGCAGAGCCTCCCTCTGGTGGTTACAAGCGGTACTAGTGAGGATTGTGAAGACTGGGAATCAGGTGTTACTGATTGGTCTTATTTAAGGGAATCATTTTCCCATCAGGGTTGCCGGTGATCAATTGTTCTGGTCTGAATCCTTCTTTCCAGTTTCCCTTGTAGCCTGCTGTGTCGTGTCTGCATCTCCTGCTATCAGATAAGACAATTTCTTATTTTGTGTTTTTGCTATATTTTTGCATTTGGTCCTGCACTTCTGTGGGGGCCTTCAGGGTCCCCTCCGGGGGCTTTTGCCCTCTCAGTTTAGTCCAGCCACTGTGTTTTTGTACTTTTGCTTTTTCCAGTTTTTTCAGTGGCTGCTGTTTTGATTTTCTTACACCAGAGAACTAATTTAGGTGGTAGAGGTCGTGTGATCTCAGGTGATTTTGAAATTAGTGGAGTTGGTGTTTTTCAGGGTTTTCTGGGATTGCAGTAAGTACCCTTCCTGTCCTTTTCTATTTAGTTAGTTTGGGCCCCAGCGTTTGCTCATACTATTTTCTTTCTGTGTCAGTATTTCCTCTTGTCTAACCGCCATTACATGTTTGGGGGCTTTCTATTATCTTTGGGGTTCTGCTCCGGGGCAGATAGCTTTCCTATTTCTATCTTTAGGTGTAGTTAGTTTCTCAGGCTGTGACGAGGCGTCTAGGACCAACGTAGGAACGCTCCACGGCTGCCTCTAGTTGTGGTGGTTAGTCAGGGTACTGTTTTTTTAGTTTAAAAAAAAAAGCAAAAGTACAAAAACACAGTGGCTGGACTAAACTGAGAGGGCAAAAGCCCCGGAGGGGACCCTGAAGGCCCCCACAGAAGTGCAGGACCAAATGCAAAAATATAGCAAAAACACAAAATAGAAATTGTCTTATCTGATAGCAGGAGATGCAGACACGACACAGCAGGCTACAAGGGAAACTGGAAAGAAGGATTCAGACCAGAACAATTGATCACCGGCAACCCTGATGGGAAAATGATTCCCTTAAATAAGACCAATCAGTAACACCTGATTCCCAGTCTTCACAATCCTCACTAGTACCGCTTGTAACCACCAGAGGGAGGCTCTGCTCAGAACTCATCTCAAACCATTCACAACATCTGTCCTCCTCTGTCTACTTCCACTCTTTTCTGTCTGCTTTCACTGAAGTTTTCCACACTCCTCTGTCCTCTTCCAGTCTCCTCTGTCCTCTTTCACTTTCGTCTTCCAGTCTCCTCTGTCCTCCTCCAGTCTCCTCTGTTCACTCCCATTCTCCTCTTTCACTCTCCTGTCCACTTTCATTCTTCTCTGTCCTCTTCCAGTCTCCTCTGTCCTCCCGTCTACTTCACTCTTTTCTGTCTGCTTTCACTGCAGTTTTCCCCACTCCTGTCCTCTTCCAGTCTCCTCTGTCCTCTTTCACTTTCCTCTTCCAGTCTCCTCTGTCCTCTTTCAGTCTCCTCTTTCATTCTCCTCTGTCCTCTTTAACTCTCCTCTGTCCACTTTCATTCTCCTCTGTCCACTTTCATTCTACTCTGTCCACTTTCATTTTCTCTGTCCTCTTCCAGTCTCCTCTGTCCTCCTCTGTCTACTTCCACTCTTTTCTGTCTGCTTTCACTGCAGTTTTCCACACTCCTCTGTCCTCTTCCAGTCTCCTCTGTCCTTTCACTTTCCTCTTCCAGTCTCCTCTGTCCTCCTCCAGTCTCCTCTGTCCACTCCCATTCTCCTCTTTCATTCTCCTCTGTCCTCTTTCACTCTCCTCTGTCCACTTTCATTCTCCTCTGTCCACTTTCATTCTCCTCTGTCCACTTTCATTTTCTCTGTCCTCTTTCATTCTCCTCTGTCCTCTTTCACTTTCCTCTTCCAGTCACCTCTGTCCACTCGCAGTCTCCTCTGTCCTCCTCCTCTGTCTACTTCCACTCTTTTCTGTCTACTTTCACTGTAGTTTTCCACACTCCTCTGTCCACTTCCAGTCTTCTCTATCCTTCTCCTTCCACTCTCGTCTTCCACTCTCCATGTCCTCTTCCACTCTCCTACACCTCTGCGTCTTTTCTAGAAGGAAAGTATCAGGCACTTGAATTCTAATTGTCCGATCATTCTCTTCTTAGCATACTCTGTTGGGGGAGAGTTGGGAGACCCCCTCACACATTAGTTGGTAGGCCAGTCCTGTGAGCTCCAATGTACAGCAAGGACTAAAGCCTTGGAGCTCGATTCTGATCATGGAACTTGAGGAAGAGGAGATCTGGGCATCTGAATGCCGGGTACAGCAGCCAAGATCTCAGCTTCCAGAAGTTGGATATGATCCATGTCTCCACACTGAGACGCAGACTTGTGAACACGACTCCAGAATGAGGAGGAATTTGTATGTGCTGCACCCCCTAAGGAGACGAATGTGGATGAGGGGCTCACAGAAGCGGGGTGGGGTTCTGCCTAATATCCAGGAGGCGGAGGCCGTCCTGCGAGGAGCGCTAGGAAAGTCATGTGGCAGCTCTCCGTTACCTTCTTCTCTTCTCACATCAAACATGTAAATATCACCTGAACCAAGATTTAATTCCCCCCAAACAATGGGACAAATGCTGTGTGGATGGGGCGAGAGGGGCACGTGGGGCGAGCCGCACTCTACAGAGGTCTAGCTTATTTGGCAGCCGTGGATCAGCGTAAAGTTCATTGTGTGGAAGTGATTTCTGCTGCGAGAAGCCGCTCCAGCTGCAGCCAAATGACGTGGAGTCGACATCTCCAGGCACAGGCTGGAACCTAACCGAGGGAGATAAGCGGCGGCTCGCTCCACTCATATGGAATAATCTCTCCGGGTCTTTGCTTCACTCATTTTATGTTTACAGATCATGAAAATTCTCATCCGAAACAAATGAGAAGAGAGATGATATATCCATAGTGAAGAAGGAGCAGAGTATGTCATTCATAGAGCTATGAGGACATCACCAGCAGCAGTAGTACCAAAGAGATCAGCGGCAGCGGTACTACAGGGATCAGCAACAATCGTACCTCAGTGATCAGCTGCAGTGGTACCACAGAGATCAGCTGCAATGGTACCAAAGAGATCAGTGGCAGTGGTACTACAGAGATCAGCAGCAGTGGTACCAAAGAGATCAGAAGCAGTGGTACTACAGGGATCAGCAACAATCGTACCTCTGTGATCAGCTGCAGTGGTACCACAGAGATCAGCTGCAGTGGTACCACAGAGATCAGTGGCAGTAGTATCACAGAAGATAGGGGTGGTACCACAGAGATCAGCAGCAGTAGTATCACATGAGACAGGGGTGGTACCACAGAGATCAGCGGCAGTAGTGCCACAGAGATCAGGGACAGTGCTACCACAGAGATCAGGGGTAGTGGTACAACAGAGATCAGCGGCAGTGGTACTAAAGGGATCAGGGATAGTGGTACCACAGAGATGAGGGGTAGCAGTACCACAGTGATCAGGGGTAGTGGTACCACAGAGATGAGGGGCAGTGCTACCAGAGATCAGGGGTAGTGGTACCACAGAGATTAGGGTTAGTGGTACCACAGAGATCAGGGGTAGTGGTACCACAGAGATCAGGGGTAGTGGTACCACAGAGATGAGGGGCAGTGATACCACAGAGATCAAGGGCAGTGGTACCACAGAGATCAGGGGCAGTGCTACCACAGAGATCAGGGGCAGTGCTACCACAGAGATCGGGCAGTGGTACCACAAAGATCAGGGCAGTGCTACACAGAGATCAGGGGCAGTGCTACCACAGAGATCAGTGGCAGTGGTACCACAAAGATCAGGGGTAGTGGTACCACAGAGATCAGCGGCAGTGGTACTAAAGGGATCAGGGATAGTGGTACCACAGAGATGAGGTGTAGCAGTACCACAGAGATCAGGGGTAGTGGTACCACAGAGATGAGGGGCAGTGCTACCAGAGATCAGGGGTAGTGGTACCACAGAGATTAGGGTTAGTGGTACCACAGAGATCAGGGCAGTGATACCACAGAGATCAGGGGTAGTGGTACCACAGAGATCAGGGGTAGTGGTACCACAGAGATCAGGGGTAGTGGTACCACAGAGATGAGGGGCAGTGATACCACAGAGATCAGGGGTAGTGGTACCACAGAGATCAGGGGCAGTAGTACCACAGAGATCAAGGGCAGTGGTACCACAGAGATCAGGGGCAGTGCTACCACAGAGATCAGGGACAGTGCTACCACAGAGATCAGGGGTAGTGGTACCACAGAGATCAGGGGTAGTGCTACCAGAGATCAGGGGTAGTGGTACCACAGAGATCAGGGGTAGTGGTACCACAGAGATCAGGGGCAGTGGTACCACAAAGATAAGGGGCAGTGCTACCACAGAGATCAGTGGCAGTGGTACCAAAAGATCAGGGTAGTGATACCACAAAGATCAGGGCAGTGCTACCACAGAGATCAGGGTAGTGGTACCACAGAGATCAGGGGTAGTGGTACCACAGAGATCAGGGGTAGTGGTATCACAGAGATGAGGGGCAGTGATACCACAGAGATCAAGGGCAGTGATACCACAGAGATCAGGGTCAGTGCTACCACAGAGATCAGGGACAGTGCTACCACAGAGATCAGGGGCAGTGGTACTAAAGGGATCAGGATAGTGGTACCACAGAGATAGGTGTAGCAGTACCACAGAGATCAGGGGTAGTGGTACCATAGAGATGAGGGGCAGTGCTACCAGAGATCAGGGGTAGTGGTACCACAGAGATTAGGGTTAGTGGTACCACAGAGATCAGGGGCAGTGATACCACAGAGATCAAGGGCAGTGGTACCACAGAGATCAGCGGCAGTAGTATCACATGAGACAGGGGTGGTACCACAAAGATCAGGGGCAGTGCTACCACAGAGATCAGGGCAGTGGTACTACAAAGATCAGGGGCAGTGCTACCACAGAGATCAGGGGTAGTGGTACCACAGAGATCAGGGGTAGTGGTACCACAGAGATGAGGGGCAGTGATACCACAGAGATCAAGGGCAGTGATATCACAGAGATCAGGGACGTGCTACCACAGAGATCAGGGGCAGTGCTACCACAGAGATCAGGGGTAGTGGTACCACAGAGATCAGCGGCAGTGGTACTAAAGGGATCAGGGATAGTGGTACCACAGAGATGAGGTGTAGCAGTACCACAGAGATCAGGGGTAGTGGTACCACAGAGATGAGGGGCAGTGCTACCAGAGATCAGGGGTAGTGGTACCACAGAGATTAGGGTTAGTGGTACCACAGAGATCAGGGGCAGTGATACCACAGAGATCAGGGGCAGTGATACCACAGAGATCAGGGGTAGTGGTACCACAGAGATCAGGGGTAGTGGTACCACAGAGATCAGGGGTAGTGGTACCACAGAGATGAGGGGCAGTGATACCACAGAGATCAGGGTAGTGGTACCACAGAGATCAGGGCAGTAGTACCACAGAGATCAAGGGCAGTGGTACCACAGAGATCAGGGGCAGTGCTACCACAGAGATCAGGGACAGTGCTACCACAGAGATCAGGGGTAGTGGTACCACAGAGATCAGGGGTAGTGCTACCAGAGATCAGGGGTAGTGGTACCACAGAGATCAGGGGTAGTGGTACCACAGAGATCAGGGGCAGTGGTACCACAAAGATAAGGGGCAGTGCTACCACAGAGATCAGGGACAGTGCTACCACAGAGATCAGGGGCAGTGGTACCACAGAGATCAGGGGTAGTTGTACCACAGAGATCAGGGGTAATGGTACCACAGAGATCAGGGGTAGTGGTACCACAGAGATCAGGGGTAGTGGTACCACAGAGATCAGGGGTAGTGGTATCACAGAGATTAGGGGTAGTGGTACCACAGAGATCAGGGGTAGTGGTATCACAGAGATTAGGGGTAGTGCTACCACAGAGATTAGGGGCAGTGCTACCACAGAGATCAGGGGCAGTGGTACCACAGAAATCAGGGGTAGTGGTTCCACAGAGATCAGGGGTAGTGGTTCCACAGAGATCAGGGGTAGTGCTACCACAGAGATCAGGGGCAGTGATACCACAGAGATCAGGGGCAGTGCTACCACAGAGATCAGGGGTAGTGGTTCCACAGAGATCAGGGGTAGTGGTTCCACAGAGATCAGGGGTAGTGGTACCACAGAGATCAGGGGTAGTGGTTCCACAGAGATCAGGGGTAGTGGTACCACAGAGATGAGGGGCAGTCATACCACAGAGACTATCTCAGTGATGGCCCCCTGGTGTGGAGAGGTAACCATCTCAGGTATTGTCTCCGGGTGTGGAGGGGTAACCATCTCGGGTATGCCCCCCTGGTGTGGAGGGGTAACCATCTCAGTGATGGCCTCCTGGTGTGGAGGGGTAACCATCTCGGGTATGGCCCCCTGGTGTGGAGGGGTAACCATCTCAGTGATGGCCTCCTGGTGTGGAGGGGTAACCATCTCGGGTATGGCTCCCTGGCGTGGGAGGGGTGACCATCACGGTATGGCACCCCGATCTTCAGAAGCATTTATATCTTAGAAGACAGTGAGTTTAAGAAATTATTACTGCAAAGCGTTTATATAAAAAAAAAAGGAAAACTTTTGGCCCGTGGGCTTAGCGGCTACACAATGGCGGTTTCTAGAGCCAGAAACTGTGAATTATTAACGGCTGGCTTCAGTACATGCAGTATAATAGTTTTGGGGTATGACACGTCGATTTCTTCTGGTTACTTTGCACATTCCCCATTACGGGATGTTTAGTGACATACTTCGCTTTAGTTACCGGACTATCAGTCACAATTTGGTAGCATTGCGTTGTGTAAATCAATCTGTCGTTGCTCTGGAGTTTTGTGACTTGTAGGCGCAGTCTTTCCATGTAGGACTGGCTGATGGCTTTCTTGGTTGATGGCGGTCGAGTCCATTTAAGGCGTCCAATGGCCTCTTTGGTGGCAGTGTAGGAGTCAGGTTGAAGTTGCAGACATGGTGGTGACCAGGCTCGGCTTTGGTGGCCTCAAGGACGTTGTAATGGTAACGTCAATCAGGGTTGGGTACGATGGTTAATGGGGTCATTGGTGTCCTGAAAGTTTACTGGCTCTGCTGGAATGGCCCCCAGTGCATGCCGCCCCTTTATGGCTGTCTGTCCTGGTGCCGCCCCTTTATGGCTGTCTGTCCTGGTGCCGCCCCTTTATGGCTGTCTGTCCTGGTGCCGCCCCTTCATGGCTGTCTGTCCTGGTGCCGCCCCTTTATGGCTGTCTGACCTGTTGCCGCCCCTTTATGGCTGTCTGACCTGTTGCCGCCCCTTTATGGCTGTGTGTCCTGGTGCCGCCCCTTTATGGCTGTCTGTCCTGGTGCCGCCCCTTTATGGCTGTCTGTCCTGGTGCCGCCCCTTTATGGCTGTCTGTCCTGGTGCCGCCCCTTTATGGCTGTCTGTCCTGGTGCCGCCCCTTTCTGGCTGTCTGTCCTGCTGTCGCCCCTTTATGGCTGTCTGACCTGTTGCCGCCCCTTTATGGCTGTCTGTCCGGGTTGCGCCCCTTTATGGCTGTGTGTCCTGGTGCCGCCCCTTTATGGACTGTCTGTCCTGGTGCCGCCCCATTATGCTGTCTGTCCTGGTGCCGCCCCATTATGGCTGTCTGTCCTGGTGCCGCCCCTTTATGACTGTGTGTCCTGGTGCCGCCCCTTTATGGCTGTGTCTGGTGCCGCCCCTTTAGGCTGTCTGTCTGGTGCCGCCCCTTTATGGCTGTCTGTCCTGGTGCCGCCCCTTTATGGCTGTCTGTCCTGGTGCCGCCCCTTCATGGCTGTCTGTCCTAGTGCCGCCCCTTTATGGCTGTCTGTCCTGGTGCCGCCCCTTTATGGCTGTCTGTCCTGGTGCCGCCCCTTTATGGCTGTCTGACCTGTTGCCGCCCCTTTATGGCTGTCTGACCTGTTGCCGCCCCTTTATGGCTGTCTGTCCTGGTGCCGCCCCTTTATGGCTGTCTGTCCTGGTGCCGCCCCTTTATGGCTGTCTGTCCTGGTGCCGCCCCTTCATGGCTGTCTGTCCTGGTGCCGCCCCTTTATGGCTGTCTGTCCTGGTGCCGCCCCTTTATGGCTGTCTGTCCTGGTGCCGCCCCTTTATGGCTGTCTGACCTGTTGCCGCCCCTTTATGGCTGTCTGTCCTGGTGCCGCCCCTTTATGGCTGTCTGTCCTGGTGCCGCCCCTTCATGGCTGTCTGTCCTGGTGCTGCCCCTTTATGGCTGTCTGTCCTGGTGCCGCCCCTTTATGGCTGTCTGTCCTGGCGCCGCCCCTTTATGGCTGTCTGTCCTGGTGCCGCCCCTTCATGGCTGTCTGTCCTGGTGCCGCCCCTTTATGGCTGTCTGACCTGTAGCCGCCCCTTTATGGCTGTCTGTCCTGTTGCCGCCCCTTTATGGCTGTCTGTTCTGGTGCCGCCCCTTTATGGCTGTCTGACCTGTCGCCGCCCCTTTATGGCTGTCTGACCTGTTGCCGCCCTTTATGGCTGTCTGACCTGTTGCCGCCCTTTATGGCTGTCTGTCCTGGTGCCGCCCCTTTATGGCTGTCTGACCTGTTGCCGCCCTTTATGGCTGTCTGACCTGTTGCCGCCCTTTATGGCTGTCTGTCCTGGTGCCGCCCCTTTATGGCTGTCTGACCTGTTGCCGCCCTTTATGGCTGTCTGACCTGTTGCCGCCCTTTATGGCTGTCTGTCCTGGTGCCGCCCGTTTATGGCTGTCTGACCTGTTGCCGCCCCTTTATGGCTGTCTGTCCTGGTGCCGCCCCTTTATGGCTGTCTGTCTGGTGCTGGATGTCAGACAGCGGGGGGGGGGGAGAGATCACAGGACTTGTGAATCCCAATGTATGAGTTCTTCACCTGACTGTGATTGTTTTAATCCTGTGAGTTAAATAAAGTTGTGGCCATTTTGACAACCAACATAAAGTGTTTTGTGTATTTATTCCAGTGTCGGGGTTTACGGTGGTTATGGTGGTTTTGAGATGGAGCGGGGTCCATGCCATATCCAGAAGTCATGATCAGGCAGTACGGGAGGCTGATACTTACTGGCAGAGGCGTCCCAGAACTTCACAGAGCCGTCAGCGTGACTGCAAACATAAAGGAGACAGGTGAGAGCTCAGGAGCAGCACGGAGGGTAACAGAAGCCAAAACCATAATTCCCATAGAAAGGCCACAACCAGGAGAGAACCAGCAGCTGAAAAGTGAGTGCCCCAGGATCAGCTGCTAGACACACATCCCTGCACTGACACAGGGCACTGGACACAATGGTCACAAACTCTCGCGGTGACACATATTACACACCTTACTGGCCGCACATGACACTCCATGTCACAGAAAATCAACTATGATTACACATGTAAATGAGGCTCAAACACTTCATCCTTCCCCAAAGAGGAGCGCAGCTCCGGAGGCAGAGCTCCCGTCAGAGCGCACACAGAGGAGTATGGATTCAGCAGAAAGCACAGGCTTCATAGCTGTGTGCTGGTATCTCCTGAGCTGCTTACCTCTCAGGCATATGGGGGGAAGTGTCTGAGCAATAGGTGGGAGTATAAGACATGGACCTTTGCAAGAATTGCCCCGTGCTCAGTGCACTTGCAGGAATCGCCCCGTGTTCGGTGCACTTGCAGGAATCGCCCCGTGCACTTGCAGGAATTGGTCTGCGCTCAGTGCACTTGCAGGAATCGGCCCACGCTCTGTGCACTTGCAGGAATCGTCTGATGCATTTGCAGGAATCGGCCCAAGCTCGGTGCACTTACAGGAATCGCCCCGTGCACTTGCACGAATCGCCCGTGCTCGGTGCACTTGCAGGAATCGTCCGATGCATTTGTAGGAATCGGCCCACGCTCGGTGTTCACTTGCAGGAATCGCCACGTGCTCGGTGCACTTGCAGGAATCGCCCCATGTTCGTGCACTTGCAGGAATCGCCCGTGCATTGCAGGATTGGTCTGCGCTCAGTTGCACTTGCAGGAATAGTCGGTGCATTTGCAGGAATCGGCCCATGCTTGGTGCACTTGCAGGTATCGCCCGTGCTCGGTGCACTTGCAGTAATCGTCCGATGCATTTGCAGGAATCGGCCCACACTCGGTGCACTTGCAGGAATCGTCCGATGCATTTGCAGGAATCGGCCCACGCTCGGTGCACTTGCACGAATCGTCCGATGCATTTGCAGGAATCGGTCCACGCTCAGTGCACTTGCAGGAATCGCCCCGTGCTCGGTGCACTTGCAGGAATCGCTAGACGCACTCGCAGGAATCACCCGCGCTCGGTGCATTTTCTGATTTGCTCAGCGATGGAATATCTGGACTATCCAAGAGCAGCCAGGAAGGAATGTACAGACATCTATTTCACCATCCCACCTAGCAATGTCATTACATTGGTGACTAAGGTTGTGTTCATATCACGTTTTAGCCTACGTTCAGTGACTCCTTCAAGGTTTACGGCTGAACCCCAGCAAAATGGGATTTAAGCGTATGTGCCGACGGGATAAACATAGAGCAAAATGCAATGTGAACAAAGCCTAAACGTTTCTTTAAGTGGGGACAGATTTTTATCCTCTTGGTCTATATAAAATGTTCCTCTTCATTGCCCCCTGATGAAGGAACAGCATCCGAAACTGAGTTGAGGTGGACGCATGCACCCGGTGAGCCCCTGCCTGCCTGCCCATACAGGTACTATGTTATGCCTCTCAGTTTAACCCCTTCATACTGGTCATCTACATGTATATTTGGCATACTATATACAACATTCATCTCTGTATGTATCTCTTTGACTAATTATTCTTTTGATGAGTGATACAATTATGTCTACACGGTGGGATTCTATTGTCTCCGGCTTCCGTGCGCCCTTTTGTGGTTGTGCACCGGGTTCTATGTGGAATTGTCCCGTCTTTTCCCAGACCTGTTTATTTGCATCGTGTATAATAAAGTTGTTCTGTTTTATACTTGCGATGGACCTTTCAGTGGTTTTTGGTGTTCCCACCCCCTTCTCATCTCTGTCCGTATTGTTGTCCATCACCTGTAGCAGCAGAATTGGAGCTACATTCTAGATATAGGAATATACATTAGATGCATAATATGCTGCATTCGTGCTCGAGTTCCCTCTTTCTTTGACAGTAAGTAGAGATCATAACAAAGATGCAGCACGGAAATACAGAGACTATCCCAAAGCTACAGAACTTTCCAGATACAATATTTATCAGATTTACAGCTCCGAGTAATCACAACCAGATACACGGCAGCACACAGACAGCTACATCTACTGGAGCCGTTTATGGCAGAAACATGACCATCCACTGAGTTACTAGTGTGGAAGGACAGACACTCCACTCCACTCATCCAGGGCGAGGGCTTCAGAACGAGCCTCATTAGGTAACAGCTGAGGAAGCGCCTTTATGGCGAAACCTGCGCACATGGCGGCTCCCAACCATCATAAGTATACTTTCGTATTCCTCACATTTATTGCCCCTTCCCCCCCCCAGTGGGTCAAGGTCTTACCCTGTCACAATGATTTCGGGGTATGCAGTGGTTCCAAGGTTCCATACGCCGCCTGTTATCGGCCATTCCTGCACAAAACATCAGAATTTATGAGACCAATGAAGAAAAGGTGAAAACGGAGTGATATGTTTCAAGAAATTTAGAAAATGTTACTGATTCTCAAACATTTTAAAAAGTATTAAAAAAGAGGTACAAAAAGACAAAGCGTCACTCCCATCCCTCACAATATGTCATATATATAAATAATTGCTCCCCTGGTTACAACAAACTATGCGAATAGACCAATAACTGGCACCAAACCCCAGCGCCACAGCTCTGTCTGCACATCTCCACCATCAGCTCCATCTCCTCCTCCCTCATCACACTGCACATCTCCACCATCAGCTCCATCTCCTCCTCCCTCATCACACTGCACATCTCCACCATCAGCTCCATCTCCTCCTCCCTCATCACACTGCACATCTCCACCATCAGCTCCATCTCCTCCTCCCTCATCACACTGCACATCTCCACCATCAGCTCCATCTCCTCCTCCCTCATCACACTGCACATCTCCACCATCAGCTCCATCTCCTCCTCCCTCATCACACTGCACATCTCCACCATCACCTCCATCTTCTCCTCCCTCATCACACTGCACATCTCCACCTTCAGCTCCCTCTCCTCCCTCATCACACTGCACATCTCCACCTTCAGCTCCACCTCCTCCTCCCTCATCACACTGCACATCTCCACATCAGCTCCATCTCCCTCCCTCATCACACTGCACATCTCCACCTTCATCTCCATTCCTCCCTCATCACTGCACATCTCACCATCAGCTCCATCTCCTCCTCCTCATCACACTGCACATCTCCATCGTCCATCTCCTCCTCCCTCATCACACTGCACATCTCCACCTCAGTCCATCTCCTCCTCCCTCATCACACTGCACATCTCCACCTCACTCCATCTCCTCCTCCTCATCACACTGCCATCTCCACCATCAGCTCCATCTCCTCCTCCCTCATCACACTGCACATCTCACCTCACTCCATCCTCCTCCCTCATCACACTGCACATCTCCACCTCAGCTCCACTCCTCCTCCCTCATCACACTGCACATCTCCACCATCATCTCCATCTCCTCCTCCCTCATCACATGCACATCTCCACCATCAGCTCCATCTCCTCCTCCCTCATCACACTGCACATCTCCACCTCAGCTCCATCTCCTCCTCCCTCATCACACTGCACATCTCCACCTCAGCTCACTCTCCTCCCTCATCACACTGCACATCTCCACCTCTCACATACATCCTCCTCCTCCCTCATCACACTGCACATCTCCACCTCAGCTCCATCTCCTCCTCCCTCTCACACTGCACATCTCCACTTCAGCTCCATCTCCTCTCCCTCATCACACTGCACATCTCCACCATCAGCTCCATCTCCTCTCCCTCATCAACTGCACATCTCCCATCAGCTCCATCTCTCCTCCCTCATCACACTGCACATCTCCACCATCAGCTCCATCTCCTCCTCCCTCATCACACTGCACATCTCCACCATCAGCTCCATCTCCTCCTCCCTCATAACACTGCACATCTCTATCTCCTCCTCCCTCATCACACTGCACATCTCCATCTCCTCTCTCATCACACTTCACATCTCCTCCTCCCTCATCAACTGCACATCTCCATCTCCTCCTCCTTCATCACACTGCACATCTCTCCTTCCTCATCACACTGCACATCTCCATCTCGCTCATCACAATGCACATCTTCACCTCCTCCTCCCTCATCACACTGCACATCTCCATCTCCTCTCTCATCACACTGCCCATCTCCATCTCTTCCTCCCTCATTACACTGCACATCTCCTCCTCCCTCATCACACTGTACATCTCCATCTCCTCCTCCCTCATCACACTGTACATCTCCATCTCCTCCTCCCTCATCACACTGTACATCTCCATCTCCTCCTCCCTCATCACACTGCACATCTCCATCTCCACCTCCCTCATCACACTGCACATCTCCTCCTCCCTCACACTGCGCATTCATTCTCCTCCTCTGTCATCTCACTGCATATGTCCATCTCCTCCTCCCTCATCACATTGCACATCTCCATCTCCTCCCTCATCACACTGCACATCTCCATCTCCTCCTCCCTCATAAATGCACATCTCATCTCCTCCTCTCATCACATTGCACATCTCCATCTCCTCCTCCCTCATCACACTGCACATCTCCATCTCTCTCATCAATGCACATCTCCATCTCTTCCTCTATCACACTGCACATCTCATCTCCTTCCCTCACAGATCATCTCCATCCTTCCTCTCATCACATGCACATCTCCCCATCATCATCCATCTCCTCCTCCCTCTATCACACTGCACATCTCTTCCCTCATCACACTGCCATCTCCATCCTCCCTCATCACACTGCACATCCATCCTCCCTATCACATGCATCTCCATCTCCTCCTCCTCATCACATGCACATCTCATTCTCCCCTCATCACTGCACTCTCCATCTCTCCTCCCTCATAACATGCACATCTCATCTCTCCTCTCTCATCACATGCACATCTCCATCTCCTCCTCTCATCACATTGATCATCTCCATCCTCCTCTATCATCACATTGCACATCTCCATCTCTTCCTCTCTCATCACATGCACATGTCCATCTCCTCCTCCCTCATCACACTGCACATCTCCATCTCTTCCTTCATCACACTGCACATCTCCTCTCCTCCTCCCTCATCACATTGATCATCTCCATCTCTTCCTCTTCATCACACTGCACTCTCATATCTCCCAATTATCATCTCCATCTCCTCTATATCACATTGCACATCTCCATTCTTCCTCCTCATCACACTGACATCTCCATCTCTTCCTCTCTCATCACATTGCAATCTCCATCCCCTCCCTTATCACACTGCACATCTCCATCTCCTCCTCCCTCATCACATGCACATCTCATCCTTCCTCTCTCACATTGCACATCTCCATCCCTCCTATCACACTGCACATTCATCTCCTCCTCCCTCATCACACTGCACATCTCATTCTCCTCCTCTCATCACATTGCACATTCCATCTCCTCCTCCCTCATCACACTGCACATCTCCATCTCTTCCTCTATCATCACATTGCACATCTCCATCTCCTCCTCCTCATCACACTGCACATCTCCATCTCCTCCTCCTCATCACATGTGCAATCTCCATCTCTTCCTCTATCACACATTGCCCATCTCTCTCCTCTCACATCCATTCATCTCCTCCCTCATCAAACTGCACATCTCCATCTCTTCCTCTATCATCACACTGCACATCTCCATCTCCTCCTCCCTCATCACATTGATCATCTCCATCTCTTCCTCTATCATCACATTGCACATCTCCATCTACTCCTCCCTCATCACATGACATCTCCATCTCCTCTCCCTCATCACACTGCACATCTCCATCTCTTCCTCTTCATCACATTCGCCATCCTCCATCTCCTCCCTTATCACACTGCACATCTCCATCCCTCCATCTGCCTCCACTCATCCTACTCACATGCACATCTCCATTCTCCTCCTCTCTCATCACATTGCACATCTCCATCTCCTCCTCCCTCATCAACTGCACATCTCCATCTCCTCCTCTCCATCATTCACCTTCACACATCCATCTCTTCCTCTCTCATCACATTGCACATCACTCTCTCTCATCCTCTCTCCCTCTATCACATTGACATCTCCATCTCTCTCATCCTTCACTCACATCTTCCACATCTTCCTCTCTCATCACACTGCACATCTCCATCTCCTCCTCCCTCATCCAACTGCACATCTCCATCTCTCCTCTTCATCACACTGCACATCTCCAATCTCCTCCTCCCTCATCACATTGATCATCTCCATCTCTTCCTCTATCATCACACTGCACATCTCCATCTCTCCTCCTCATCACATTGATCATCTCCATCTTCTCTTCATCATGCCATCCCTCTCTCATCACATTGATCATCTCCATCTCTTCCTCTATCATCACATTGCACACTCTCCATCTCACTCCTCCTCATCACATGCACATCTCCATCCTCCTCCTCCTCATCACATGCACATCTCCATCTCTTCCTCTCTCATCACATTGCACATCTCCATCCCTCCTTATCACACTGCACATCTCCATCTCCTCCTCCTCATCACACTGCACATCTCCATCTCCTCCTCCTCATCACATTGCACATCTCCATCCTCCTCCCTCATCAACTGCACATCTCCATCTCCTCCTCCTCTCACATGCACATCTCCATCTCTCCTCCTCATCATGCACATTCATCCATCTCTCTCCTCTCTCATCACACTGCACATCTCCATCTCTCCTCTCATCACATGCCATCTCCATCTCTTCCTCTTCATCACACTGCACATCTCCATCTCCTCTCCTCATCACATTGATCATCTCCTATCACTGCAATCTCACTCTTATCCTATCACATTCCACTCTCCATCCTCCTCCTCTCATCACATCTGCAACATCTCTCATCTCTCCTCCACTCATCAAATGCATCTCCATCTCTTCCTCTCTCATCACATTGACACCTACTGCCAATCTCTCTCCTCATCACTCACACTCCATCTCCATCTCCTTCCTCATCCCTTATCACATGACATCTCATCTCCTCCTACTCATCACACTGCACATCTCCATCTCCTCCTCATCACATGCACATCTCCACTCCATCAATGCACATCTCCACTCTCTCCTCATCATCACATTGCACATCTCATCTCTCCTCCCATCAATGCACTCTCCATCTCCTCCTCCTCATCACATTGACATCTCCACTCCTCTATCTCACTGCCATCTCATCTCCCTCATCACATGCATCTCATCTCCACCATCACTGACTTCCACTCATCCATCCTCCCTCTCAATGCATCCACTGCACATCCCTCCATCAACTGCACATCCCATCCTCATCTCCTCCCTCACACTGCACACACTGTCATTCCTCCACCTTCCAGCTCCATCTCTCCTCCTCATCACATGCACATCTCCACCATCACTCCTCTCCTCCTCTATCATCACACTGCACATCTCACTTCAGCTCCTTTCATCTGCTCATCACACTGACATTCCACCATCAGCTCCATTCTTCCTACCGCAATCTCCCCCTTCAGCTCCATCTCCTCTCCCTCATCACATGCATCTCTCCACATCAGCTCCATACTTCCTCATACACTGCACATTCTACACATCAGACTCCATCATCCTCCTCCCTCATAACTGCACATCTCCACCTTCACTCCATCACCTGCACTACACCTGCACACTCCCCAGCCTCATCACTCCGCTGCCTTTCCTGAGCATCAATTTCTGTACAGTAACTGCTCATCTTCGTTTGCAATGAGCTGCACCAGTACTGCACATCCCGCGCGCCAGTGCGGAGTGTCCGGACTGGGATGCAGGAGTTCATTTGCTGATTTGCTTTTTCGCCAAGAGCATGGAACAGTTGCACATATCTCAACAGGGAGGAACATTGGACTTTTGGATGATTCTCACATTTTTCATGTTTTCTCATGGCCGAGTGAGCACAAGTCAGAGTTCCACTACACAGGGAGTAGGCACCACAGTGCCACGGAGCAGGCACCACGCAGCCACGGAGCAAGCACCCGCACTGCCACGGAGAAGGCACCCACGCTGCCACGGAGCAGGCACCCAGCTGCCACGGAGCAGTCACCACGCTGCCACGAGAGAAGCACCCGCACTTCCACGGAGCAGGCACCCACGCTGCCACGGAGCAGGCACCCGAGCTGCCACGGAGCAGTCACCTGCACTGTCACGGAGAAAGCACCTGCACGGAGAGCATCGCTGCCACGGAGCAGGCACCAGCGCTGCCACGGAGCAGGCACCAGCGCTGCCACGGAGCAGGCACCCGCACTGCCTACGGAGAAGGCACCCGCACTGCCATGGAGAAGGCATCCCCACTGCCACAGAGCAGGCTCCCGCGCTGCCACGGAGCAGGCTCCCGCGCTGCCACGGAGCAGGCAACCGCGCTGCCACGGAGCAGGCACCCGCGCTGCCACGGAGCAGGCACCTGAGCTGCCTCAAAGCAGGCACCCACGCTGCCACGAAGCAGGCACCCGTGCTGCCACGGAGCAGGCACCTGAGCTGCCACGGAGCAGGCACCCGGGAACCACGGAGCAGGCACCTAAGCTGCCACGAAGCAGGCACCCACGCTGTCACGGAGAGAAAGCACCCGCACTGCCACGTTGCAGGCAAATCATATAAATGTGCAGCATGTAGAACATGCGGCTTGGATGGCCTTTAGGATTAGTACCTGCAGGTAATTTCATTGTTTATGGGAGTCTGAGGTCGTCTGAACATAACCTTAAATATCAATGGGGGCTAAGGCAACTGTTGTGTCACTTCGCAGCTCAGTCAGTGACTCCAGCATCAGTATAGGCTGAGCATCGCAGTGACGGGCACATCCGGAGACATCTTGGCTTTAAACATTACTGTTCTGGCAGTATAAATCATCCTGAATGTTGTCAGGGTAACAGGACACAATACAGACATATTGTCCCCAGTATCAGTGTCAGGCAATTAGTGATATTATGTAAATAGGAGAGGAAATGTCTTCAACCCCCCCTCCCCCCCCTTGCTCCAGTGCTCCTGGGATCCAACAATTAACACAATCCTTACAGCAGAGGAACAACTTCATTTGTATCTTTCTAGGCAACTAATCTGTTTACAGAGACATCAACCTCCAGGTAACCTACAGCAGGAGAGAAAAACACTGCAAAACAAGAGAGCGAAAGAAACACTGCAAAACAAGAGAGCGAGAAAACACTGCAAAACTAGAGAGCGACAGAAACACTGCAAGACTAGAGAACGACATAAACACTGCAAAACAAGAGAGACAGAAACACTGCAAAACAAGAAAGCAACAGAAACATTGCAAAACAAGAGAGCGAGAAAACACTGCAAAACTAGAGAGCGACAGAAACACTGCAAAACAAGAGAGACAGAAACACTGCAAAACTAGAAAGCGACAGAAACATTGCAAAACAAGAGAGCGAGAAAACACTGCAAAACTAGAGAGCGACAGAAACACTGCAAAACAAGAGAGCGAGAAAACACTGCAAAACAAGAAAGCGACAGAAACACTGCAAAACAAGAGAGACAGAAACATTGCAAAACAAGAGAGCGAGAAAACACTGCAAAACTAGAGAGCGACAGAAACATTGCAAAACAAGAGAGCGAGAAAACACTGCAAAACTAGAGAGCGACAGAAACACTGCAAAACAAGAGAGCGAGAAAACACTGCAAAACTAGAGAGCGACAGAAACACTGCAAGACAAGAGAGAGACAGAAACACTGCAAAACAAGAGAGAGACAGAAACACTGCAAGACTAGAGAGCGAGAAAACACTGCAAAACAAGAAAGGACAGAAACATTGCAAAACAAGAGAGCGAGAAAACACTGCAAAACTAGAGAGCGACAGAAACACTGCAAAACAAGAGAGCGAGAAAACACTGCAAAACTAGAGAGCGACAGAAACACTGCAAGACAAGAGAGAGACAGAAACACTGCAAAACAAAAGAGAGAGAGACAGAAACATTGCAAGACTAGAGAGAGAGAAAACACTGCAAAACAAGAAAGTGACAGAAACATTGCAAAACAAGAGAGCGACAGAAACACTGCAAGACTAGAGATGACAGAAACACTGCAAGACTAGAGAGCGACAGAAACACTGCAAGACTAGAGAGCGACAGAAACACTGCAAAACAAGAGACAGAAACACTGCAAAACAAGAAAGCGACAGAAACATTGCAAAACAAGAGAGCGAGAAAACACTGCAAAACTAGAGAGCGACAGAAACACTGCAAAACAAGAGACAGAAACACTACAAAACAAGAGAGCGACAGAAACAAATGCAAGACTAGAGAGCGACAGAAACACTGCAAGACAAGAGAGAGACAGAAACACTGCAAGACTAGAGAGCGACAGAAACACTGCAAAACAAGAGAGAGACAGAAACACTGCAAGACTAGAGAGCGAGAAAACACTGCAAAACAAGAAAGCGACAGAAACATTGCAAAACAAGAGAGCGACAGAAACACTGCAAGACTAGAGAGCGAGAAAACACTGCAAAACAAGAAAGAGACAGAAACACTGCAAAACAAGAGAGGCAGAAACATTGCAAAACAAGAGAGCGAGAAAACACTGCAAGACTAGAAAGCGACAAAACACTGAAAGACTAGAGAGTGAGAAAACACTGCAAAACAAGAGAGCGAGAAAACACTGCAAGACTAGAGAGTGACAGAAACATTGCAAAACAAGAGACAGAAACACTGCAAAACAAGAGAGCGAGAAAACACTGCAAGACTAGAGAGCGAGAAAACACTGCAAGACTAGAAAGATACAAAACACTGCAAGACTAGAGAGCGAGAAAACACTGCAAAACAAGAGAGCGACAAACACTGCAAGACAAGAGAGAGACAGAAACACTGCAAGACAAGAGAGAGACAAACACTGCAAGACTAGAGAGGGAGAAAACACTGTAAAACAAGAGAGCGACAGAAACACTGCAAGACTACAGAGCGAGAAAACACTGCAAGACAGAGAGAGACAGAAACACTGCAAGACTAGAGAGCGACAGAACACTGCAAAACAAGAAAGCAAGAAAACACTGCAAAACAAGAAGAGCGAGAAAACACTGCAAGACTAGAGAGTGACAGAAACATTGCAAAACAAGAAAGACAGAAACACTGCAAGACTAGAGAGCGAGAAAACACTGCAAAACAAGAGAGCGACAAACACTGCAAGACAAGAGAGAGACAGAAAAACTGCAAGACAAGAGAGAGACAAACACTGTAAAACAAGAAAGCGAGAAACACTGCAAGACTAGAGAGCGAGAAAACACTGCAAGACAAGACAGAGACAGAAACACGCAAGACTAGAGAGCGACAGAAACAATGCAAAACAAGAGAGCGAGAAACACTGCAAGACTAGAGAGCGAGAAAACACTGCAAGACGAGACAGAAACACTGCAAGACTAGAGAGAGACAAACACTGCAAGACAAGAGAGCGAGAAAACACTGTAAGACTAGAGAGAGACAAACACTGCAAGACAAGAGAGCGAAAAACACTGCAAGACTAGAGAGCGAGAAAACACTGCAAGACGAACAGAAACACTGCAAGACTAGAGAGCGACAGAACACTGCAAAACAAGCGAGAAAACACTACAAGACTAGAGAGCGAGAAAACACTGCAAGACTAAAAAGCGACAAAACACTGCAAGACAAGAGACCGAAAGAAACACTGCAAGACTAGAGAGCGAGAAACACTGCAAGACTAGAGAGCGAGAAAACACTGCAAGACTAGAGAGCAAGAAAACACTGCAAACAAGAAAGCGAAAGAAACACTGCAAGACTAGAGAGCGAGAAAACACTGCAAAACAAGAAAGCGAGAAAACACTGCAAGACTAGAGAGCGCGAAAAACACTGCAAGACTAGAAAGCGACAAAACACTGCAAGACTAGAGAGCGAGAAACAATGCAAGACGAGAGAGACAAACACTGCAAGACTAGAGAGCGAGAAAACTCTGTAAAACAAGAGAGCGACAGAAACACTGCAAAACAAGAGAGCGACAAACACTGCAAAACAAGAGACAGAAGCACTGCAAAAAAGAGAGCGACAGAAACTGCAAAACAAGAGTGACAGAAGCACTGCAAAACAAGAGAGCGACAGAAACTGCAAAACAAGAGTGACAGAAGCACTGCAAAACAAGAGAGCGACAGAAACACTGCAAAACAAGTGTGACAGAAACACAGCAAAACAAGATACAGAAACACTGCAAAACAAGAGAGCGACAAACACTGCAAAACAAGAAAGCGACAGAAACACTGCAAAACAACAGATCGACAGAAACACTGCAAAACAGGAGAGCGACAAAACACTGCAAAACAAGAGAGCGACAAAACACTGCAAAACAAGAGAGCGACAAACACTGCAAAACGAGATGCAGAAACACTGCAAAACGAGAGACAGAAACACTGCAAAATAAGATTGCGACAGAAACACTGCAAAACAAAAGAGCAACAAACACTGCAAAACAGAGGGAGACATGAAACGAGAGACAGAAACACTGCAAAACAGAGACAAAAACACTGCAAAACAAGAGAGCGACAAACACTGCAAAACGAGAGACAGAAACACTGCAAAACAAAAGAGCAACAGTGTCAGGAGTCGAACCCAGTACCTCTTGTCCACTGGCCAGCAGCTCTACCATCTGAGCTATTCTGCTGGCTGCAAAGTTCCTTGCTGAACCCAGATACCATTGACTGTTTTTCCTGATTGGCTACACCTAGTGCTCTCTTGATTGGGCCTCTGATTGCCAATTACACACCCTATATAAACCTGGCCCTGTGGGTGTGTCATTGCGAGATTATTGAGCTCCAAGCCTTTAGTCAAGCGTTTCCTGCTGATCCATTGCTACAAACACTGCTCTCCTGTGAACCGACCTCGGCCTGCCTTCTGACTACGCTCTCCACCTGATCCATTGCTACAAACACTGCTCTCCTGTGTACCGACCTCCGGCTGCCACCTGACTACGTTATCTGCCTGATCCATTGCTACAAACACTGCTTTCCTGTGTACCGACCTCCGGCTGCCACCTGACTACGTTATCTGCCTGCTCCTCTGTTACCGAACTGCCTTTCCTGTGTACCGACCTCCGGCTGCCACCTGACTACGTTATCCGCCTGATTCATTGCTACAAACACTGCTCTCCTGTGTACCGACCTCCGGCTGCCACCTGACTACGTTATCTGCCTGCTCCTCTGTTACCGAACTGCCTTTCCTGTGTACCGACCTCCGGCTGCCACCTGACTACGTTATCCGCCTGATCCATTGCTACAAACACTGCTCTCCTGTGTACCGACCTCCGGCTGCCACCTGACTACGTTATCTGCCTGCTCCTCTGTTACCGAACTGCCTTTCCTGTGTACCGACCTCCGGCTGCCACCTGACTACGCTACCTGCCTCTGCTTCCCTAGTGTTTGCAGTAACATCGGCTCCAACCCAGACGGGATCTTGACAGACAGAAACTGCAAAACAAGAGAGCAACAGAAACACTGCAAAACAAGAGAGCGACAGAAACACTGCAAAACAAGAGCGATAAACACTGCAAAACAAGAGAGCGACAGAAACACTGCAAAACAAAAGAGCGAAAACACTGCAAAACAAGAGAGCGACAGAAACACTGCAAAACAAAAGAGCGACAAACACTGCAAAACAAGAGAGCGACAGAAACACTGCAAAACAAGAGAGCGACAGAAACACTGCATGACAAGAGAGCGACAAAAACACTGCAAAACAAAAGAGCGACAGAAACACTGCAAAACAAGAGAGCGACAATGTGATGATACTGCAAGCTTCATTTCTTGTGCTGTTTCCAGAACTTTCCCATAGTACTACAACCCCACCGTTTGCAAGCACAGGGCAAAGTTACCCCTCCCTCCTTTTCTCTGCAGCTCACGCTTCCCTTCCCCCTCCCAACCTGCAGTCAAGCTCGGTGTAACCTGAGCTACCAGTGCTGGAAGTTTTCCCGCTTCACCGCAGGGGTCCCCATTGTCAGCAACATGTGCTGTCCCTACCATAGCAGCCATTTTGGAGACTTCATTCTGTTTTGGTTATAACACGGTGGGGATTTGCATCAGAAACACGAAAGTTACTGTTTTGAAGCCTGTGTCCATGGGCATCGTTCCCGTGGTACTGGTGAACCCGTAACTCCAACAGAACCCGAGAAATGGAATTCTCGGATGCCCTATGAACTAGTTCATCCAAGTTTGGGCTCATTGGAACCGTCATTTTAAAGTAAGATCATTGATAGGTCTGCCGTTTTTCTGCTAGGTTCACAGGACGAGGGATGGACCTTATGATATTTCAGAGCTCAAATCATACACTTCTGTCCCGGGGAGGTGGCCAGAAAAACCATCCCCTTTTCGTGAGGTCAGCAGCCCCAGGTATAAGTCTGGCAGTGAGCCCCCTTGTCAGTCCCCGCTGTGATGTCCTGACTATAGATACTGCCACACTAACTATCCCGCTAGCGATCTCGTTAGCGTTGCATACTAATGAGATCGCTAGCGGGATTGTTTCTATATCGCTAAATGCTGCCGCATTTAGCGATATAGTTAACGACGCTATCGCCGTTAGCGATCTTCTTAACGACTTTAGCGGTACAAAAGTACCGCTAAATCGCTAAGAAAAGGTGCCACACAGCGATAAGATACTTACCCAGCGGGGCGCCAGCGATGAAATAGGGTCCGGAACGATTCCAGCGACGAGCGAGATCACAGCAGGAAGCTCGTCGCTGGAAGCTGCCGCACTGAACAATATCGCTAACGGGATCGCTAAATAGTGACGTTTTTTAGCGATCCGTTAGCGATATTGTTTAGTGTGGCATACCCTTAAGAGATCTGCAAATGAACTATGACGTGTGGCTCCTTCCCCAGCCTGGCTTGCCTGTAAATGATCTAACAACCATGTGAGTGATCTTTCATTCTTAATCCCGTTTATTTTATAACTGCATTTGTACATAACTATATTGCCTCAGTTTGTTCCATCTTTTTTTATATTGTATAAGCACTGCCTTTTTTTTAAGGAATAAACCTATAAATTTATTAGTTTGTTTCTCCTGCTCTATAAACGAATTTGCACGTGCCTGAAGCACTACGCTACTGTTTTGGGGTTGCTACGGACCCTCTTGATAAATTGTTCAGTAAGAAAAACCGTAGCTGGTGGCAGCTTAAAAGAAGGGGGTGTTAAGTGTTGACATATGGGGTGGCGTTGGCAGTGACGGAGCGGGTATTATAAGTGTATTACCCGGCTGCGGCTCGGAGTAATTATAATTCCCTCACTGCAGCGCGCCCAATAGCCAGCACACATCCAAGTGACCCGTCTGGCGACTGATTATCCTAGGTGCAGTTCCCTGACTGACCTGAGGGTAAGGGGGGCGCCAGAGAGCTGCAAGTTCCTAAGTGGAAGTGGGATAATTATAAATCCCTGCAGTTTACCGGGTCGGACGGCAGCAGCCGTCGTGTGTGTGCACCGTTTCATCACATATTGGTGGCAGCGGTGGGATAATTATAAATCCCTGCAGTTTACCGGGTCGGACGGCGGCATCCGTCGTGTGTGTGCACCGTTTCATCACATATTGGTGGCAGCGGTGGGATCATAGAGCATTAGTGATCTGGTTTGAGCAATCATTCCATTCACTAAAAAACTTGCACGGTTCTTCAGCGACCCTGCAACTAAAGTTTTGGAGAACAGACTCAGTGTTTATTAGTCCTGAGACAATTGTGTGTACTTGCGGTTACCCTCCCTTCTCTTTGTTTTTCTATCCTATCTTTTATTTGGCAAACATGGCTACAATAGGAGCAAGTTGGTACAAACTGCAGAAAAGGGACACTCTTGCTGGAATATGCATTTCCCGAGGCCTTGACCCCATGGGCCAAACCAAAGCTCAACTGATCAAGGTCCTGATGTCACAGGACCACGCTGAGAGCGAGGAGGGCACAGAAGCCGGCCCAAGCCAAGGTGGGGCAGCAGCAGAGGCCCAAACCCTGCAGGCTTACACCCAGGGCGGGTTGGACCCTTACCTGCAGGCGGCCTGGAGGAACTCCCCACCGACGACCGGGGGGAGCGCCTGAAGCTGATTCAGCAATACCAGCAGGAGGCCGAGCCGAGCGCCAAGCCCAGCGAGAGGCTGAGAGAGCCGAGCGGGAGGCTGAGAGAGCCCGAGCCGAGCGTGAAGCCCAAGCGCAGAGAGCCCATGAGCTGGAGATGGTCCAGCGAGGGGCAATGCCCTCCACAGCCCAGAGCAGTGTGCCCAGCAGCACTCAGAGTCCCAAGCCCCGGCCGGAGCACTTTCCCGTGCTGGAAAGGGACGGAGACTTGGACACTTTTCTGCGGGCCTTTGAGAAAGTCTGCAGACAGTACCGGCTGCCTGCCAACCAATGGGCCAGGTACTTGACCCCCGGGTTAAAGGGCAAAGCTTTGGAGGCGTTTGCTTCCCTCGCGCCAGATCAAGACAGTGACTATGAGGCCATCAAGCAGGCCCTGATTGCCAAGTACCAGCTAACCCCTGAGGTATACCGAAAGAAGTCCTGGAACCTCCAACGTGGCCCACATGACAGCTATAGCGATGTGGTGCAAGGATTCAGGACCCACTTTGACCAGTGGATCCAGGGACTGTCAGTTGACACCTATGAGGAGCTGAAAGACCTGATGATCAAAGACCAGTTCCTGCATCTGTGCCCAGCTGAGGTCCGACAGTTCATCCTGGACCGAGAACCAGAGGACGCGGTCACAACAGCCCGGATCGCCGACAGCTATGAGGCCAACCGGAAACCCGAGGTGCGGAAGCCCGTCACCACCCGCTGGGGAGGGGGTAAGCCTGCAACCAACCCAGTGCCCCTGCCAGCCGTCCCTCTGGAGGCACTATCCCCTTTGCCAGCGCCCGGCCTACATCAGACCCCCGCCAGTGTTTCTTCTGTAAAAGGACTGGACACATCAGCGCCACCTGTCCGGAGAGGCAGAAGAACCCCCAGCCAAGGCCTCCGGACCCAACGCCTCTGTTCTTTTGGTGGGTGGTGTGGTGGGGACGGTTGATGACAACGTGCAGCCCGTCCGCGTGGGGGCCCGTCTTGTTACAGGCCTCAAGGACACCGGGGCTGAACGAACCCTCATCCGACCCGAACTGGCGGCCCCTGAAGAGTTGATTCCGGGGAAAACCTTAACTGTCACAGGGATTGGGGGCGTCCACTACCCCTTGCCGATAGCCCGAGTTTTCATTGACTGGGGTGCCGGGAGCGGGGTGAAGGAAGTGGGGGTGTCCGAAAACCTGCCCACTGATGTTTTATTGGGGACTGATCTGGGGAGGATGGTGGCGTACTATGTCCCTGACACCCCTTCCCAATCTGATGATAAGGTTAACGTTAACCATGATGTTGATGTTGATGATGATGGGAAACTGATTGTGTTACCTGCTAATGCTTTGCGAAGTGATGATGCAACTGATAACCTTTCTTTCCTAGGACTGATGTTGATAGTGATGTATCTGTGCCATCTGAATCTGTTAACCCTTTCTCTGAAGTGGTAGATGTGTCCACAGGTACAGGAGCGTTCAGTCCCGTCGCTCTGCGGAGTGAGACGGCTGAGAAACCCCTAGCAGGAGCAAGCGACAGTGCTCAAGGAAATGGGGAGGTGCATGGGAACCCGGGAGGAAGGTGACGCATGACACTGACCAGTGCCACCGAGGAAGGTAACTGGCCCATAAGTAGCACTGCTCCTGAAGTGTTGGGGGTGGATGGGGAGGTAGAGCCCATAGCAGCGCAGGCTGATGGGTCTATAGAAATCCCCGGGGAGACTGCATATGTAGCTGCTGTCACCCGCAGTCAGAGTGCCCGGATCGCAGGTAGGGCCCTGCCATCTGGACCCTCCTCCGCTACAGGAGAGACTGAACCAGAGGTGGACCCAGAGCCGGTCCCAGAGGGTCCCAGTGAGGAAGGAACCCTGACGTCACTTCTGGCTGCCTCCAGCCAGGAGTTCCAGGCCGCTCTGCACTCAGATGCGAGCCTGGAGAACTTGAGGCACCTCGCCGAGACGCCCACCTCCGTGACTGATAAGGAGAGGGTGTTCTGGGAACGAGGAAGGTTGTACCGGGAGACAGTACCGGAGATTCCCAAAAGGAGTGGTTGAGGGAAAAACAGCTGGTCGTCCCGCACCAGTTCCGAGGTGAGTTGTTGAGGATTGCCCATGAGATTCCACTCGCTGGACACTTGGGGATCAGCAAAACTAAGGCATGGCTGTCTCAACACTTCTATTGGCCCAAGATGGGGACAGATGTGACTAACTACTGCCGCTCCTGTATCACCTGTCAAAGAGTGGGGAAGGCGGGGCCTGCTCTTAAGGCTCCCCTGATCCCGTTGCCAGTGATAGAGGAGCCTTTCCAGAGGATCGCGGTGGACATTGTGGGCCCGCTGGCCGTCCCCAGCAGCTCTGGAAAGCAATACATCCTTACTGTGGTAGACTACGCTACCCGGTACCCGGAGGCAGTAGCTCTGTCCTCAACTAGGGCAGATAAGGTGGCGGATGCACTGGTGACCATCTTTTCACGGGTAGGATTTCCCAGGGAGATGCTTACCGATCAAGGGACCCAATTTATGTCTCGCCTAATGAAGGCTCTCTGCAGCAAAATGCAGGTGACGCGTATGGTATCGAGTGCGTATCACCCACAGACCAATGGTTTGTGTGAGCGCTTTAACGGTACCCTCGAACAGATGCTCCGCATGCTGGTTGAGACCCAGGGACGCGATTGGGAGCGGTACCTCCCACACCTGCTGTTTGCCTACAGAGAAGTCCCGCAGGCCTCGACGGGGTTCTCCCCTTTGAGCTCCTGTATGGCAGGCGAGTCCGGGGACCCCTTGGGTTGATAAGAGAATCCTGGGAAGATGAGCCAAACCCCACGGAAGTGTCCATCGTGGATTATGTCATGCGCTTCCGCGACAAGATGCAGACCTTGACGCAGTTGGTGCATGACAACATGACGCAGGCTCAGGCTGACCAGAAGCACTGGTACGACCAGAACGCCGGGAGCGGACCTACCAGGTGGGTCAAAAGGTGTGGGTGCTGGTCCCCGTACCAAAGGATAAGCTTCAGGCAGCCTGGGAAGGCCCGTACGTCGTGCACCAACGGCTCAACCCAGTCACCTACATGGTCACGCTTGACCACACTCGGGGTAGGCGCAAGGCCTTTCACGTCAACATGATGAAGGCCCATCACGAACGTGAAGCCTGCGTCCTACCGGTCTGCAATCTGCCCGAGGACGGGGAAGAGGATCCCCTCCTGGACATGCTGGCCCAAGCCCAGGCCAATGGGTCCATTGAGGACATGGAGGTAAATGCCTCGCTAACCGTCTCCCAGCGGTTGCAGTTGCTGACCACTCTGGAACCCTTCCGGGCCGAGTTCACAAACCGACCCGGAAGGACCAAGTTGGCAGTCCACGAGGTGGACACCGGGAATCGCGCCCCGTTACGGCGGACACCTTATCGGATCTCTGAGGAAGTGCAGCAGATTATGCGCCAGGAGATCCAGGAGATGTTGCAGCTGGGGGTGATCCGGCCGTCCAAAAGCGCGTGGGCCTCACCTGTAGTTCTAGTGCCAAAAAAGGATCGGACCACCCGGTTCTGCGTGGACTACAGGGGGCTCAACGCCATCACTACCTCTGATGCGCACCCAATGCCACGCATCGAGGATCTGCTGGAGCGGTTGGCGAATGCCAAGTACATATCCATCATGGATTTGAGCCGGGGATACTGGCAGATTCCCCTGAGCCCTGCGGCGCAGGAGAAATCCGCCTTTATCACCCCTTTTGGACTGTACGAGTCCACGGTCATGCCTTTCGGCATGAAGAATGCCCCCGCCACTTTCCAGCGGATGGTCAACCACCTGCTTCAGGGACTGGAGGAGTACGCTGTGGCGTACCTGGACAACATTGCCGTCTTCAGTTCCACCTGGGAGGAACACCTTCAGCATCTCCAGGAGGTGCTCAAGCGTATTCACCAGGCAGGTCTGACCATCAAGCCGGGGAAAATGCCAGATGGGCATGAGGGAGGTCCACTACCTGGGGCACCGGGTAGGCGGGGGTTCCATGAGTCCAGAGCCCAAGAAAGTGGACGCGATCGTGTCCTGGCCCACCCCCAGGACCAAAAAGCAGGTGAAGTCCTTCCTGGGCACTGCAGGGCACTATAGGCGTTTCGTACCGTACTATAGCGCCATTGCAAAACCCTTGACGGACCTCACCAAGGGCGGTCTACCCCAAACAGTCAACTGGACAGATGGCTGTGAGGCGGCATTCCGAGCTTTGAAAACAGCCCTGTGCAGCTCTCCAGTGTTGAAAGTCGTCGACAGCAGTCGGCCATTCCTGGTACAGACTGACGCCAGCGAATTTGGCCTCGGTGCTGTACTCAGCCAGGTTGATTCGGGGAACCAGGAGCACCCCGTGTTGTACCTGAGCCGGAAACTTCTGCCAAGGGAAGTGGCCTACTCCACCATCGAGAAGGAGTGCCTGGCCATGGTCTGGGCACTGCAACGTTTGCAGCCCTACCTGTACGGGCGCACCTTCAAGGTGGTCACCGACCACAACCCTCTGAGCTGGCTGCACACAGTGTCCGGAACCAATGGTAGGTTGCTACGCTGGAGCCTTGCCCTGCAGCAGTATGATTTTGCCGTACAACACAAGAAAGGCAGTGATCATGGGAATGCTGATGGGTTGTCCCGACGTGGCGAACCCGCTGAGGTGCGCATGGCGGATTACCGAGAGGTCATG
>JARQOD010000002.1:640308551-640382200 GCA_033576555.1 Oophaga sylvatica | reverse complement strand
CCTCCTCACCAACACCAGAGCTGCCTCCTCACCAACCACACCAGAAGCTGCTGCCCTCACCAACCAACACCAGAGCTGCCGCCTCACAAGCCAACACCAGAGCTGTCCCTCACAACCAACACCAGAGCTGCCCCTCATCACCAACACCAGAGCTGCTCCTCACCAACACACAGAGCTGCCGCCTCACCAACCAACACCAGAGCTGCTGCCTCACCAACCAACACCAGAGCTGCCGGCTCATCAGCCAACACCAGAGCTGCTGTCTCACCAACCAACACCAGAGCTGCTGCCTCACCAACCAACACCAGAGCTGCCACCTCACCACCACCAGAGCTGCCGCCTCATCAGCCAACACCAGAGCTGCTGCCTCACCAATCATCACCAGAGCTGCCGCCTCACCAACCAACACCAGAGCTGCCACCTCAACAACACCGGAGCTGCCACCTCACCACCACCAAAACTGCTGCCTCACCACCATCAGAGCTACCACCTCACCAACACCAGAGCTGCCACCTCACCAACCACCAGAGCTGCCGCCTCACCAACACCAGAGCTGTCACATCACCACCACCGAAGCTTCCGCTTCACCACCACCAGAGCTGCCACCTCACCAACACCAGAGCTATCACTTTACCACTCATGGAACCGCCGCCTCACCTCCACCAGAGCTACTGTCTCACCAACCAACACCAGAGCTGCTGCCTCACCACCACTAGACCTGCTTCCTCACTAACATCAGAGCTGCCGCCTCACCAACACCGGAGCTGCTGCCTCACCAAGGCCAGAGCTGCCGCCTCACCAATACCAGAGCTGTTGACTCACCAACACCAGAGTTGAACCTCACCACCACCAGAGCTGCCGTCTCACCAACACCAGAGCTGCCGCCTCACCACCACCAGAGCTGCCACCTCACCACCACCAGAGCTGTTGCCTCACCAACACCAGAGCTGCCACCTCACCACCACTAGACCTGCTTCCTCACTAACATCAGAGCTGCCTCCTCACCAACACCGGAGCTGCTGCCTCACTAAGGCCAGTGCTGCCGCCTCACCAATACCAGAGCTGTTGACTCACCAACACCAGAGTTGAACCTCACCACCACCAGAGCTGCCGCCTCACCAACACCAGAGCTGCCGCCTCACCAACACCAGAGCTGCCGCCTCACCACCACCAGAGATGTTGCCTCACCAACACCAGAGCTGCCACCTCACCACCACTAGAGCTGCTGCCTCACCAACACCAGAGCTGCCACCTCACCACCACCAGAGCTGCCACCTCACCAACACCCGAGCTGCCACCTTTCCTCAAACTGTTCCCACAAATCTGTAAGCTACAGGGGGATGAGGGTCCAGATGTCTTACAACGGGGGTGAGGGACCGGATGTTACACACGGGGGTGAGGGGGACGGATGTTATACACAGGGGTAAGGGGGTTGGATGTTATACACCAGGGTGATGAGAGGGCCGGATATTATATACCAAGGGGTGAGGGGGCCAGATGTTATACACGGGGGGGAGAGGGGAGGGACCGGATGTCACACACGGGGATGAGGGGGTCGGATGTTATACACCAGGGTGATGAGGGGGCCGGATTTTATATACCATGGGGTGAGGGACCGGATGTTATACACTAGGGTTTTGAGCGGGCCAGATGTTATACACCAGGGGATGAGGGGACAGGATGTTATACACAGAAGAGTGAGGGGGCCAGATGTTATACACCAGGGGGTGAGGGGGCCGGATGTTATATACAGAGGAGTGAGGGGGCCAGATGTTATACACCGGGGGGATGAGGGAGAACATGTTATACACGGGGGAAGGATATTATACACCAGGGGGTGAGGGGGCCGGATGTTATACACAGAAGAGTGAGGGGGCCAGATGTTATACACCATGGGGTGAGGGGGCCAGATGTTATACACAGAAGAGTGAGGGGGCCAGATTTTATACACCATGGGGTGAGGGGGCCGGATATTATACACCGGGGGGATGAGGGAGCACATGTTATACACGGGGGAAGGATGTTATACACCAGGGGTTGAGGGGGCCGGATGTTATACACAGAGGAGTGAGGGGGCCAGATGTTATATACCAGGAGGTGAGGGGCCGGATATTATACACCGGGGGGATGAGGAAGCACATCTTATACACGGGGGAAGGATGTTATACACAAGAGTGAGGGTTAGGGTGGGAGCCGGATATTATACACGGGGGTGAGGGGCCGATGTAATGGGTAGTGATGTTAACATTGGGGGTGAGGGGTCGGATGTTATACATGGGGGTGAGGGGTGGATGTTATAACAGGGTGAGTGGCGGGTTAACACGGGGGAGCCGGATGTTATACACGGGGGTGAGGGAGCCGGATGTTATACACGGGGGTGAGTGGGCCAGATGTTATACACTGGGGGCGAGGGGTCAGATGTTATACACTTGGTTTGAGGGGCCGGATGTTATACACTGGGGGTGAGGGGTCGGATGTTATACACTGGGGGTGAGGGGCCGGATGTTATACACTTGGGTTGAGGGGCCGGATGTTATACACTGGGGGTGAGGGGTCGGATGTTATACACTGGGGGTGAGGGGCTGGATGTTATATACAGGGGTGAGCGGGCCGGATGTTATACACGGGGGCGAGGGGGGCGGATGTTATACACTGGGTGAGCGGGCCGGATGTTATAAACAGGGGTGAGGGGTCTGATGTTATCCATGGGTGTGAGTGGGCCAGATGTTATCCATGGGGGTGAGGGGTCGGATGTTTTACATGGGGGGGGAGCCGAATGTTATATACAGGGGTGAAGAGGTTGAATGTCACACAGTATACACTGGGGATCTCAGGACTGAATGACTCCCCTGATATTACTGATTACGAGGGGCGACCCTGTACTCTCTGCCACTCGGTGAGCACTCGCTGGATTACTATCCGCTATCTCTCGCATTCCTAGTGCAGTCTATAACTAGTGTGATGGATGCGATGCTGAGCCGGTGTTGGCGCTGGGTGCCAGGCAGGCGTGGATTACCAACGGCTTGTGAGGAGCTCAGACGGATGGAGCATCTTCCCGCAACAAAGACTTCTAGATGAAGATTGGCTCCAGCGCGTTTGATCTTCCTGAGCGGAGATGAGGCACAAGGACCATTTTATCGCTTTTGAAGTGCACTACAAATATTACACAATGTGGCAGCCTCACCTCATCAATGATCGAACAGAGATGTGAAAGCCGAGGGTCAGTGCCGCGGCCGAGACATGAAAACATCTGAATAATGTGTCTTATGTAAGAAGCTGCAGAGCTGCGGACACAAGTGCACCCCCTCAGTAGTGTGCACCCCATCAGTACCATACACCCCCTCAGTACCGTGCACCCCATCAGTACCGTACACCCCTCAGTACCGTACACCCCCTCAGTAGTGTGCACCCCATCAGTACCGTACACCCCTTTACACCCCTCAGTACCGTACACCCCTTCAGTATCGTGCATAGTCAGTACTGTACACCCATCAGTACAATACACCCCCTCAGTACCGTGCAGTCAGTACTGTACACCCCATCGGTACCGTGCACCCCGTTAGTGCCGTGCATAGTCAGTACTGTACACACCCTCAGTACCGAGTACCGTGCACACCATCAGTACAGTGCAACCATCACTAAAATGTACCCCATCAGTGTCGTGCATCATGTCAGAACTATGCACGTCAGTACCGTGCACCCCTCAGTGTCATGCAGTTAGTACCGTACATCCCCTCAGTACCATGCACTCCTCAGTGTCATGCACCCCCTCAGGGCAGTGCACAGTCAGTACTATACACCTCCTCAGTACAGTGCACCCATCCATACCCTGTACCCCGTCAGTACCTTGAATTGTCAGTATCACACATTGCATCAGTACCGTGCACCCGTCAATGCCGTGCACAGTCATTATTGTACACCCCATCAGTACTGCGCACCCCTTTAGTGCCGTGCACCCCTCAGTGCTGTACACCCCATCAGTACCATGCACACTGTCAGTACAGTGCAACCCATCAGTACCGTGCACCCCATCAGTACTGTGCATAGTATCAGTACCGTGCACCCCATCAGTACTGTGCATAGTATCAGTACCGTGCACCCCGTCAGTACCTTGAATTGTCAGTATCACACATTGCATCAGTACCGTATACCCCCTCAGTACCGTGCACCCGTCAATGCCGTGCACAGTCATTATTGTACACCCCATCAGTACTGCGCACCCCTTTAGTGCCGTGCACCCCTCAGTGCTGTACACCCCATCAGTACCATGCACACCGTCAGTACAGTGCAACCCATCAGTACCGTGCACCCCATCAGTACTGTGCATAGTATCAGTACCGTGCACCCCATCAGTACTGTGCATAGTATCAGTACCGTGCACCACGTCAGTACGGCCGCCACTGCCACCTCACCTGTTCTTACACGTCCGGTACTCTACTTTTAATATGGGCTTACAGGATTCATGTTTCCTTCCATCTCTTTGACTTTTCCCTGTGAAACAAGAGACAGATTCATGTAGCAGGAGACAAGGGACACAGATACGGCAGAGTCTACTTCCTGGTCCATCCTTAAAGGGGTCGTCCACGGCACCTACTGTGGGGTCTGACTGCTGGGACAAGCATTGAGTGGCAGAACAGGGAATTTTTTTCCCACATGAGACACTTTTACACCTCATAAAATGCAGCATCAGGTCAGATGCCCGACTATCGCTCCTTTCATTCTCCATGGGGCTGGAGGAATGCCGGAAAAAGACGAGCGCTGCAGCCACATAGGGAATGGCTGGCGCGCAGGCCGTAGATACCGCTCCATTGTAGTGGGGTTAAAAGTTCTGTCAGTCGATGCGGCTCTCAGCAGTCGGACCATCGCCGAATTATAAGTTGTCGCACGTGGATAAGTGATAACTTGATTTCCCTAAACAGCGCCTTTAATCTCGGGTTCGCTGGCTATTGTGGAACTACAACTCTAAGCAGGCCCTGTTAGAGCAGCAGTTTCACAGCAGCCGGGCGCTCGCACACTGGAAACCCTGAGCACAGGCTGGGGTCTTACCATGGGGAATGGTGACTTGGAAGGGCTTGGCCGGGTTCTTTAGGTTCCACACGGTGAGGCTGCCGTCTGAATGGCTGCACATGAACTGCCGCCCCTCATGGTGCCAGCCGATGGAGTGGATGGCCTGAGGGGGAGAACACGCCGATTACTGGCAGCCGTGTCCGGGTCACACATTACACACTACCCTGATCGCAGCAGGGGGACGATGAGATGATGACGATCTGACCATAAAGGACACGGTTCGCTGGGCCCATGTTTTCCCATGTGTGATGGCATCGCACGCTCCTGCACTTCCTACCCCCGGTGGGATCGGCCGTCAGTGTCCCTGCTTGTGCCCCGTCTGCATGCAGGCTGCTGATAGGGATTCCCTGAGAGCAAGGACCTGGCCGGCGAGAAGACAAGCTGCCATCTGCGGCTGCCATGACATGGCTGTCATCATTGGGAGCGAACAGATCGCAGCCTCCTGCTCGCCTCTGCACAAACAGGAAAACACACTCTAAAAGTAAGAACTGCAGCAACAGGTCCGTAAAAATAATATAATAAGAACAAATACTAAAGGGCAAAAAAAACCTCAACATCGTGCTCCCCCTAATCAAAGGCAGCCCTCCACACCAGTGCTGTACTCCTCCACACCCAGTGCTGTACTCCTCCACACCCAGTGCTGTACTCCTCCACACCCAGTGCTGTACTCCTCCACACACCCAGTGCTGTACTCCTCCACACCCAGTGCTGTACTCCTCCACACCCAGTGCTGTACTCCTCCACACCAGTGCTGGTTACTCCCTGTATCGGGGTCCGGTCCCAGGGACTAAGCATAGACAAGAAGTAAGTGTGCGGAGGGAAAACTGGAAAGAAATAAAAAATCTATACAGTCATGGATGAAAGTGTTGGCACCCTTGAAATTGCTCCAGAACATTACTACAAGTCCCCAGGTTTTCTTATACTCAGGTTTATCTCCTTTGTGTGTATTGGAACAACACAAAAAAGAGGAAAAAAGGAAAATTGGACATAACTTCACACAAAGCCCCCAAAAATGGGCCACACAAAATAGTTGGCACCCTCCACTTAAAGGGGTTGTCCCACAAACAAATGTACATTTTAATCAACAGATCTTGGAATAATAATAATTTCCACAATAGGTGGGTATCAAAAAACTGTTCCTGTGCTGAGATAATCTGATAACTGTCCCCTGCTGTCCTGTGTAATGGTCGTGTCCGACCATGCAGGGACATGGTGTGATCATACCACCTCTCCTGGGCAGGGGAGGACGCAGGGGAGTATACAGACACTACAGCCGGGATCACAGCTGATTCTTACTGTGAAGTAAAATATTGTTTAAAAACAAACAGGAAATGTTCTACCTCACAGAAAGACTAGGCTGTAGTGTCTGTATACTCCGCTGCCCAGGAGATGCTCCCGGTCTCTCATATGTGAATGCGTCTTCTCCCAACAGCGATTGTAAGATCTCTCCACAGGTGATCAATGTGTAAGGTTCTATGTATTTATTCCTGAAACTCAGTTTGTTCGTCAGCCATTTTACTTTCTGTCTTGCTGCAGCTATCTTGCCCTCAGTCAAAATGGAGTTTCCAGCTTGCATGTTCCCACCCTGATTCTCTCCTTTGCTTCTTAAGCAGCCACAGCTGAGCAATCAGTGCTTCAGAATCTAGCCTGCATGAACCTGTGACCTGACTCTGTAAGCCTTGGACCTTGTACTCCAGCTATTCCTACTGAGGAACTCTGAAGCACTTGTGGACTCTGAACCCTGCTCTTTGAAAGACCCACGTTTGCATGGACTTACGGTAACAGAGAAGAAGATCCTGAATCTGTATTGGAGAGTGATTGCTGAGCTTGGATTACTCTGGCCTGCTGTGTCTCCTGTTTCTGTGTCTGCAAACTGTGTGACTATTTCTGCCAACTTGTATGAAGTAATACAGGACTTTTCTATATCAAACCTGTGACTCCTGTGTTTTCATCGCACCCAAGCACAAGACGCTATATGAACTGTACTACATACATTACACAATGGGATTTAGATCTGCCACTTCTGAACTCTCCAGCACTTTGCTTCCATCCATTTCTGGGGGCTTCATGAAGTACGTTTGGGGTCATTGTCCTGCTGGAAGACCCATGACCTAGGACCACACCCAGCTTTCTGACACTGGACACTACATTACCACCCAAAATCCATTGGTAATCCTTAGAATTCATGATGCCTTACACACAGTCAAGGCCCCCAGTGCCAAAGGCAGCAAAACAACCCCAGAACATCTGTGAACCTCCACCATATCTGACTGTAGGTCCTGTGCTCTTTTCTTTGTTGTCTCATTCCATTTTCAGTAAACAGTAGAATGATGTGCTTTACCAAAAAGCTCTATCTTGGTCTCATCTGTCCACAAGACGCTTTCCCAGAAAGATTTTGGCTTACTCACGTCCATATTGGCAAACTGCAGTGCAGCTTTTTTATGCATGTGTGTCAGCAGTGGGGTCCTCTGTGGTCTCCTGTCATAGCGTTTCATTTCATTCACATGTGGACGGATAGTTTGCGCTGACACTGATGTACCTGAGCCTGCAGGACAGCTTGGATTTCTTTGGACCTTGATTTAGGCTTATCCACCATCCAGACTATCCTGCATTACAACCTTTCATCAATTCTTCTCTGCCGTCCACATCCAGGGAGATTAGCTGCAGAGCCATGGGTTGAAAACTTCTGGATTATATTGCGCATCATGGACAAAGGAACATCGAGATCTCTAGAGATGGACTTGTAATCTTGAGATTGTTGATATTTTTCAGCAATTTTTGTTCTCGTGTCCTCAGACCGTTCTCTTCTCCTCTTTCTGTTCTCAATGCCTAGTGTGGCGCACACACACACACATTGCAAAGATAGAGTCTACTTCTCCCAATTTTACCAGGTTTTAGGTGTGATTTAAATTTTTGAGGTTTTGTGTGAAATTATGTCCAATTTGCCATTTTTTACTGTTTTTTTGCATTGTTCCAACACACACAAAGGAAATAAACATGTCAATAACAAAACATGAAACTTCTGGGATAAATACTTCATTTTCTCTAACAATTTCAAGGGTACTAAAACTTTAGGCCATAACTGTATATATTTATGATAGAAAGTGTCCCCTCCATGCTGGAGTCGCGATATCGATGCCACATGGAGCCGCAGGTTGGGGTCTGCACAGCAACACTTACCTCGTCGTAGTAGAAGCGGATGTCGGCCCTCTTACACCGCAGGTCCCACAGCACGATGGTGCCGCTCTCATATCCTATCAGCAACTGCAAGACAAACAGGACGATCAGAAGAAAGGAAGTCCAAGAGATACGTTGTATACAGGGGGCCACACACAAACTAGACCGGGGCACCGCAAGTGTCAGCACTCTAACCCCTCATACCCAAGAAGAACAATCAGTCATCTGCACGGAAGAATAGGAGATTATCCAGCACAATGTCCGTCATCTGCACAAAGTAATAGGAGATTATCCAGCACAATGTCCGTTATCTGCATCGGGGGAATAAGAGATTATCCAGCACAATGTCCGTCATCTGCACCGGAGGAATAAGAGATTATCCAGCACAATGTCCGTCATCTGCACCGGAGGAATAAGAGATTATCCAGCACAATGTCCATCATCTGCACCGGAGGAATAAGAGATTATCCAGCACAATTCCATCATCTGCACCGGAGGAATAAGAGATTATCCAGCACAATGTCCGTCATCTGCACCGGAGGAATAAGAGATTATCCAGCACAATGTCCGTCATCTGCACCGGGGGAATAAGAGATTATCCAGCACAATGTCCGTCATCTGCACCGGAGGAATAAGAGATTATCCAGCACAATGTCCGTCATCTGCACCGGAGGAATAAGAGATTATCCAGCACAATTCCATCATCTGCACCGGAGGAATAGGAGATTATCCAGCACAATGTCTGTCATCTGCACCGGAGGAATAAGAGATTATCCAGCACAATGTCCGTCATCTGCACCGGAGGAATAAGAGATTATCCAGCACAATGTCCGTCATCTGCACCGGAGGAATAAGAGATTATCCAGCACAATGTCCGTCATCTGCACCGGGGAATTAGAGATTATCCAGCACAATGTCCGTCATCTGCACCGGAGGAATAAGAGATTATCCAGCACAATGTCCGTCATCTGCACCGGAGGGATAAGAGATTATCCAGCACAATGTCCATCATCTGCACCGGGGGAATAAGAGAATATCCAGCACAATGTCCGTCATCTGCACCGGAGGAATAAGAGATTATCCAGCACAATGTCCGTCATCTGCACCGGAGGAATAAGAGATTATCCAGCACAATGTCGTCATCTGCACCGGAGGAATAAGAGATTATCCAGCACAATGTCCGTCATCTGAACCGGAAGAATAAGAGATTGTCCAGCACAATGTCCGTCATCTGCACGGGGGAATAAGAGATTATCCAGCACAATGTCCGTCATCTGCACCGGAGGAATAAGAGATTATCCAGCACAATGTCCGTCATCTGCACTGGAGGAATAAGAGATTATCCAGCACAATGTCCGTCATCTGCACCGGAGGAATAAGAGATTATCCAGCACAATGTCCGTCATCTGCACTGGAGGAATAAGAGATTATCCAGCACAATGTCCGTCATCTGCACCGGGGAATAAAAGATTATCCAGCACAATGTCCGTCATCTGCACCGGAGGAATAAGAGATTATCCAGCACAATGTCCGTCATCTGCACCGGAGGAATAAGAGATTATCCAGCACAATGTCCGTCATCTGCACCGGAGGAATAAGAGATTATCCAGCACAATGTCCGTCATCTGCACCGGGGGAATAAGAGATTATCCAGCACAATGTCCGTCATCTGCACCGGAGGAATAAGAGATTATCCAGCACAATGTCCGTCATCTGCACCGGAGGAATAGGAGATTATCCAGCACAATGTCCATCATCTGCACCAGGGGAATAAGAGATTATCCAGCACAATGTCCGACATCTGCACCGGGGGAATAAGAGATTATCCAGCACAATGTCCGTCATCTGCACCGGGGAATAAGAGATTATCCAGCACAATGTCCGTCATCTGCACCGGAGGAATAAGAGATTATCCAGCACAATGTCCGTCATCTGCACCGGGGGAATAAGAGATTATCCAGCACAATGTCCGTCATCTGCACCAGAGAAATAAGAGATTATCCAGCACAATGTCCGTCATCTGCACCGGAGGAATAAGAGATTATCCAGCACAATGTCCGTCATCTGCACCGGAGAATAAGAGATTATCAAGCACAATGTCCGTCATCTGCACCGCGGGAATAAGAGATTATCCAGCACAATGTCCGTCATCTGCACCGGGGGCAATAAGAGATTATCCAGCACAATGTCGTCATCTGCACCGGGGAATAAAGAGATTATCCAGCACAATGTCCATCATCTGCACCGGAGAATAAGAGATTATCCAGCACAATGTCCGTCATCTGCACCGGAGGAATAAGAGATTATCCAGCACAATGTCCGTCATCTGCACCGGAAGAATAAGAGATTATCCAGCACAATGTCCGTCATCTGCACCGGAAGGAATAAGAGATTATCCAGCACAATGTCCGTCATCTGCACCGGATGAATAAGAGATTATCCAGCACAATGTCCGTCATCTGAACCGGAAGAATAAGAGATTATACAGCACATGTCCGTTATCTGCACCGGAGGAATAAGAGATTATCCAGCACAATGTCCGACATCTGCACCGGGGAATAAGAGATTATCCAGCACAATGTCCGTCATCTACACCAGGAGAAATAAGAGATTATCCAGCACAATGTCCGTCATCTGACCGGAGAATAAGAGATTATCCAGACAATGTCCATCACCTGCACCGGGGAATAAGAGATTATCCAGCACAATGTCCGTACATCTGCACCGGGGAAAAGAGATTATCCAGCACAATGTCCGTCATCTACATCGGAGAAATAAGAGATTATCCAGCACAATGTCCGTCATCTGCACCGGAGGAATAAGAGATTATCCAGTACAATGTCCGTCATCTGTACGGAGGAATAAGAGATTATCCAGCACAATGTCCGTCATCTGCCCTGGAGGAATAAGAGATTATCCAGCACAATGTCCATCATCTGCATCGGAGAATAAGAGATTATCGAGCACAATGTCCGTCATCTCACTGGGGAATAAGAGATTATCCAGCACAATGTCCGTCATCTGACCGGAGGAATAAGAGATTATCCAGCACAATGTCCGTCATCTGCACCGGAGGAATAAGAGATTATCCAGCACAATGTCCGTCATCTGCACCGGAGGAATAAGAGATTATCCAGCACAATGTCCGTCATCGTACCGGAGGAATAAGAGATTATCCAGCACAATGTCCGTCATCTGCCCTGAGGAATAAGAGATTATCCAGCACAATGTCCATCATCTGCACCGAGGAATAAGAGATTATCGAGCACAATGTCCGTTATCTCACTGGGGAATAAGAGATTATCCAGCACAATGTCCGTTATCTGCACCGGAGGAATAAGAGATTATCCAGCACAATGTCCGTCATCTGCACCGGAGGAATAAGAGATTATCCAGCACAATGTCCGTCATCTGCACCGGGGAATAAGAGATTATCCAGCACAATGTCCGTCATCTGCACCGAGGAATAAGAGATTATCCAGCACAATGTCCGTTATCTGCACCGGAGGAATAAGAGATTATCCAGCACAATGTCCGTTATCTGCACCGGAGGAATAAGAGATTATCCAGCACAATGTCCGTCATCTGCACCGGAGGAATAAGAGATTATCCAGCACAATGTCCGTCATCTGCACCGGGGGAATAAGAGATTATCCAGCACAATGTCCATCATCTGCACCGGAGGAATAAGAGATTATCCAGCACAATGTCCGTCATCTGCACTGGAGGAATAAGAGATTATCCAGCACAATGTCCGTCATCTGCACCGGAGGAATAAGAGATTATCCAGCACAATGTCCGTCATCTGCACCGGAGGAATAAGAGATTATCCAGCACAATGTCCGTCATCTGCACCGGGGAATAAGAGATTATCCAGCACAATGTAAGTCATCTGCACCGGAGGAATAAGAGATTATCCAGCACAATGTCCGTCATCTGCACCGGAGGAATAAGAGATTATCCAGCACAATGTCCGTCATCTGCATCGGGAATAAGAGATTATCCAGCACAATTCTGTTAATGTTGATGATTATGGCTTACAGCCAGTGAAAACCCAAAAGTCATTATCTCAGTAAATTAGATATAACACCAGCTGGAAAAATGATTGTAAAATCCAAAATGTTGTCCTATTGAAATGTATGATCAGTAAACGCTCTCAGTACTTGGCTGCGACTCCTCCTGCATCAATTACTGCATCAATGCGGCGTGGCATGGAGGCGATCAGCCTGTGGCACTGCTGAGGGGTTATGGAAGCCTAGGTCGCTTTGATAGCAGCCTTCAGCTCGTCTGCATTGTTGGGTCTGGTGTCTCATCTTCCTCTTGACAATACTCCATAGATTCTCTATGGGGTTAAGGTCAGGCAAGTTTGCTGTCAGTCAAGCACAGTGATACTGTTGGTTGTACACCAGGTATTGGTACTTTTGGCAGTGTGGACAGGGGCCAAGTCCTGCTGGAGAATGACATTTCCATCTCCTAAAAGCTTGTCGGCAGAGGGAACCATGAAGTGCTCTGAAATATCCTGGTAGACGGCTGCGCCTTTGGTCTTTGCGACTTTGGTCTTGATAAAATGCAGTGGACCTACATCAGCAGATGACATGGCTCCCCAAACCATCACTGATGGTGGAGACTTCACACTAGACCTCCAGCAGCTTGGATTGTGGCCTCCACTCTTCCTCCAGACTCTGGGACCGCGATTTCCAAATGAAATGCAAAATTTACTTTCATCTGAACACAACACCTTGGAGCACTGACAACAGTCCGGTTCTTCTTCTCCTTGGCCCAGGTAAGACACTTCTGGCGTTGTCTATTGGTCATGAGTGGTGACACAAGGAATGTGACACTTTTGGCCCATGTCCTGGACATGTCTGTGTGTGGTGGCTCGTGAAGCAATGACTCCAGCAGCAGTCCGCTCCTTGTGAATCTCCCTCACATTCTTGAATGGTCTTTTCTTAACAATCCTTTCCAGGCTGCGGTTATCCCGGTTGCTTGTGCACCTTTTTCTACCACACTTTTTCCTTCCACTCCACTCTCCATTAATCTGCTTGGATACAGCACTGTGTGAACAGCGGCTTCTTTACCAATAACCTTTTGTGGCTTCACCTCCTTGTGGAGAGTGTCAGTGACGCCTTCTGGACATCTGTCAGGTCAGCAATCTTCCCCATGATTGTGGAGCTTCTGAAACAGACTAAGGGACCTTTATAAACGCTTAGGAGCCTTTACAGGTGTTTATTGTTAATTATTCTAATTTACTGAGATAATGACTTTTGGGTTTTCATTGGCTGTAAGCCATAATCATCAACATTACCAGAAATAAACACGTGAAATAGATCACTGTGTGTAATGACTCTACAGAATAGATCACTCTGTGTGTAATGACTCTATAGAATAGATCACTGTGTGTAATAACTCTACAGAATAGATCACTCTGTGTGTAATGACTATAGAATAGATCACTGTGTGTGTAATGTCTCTATAGAATAGATCACTCTGTGTGTAATGACTCTATAGAATAGATCACTCTGTGTGTAATGTCTCTATAGAATAGATCACTCTGTGTGTAATGACTCTATAGAATAGATCACTGTGTGTAATGACTCTACAGAATAGATCACTCTGTGTGTAATGACTCTATAGAATAGATCACTCTGTGTGTAATGACTCTATAGAATAGATCACTCTGTGTGTAATGACTCTATAGAATAGATCACTGTGTGTAATGACTCTACAGAATAGATCACTCTGTGTGTAATGACTCTAGAATAGATCACTCTGTGTGTAATAACTCTATAGAATAGATCACTCTGTGTGTAATGACTATAGAATAGATCACTCTGTGTGTAATGACTATAGAATAGATCACTCTGTGTGTAATGACTATAGAATAGATCACTCTGTGTGTAATGACTATAGAATAGATCACTCTGTGTGTAATGACTATAGAATAGATCACTCTGTGTGCAATGACTATAGAATAGATCACTCTGTGTGTAATGACTATAGAATAGATCACTCTGTGTGTAATGACTATAGAATAGATCACTCTGTGTGTAATGACTATAGAATAGATCATTCTGTGTGTAATGACTATAGAATAGATCACTCTGTGTGTAATGACTATAGAATAGATCACTCTGTGTGTAATGACTCTATAGAATAGATCACTCTGTGTGTAATGACTATAGAATAGATCACTCTGTGTGTAATGACTATAGAATAGATCACTCTGTGTGTAATGTCTCTATAGAATAGATCACTCTGTGTGTAATGACTATAGAATAGATTACTCTGTGTGTAATGACTCTATAGAATAGATCACTCTGTGTGTAATGACTCTAGAATAGATCACTCTGTGTGTAATGACTCTATAGATCACTCTGTGTGTAATGACTCTATAGAATAGATCACTCTGTGTGTAATGACTCTATAGAATAGATCACTCTGTATAATGACTCTATAGAATAGATCACTCTGTGTGTAATGTCTCTATAGAATAGATCACTCTGTGTATAATGACTCTATAGAATAGATCTCTGTGTGTAATGACTCTATAGAATAGATCACTCTGTGTGTAATGTCTCTATAGAATAGATCACTCTGTGTGTAATGACTCTATAGAATAGATCACTGTGTGTAATGACTCTACAGAATAGATCACTCTGTGTGTAATGACTCTATAGAATATATCACTCTGTGTGTAATGACTCTATAGAATAGATCACTCTGTGTGTAATGACTCTATAGAATAGATCACTGTGTGTAATGACTCTACAGAATAGATCACTCTGTGTGTAATGACTCTAGAATAGATCACTCTGTGTGTAATGACTCTATAGAATAGATCACTCTGTGTGTAATGACTATAGAATAGATCACTCTGTGTGTAATGACTATAGAATAGATCACTCTGTGTGTAATGACTATAGAATAGATCACTCTGTGTGTAATGACTATAGAATAGATCACTCTGTGTGTAATGACTATAGAATAGATCACTCTGTGTGCAATGACTATAGAATAGATCACTCTGTGTGTAATGACTATAGAATAGATCACTCTGTGTGTAATGACTATAGAATAGATCACTCTGTGTGTAATGACTATAGAATAGATCATTCTGTGTGTAATGACTATAGAATAGATCACTCTGTGTGTAATGACTATAGAATAGATCACTCTGTGTGTAATGACTCTATAGAATAGATCACTCTGTGTGTAATGACTATAGAATAGATCACTCTGTGTGTAATGACTATAGAATAGATCACTCTGTGTGTAATGACTATAGAATAGATCACTCTGTGTGTAATGACTATAGAATAGATCACTCTGTGTGCAATGACTATAGAATAGATCACTCTGTGTGTAATGACTATAGAATAGATCACTCTGTGTGTAATGACTATAGAAGAGATCACTCTGTGTGTAATGACTATAGAATAGATCACTCTGTGTGTAATGACTATAAAATAGATCACTCTGTGTGCAATGACTATAGAATAGATCACTCTGTGTGTAATGACTATAGAATAGATCACTCTGTGTGTAATGACTATAGAATAGATCACTCTGTGTGTAATGACTATAGAATAGATCACTCTGTGTGTAATGACTATAGAATAGATCACTCTGTGTGTAATGACTATAGAATAGATCACTCTGTGTGTAATGACTATAGAATAGATCACTCTGTGTGTAATGACTAATAGATCACTCTGTGTGTAATGACTATTACAATAGATCATATCTGTGTGTAATAGACTATAGAATAGATCACTCTGTGTGTAATGACTATAGAATAGATCACTCTGTGTGTAATGACTATAGAATAGATCACTCTGTGTGTAATGACTATAGAATAGATCACTCTGTGTGTAATGACTATAGAATAGATCACTCTGTGTGTAATGACCTATAAGATCACTCTGTGTGTAATGACTCTATAGAATAGATCACTCTGTGTGTAATGACTCTATAGAATAGATCACTCTGTGTGTAATGACTACTAGAATAGATCACTCTGTGTGTAATGACTCTATAGAATAGATCACTCTGTGTGTAATGACTCTATAGAATAGATCACTCTGTGTGTAATGACTCTATAGAATAGATCACTCTGTATAATGACTCTATAGAATAGATCACTCTGTGTGTAATGTCTCTATAGAATAGATCACTCTGTGTATAATGACTCTATAGAATAGATCTCTGTGTGTAATGACTCTATAGAATAGATCACTCTGTGTGTAATGACTCTATAGAATAGATCACTCTGTAATGACTCTAATAGAATAGATCACTCTGTGTGTAATGACTATAGAATAGATCACTCTGTGTGTAATGACTATAGAATAGATCACTCTGTGTGTAATGACTATAGAATAGATCACTCTGTGTGTAATGACTATAGAATAGATCACTCTGTGTGTAATGACTATAGAATAGATCACTCTGTGTGCAATGACTATGAGAATAGATCACTCTGTGTGTAATGACTATAGAATAGATCACTCTGTGTGTAATGACTATAGAAGAGATCACTCTGTGTGTAATGACTATAGAATAGATCACTCTGTGTGTAATGACTATAAAATAGATCACTCTGTGTGCAATGACTATAGAATAGATCACTCTGTGTGTAATGACTATAGAATAGATCACTCTGTGTGTAATGACTATAGAATAGATCACTCTGTGTGTAATGACTATAGAATAGATCACTCTGTGTGTAATGACTATAGAATAGATCACTCTGTGTGTAATGACTATAGAATAGATCACTCTGTGTGTAATGACTATAGAATAGATCACTCTGTGTGTAATGACTATAGATCACTCTGTGTGTAATGACTATACAATAGATCACTCTGTGTGTAATGACTATAGAATAGATCACTCTGTGTGTAATGACTATAGAATAGATCACTCTGTGTGTAATGACTATAGAATAGATCACTCTGTGTGTAATGACTATAGAATAGATCACTCTGTGTGTAATGACTATAGAATAGATCACTCTGTGTGTAATGACTCTATAGATCACTCTGTGTGTAATGACTCTATAGAATAGATCACTCTGTGTGTAATGACTCTATAGAATAGATCACTCTGTGTGTAATGACTATAGAATAGATCACTCTGTGTGTAATGACTATAGAATAGATCACTCTGTGTGTAATGACTATAGAATAGATCACTCTGTGTGTAATGACTATAGAATAGATCACTCTGTGTGTAATGACTCTATAGAATAGATCACTCTGTGTGTAATGTCTCTATAGAATAGATCACTCTGTGTGTAATGGCTATAGAATAGATCACTCTGTGTGTAATGACTCTATAGAATAGATCACTCTGTGTGTAATGACTCTATAGAATAGATCACTCTGTGTGTAATGACTCTATAGAATAGATCACTCTGTGTGTAATGACTATAGAATATAGGAGAGTCACTTTTTATATTGAAGAACTGAAATAAATTCACTTTTAGATGATATTCTCATTTTGTGAGAAGCACCTGTATCTACCTCACATGCCACCTAACTTTCCTACTTGTACAATGTGTCTTACAGTAGCGATTTACAGTGGGTTCGGAAAGTATTCAGACCCCTTTACATTTTTCACTCTTTGTTTCATTGCAGCCATTTGGTAAATTCAGTAAAGTTCATTTTTCTCATTATTGTACACTCTGCACCCCATCTTTACTGATGAAAAACAGAAATGTAGACATTTTTGCAAATTTATTTAAAAAGAAAAACTGAAATCTCACATGGTCATAAGTATTCAGCCCCTTTGCTCAGTATTGAGTAGAAGCACCTTTTGAGCTAGCGTGAAGGACTAAATTAAGAAAGATCAAAACTGAATGCTCCATTTTGTGTTTGTAACTCCATCTTGTCTTTATGAGATAAATTCTGTTACAAGGCAATAGTTCCTGGCCGTTGTAGAGAAGTAGAGTAAAGGTTATGGGCTGTGATAAAACCGGACTGCTCCAGTTTGGACAAGATATGAGACCTTGGGATTTATCACTGTAGAATGAGTATGTTATTGTTCTGTCCTATGTTATGTAGACATGACCATATATGTAGTTTCCTATTTTCTTGTATTCTTATAGGTTAATTTCCTTGTATTCTTATAGGTCAATTTTCTAGTATTTTCATTGGTTAAATGTTGTAGGTGTGGTTTTATACCACTGGTTGAAGTACAAGCTCACTAAATACTATAAAAGATGATGATGTAATACATGGGATAGGAATCTTGCTAGATCCTCCCAGACGGAAACACGTGTCTGTTTGGTTATTTATGTTGCTAGCAACGTTCACTTAATTAATTTGGAAATCACTAGGTCAACCGTGAAGGGTCACTTAGATCCTACCTTAACACTAGTACAGCCATGAGTCTTCTTGGGAATGATGTAACAAGTTTTTCACCCTAGATATGGGGGTCCTCTGCCATTCTTCCTGGCAGATCCTCTCCAGTTCCGTCAGGTTGGATGGTGAACATTGGTGGACAGCCATTTTCAGGTCTCTCCAGAGATGATCAGTTGGGTTTAGGTCAGGGCTCAGGCTGGGTCAGTCAGGAATGGTCACAGAGTTGTTCTGAAGCCGCTCCTTTGTTATTTTAGCTGTGTGCTTGGGGTCATTGTCTTGTTGGAAGGTGAACCTGGGGCCAAGTCTGAGGTCCAGAGCACTCTGGAAGAGGTTTTCATCCAGGATATCTCTGTACTTGGCCGCATTCATGTTTCCTTCAATCGCAACCAGTCGTCCTGTCCCTGCAGCTGAAAACACCCCATAGCATGATGCTGCCACCACCATGTTTCACTGTTGGGATTGTATTGGGCAGGTGATGAGCAGTGCCTGGTTTTCTCCACACATACAGCTTAGAATTATCACCAAAAAGTTCTATCTTCGTCTCATCAGACCAGAGAATCCTATTTCTCATAGTCTGGGAGTCCTTCATGTGTTTTTTTAGTAAACTCTATGCGGCTTTCATATGTCTGGCACTGAGGAGAGGCTTCTGTCGGCCACTCTGCCATAAAGGCCCGACTGGTGGAGGCTGCAGTGATAGGTGACTTTGTGGAACTTTCTCCCCTCTCCCTACTGCATCTATGGAGCTCAGCCACAGTGATCTTGGGGTTCTTTTTTACCGCTCTCACCAAGGATCTTCTCCCACGATTGTTCAGTTTGGCTGGACGGCCAGGTCTAGGAAGACTTCTGGTGGTCCCAAACTTCTTCCATTTAAGGATTATGGAGGCCACTGTGCTCTTAGGAAACTTGAGTACTGCAGAAATTCTTTTGTAACCTTGGCCAGATCTGTGCCTTGCCACAATTCTGTCTCTGAGCTCCTTGGCCAGTTCCTTTGACCTCATGATTCTCATTTGGTGTGACATGCACTGTGAGCTGTGAGGTCTTATATAGACAGGTGTGCGCCTTTACAAATCAAGTCCTATCAGTTTAATTACACACAGCTGGACTCCAATGAAGGAGTAGAACCATCTCAAGGAGGATCACAAGGAAATGGACAGCATGTGACGTAAATATGACTGTCTGAGCAAAGGGGATGAATACTTATGACCATGTGAGAATTCAGTTTTTCTTTTTTAACAAATTTGCTAAAATTTCTACATTTCTGTTTATTCTCAGTAAAGATGAGGTGCAGAGTGTACATTAATAAGGAAAAATGAACTTTTTTGAATTTACCAAATGGCTGCAATGAAACAAAGAGTGAAAATATAAAGGGATCTGAATATTTTCCGAACCCACTGTATGCTCTGTATGAACAAAACAGAATTACATTAACATTACATTCAGGTCATTTTTGCATTATCTTCCGCTGTATGTACATTTTGTATGGTTTTGGAGACAAAAGAGAAAACCTGGGGTCACTTTTGGATTCAGAAGCCAAAAGACGGATTTTGGTAAGAACTTACCTGTAAAATCCTTTTCAGCGAAGGAAGGAAAGGAGACACACTAGTAATGACTAGTGGGTAGGCGGAGCCCAGATAGGATTGACACCTCAGATTAAAAAGAGTGTTGACCGGCCCCTCCAGCTCGGGCTCCTCCTACTCCTGCTTCTTCAGTCGTACAAAAGCTTAGGGAAGAGCAAATATCACCAGCGGAGCAACATAACCCCTTCTGAAGGACTTCAGAGAAAAAGCAAGAATACAGGTTATGCATGCATGTAGGCAAAAAACCACACAGTTCCAGGTACTACTCACTGGACCTGATCACCGCGATGAGCTGGCAATGCTGGAAAGGAGCCGTAGCGCGTCAACCTCAGTCCAGATAATCGCTATCAGAAGAGGGTCACGGCGCATCTGAAAACACATCAACACACTTTGCCATGGGCGGGTGCTGTGTCTCCTTTCCTTCCTTCGCTGAAAAGGATTTTACAGGTAAGTTCTTACCAAAATCCGTCTTTCAGCAGCAGAATGGAAGGAAAGGAGACACACTAGTAATGACTAGTGGGACGTCCCAAAGCAGTCCAAAAATTAAGGGTGGGAATATAACCAAGAAAAAACAGGCAGAATCCCAACAACCTTGGTAAATGCGCAACAGGCGCCAAATACAAGTTAACTAGAACTTTACACTACAGCCGCCTGTAGGACCCTGCGTCCTAAGGCCGCATCAGCGGAAGCACTGACGTCCACCTTATAAAACTTTGTAAACGTGTGGACGGAGCGCCAAGTCGCCGCTCGGCAGAGCTGAGCTGCCGAAGCCCCTTGATGAAAGGCCCACGATGAGGCCACAGCCCTCGTGGAATGAGCACGAATCTTAATCGGGCAAGGTTCGCCTTTAAGTCGGTAAGCCTCCAAAATGGCTGACCGAATCCAACGAGCTATAGAGTCCTTGGAAGCTCGTTGACCACGTCGACGACCTGCTGGAATCACAAACAAGGAGTCTGACTTCCTAAAACCTTGAGTAACAGACAAATAGAACTTCAAGGCCCGCACTAAATCCAATGTGTGCAAAACCCGTTCCTTTGCATTCCTCGGGCCCGGGCAAAGTGAAGGCAAAACAATATCCTGGTTAACATGGAATTGCGACACTACCTTAGGTAGAAAGTCGCCCCGTGTGCGAAGCACTACTCGATCCGGGTAAAATTCCAGGAAAGGAGGCGAGCAAGAAAGAGCCGCCAACTCAGAAACCCTTCTCAAAGAAGTGACTGCGACTAGGAAGGCAACCTTCCAAGAAAGCAAAGAAAGGTTAGCAGAATCCATTGGCTCAAAAGGCCCATGCTGAAGAGCCTCCAGGACAAGGTTGAGCCGCCAAGGAGACACAGGTGCCTTCCGCGGCGGAAACTGACGGGTTACCCCGGAAAAAAGGAACGCACGTCCCTACGCGAGGCGATAACTTTCCGGAACAACAGGGACAGGGCAGAAACCTGACCCTTCAGGGTGCTAACTGCCAAACCCTTGTCCAGCCCGTACTGTAGAAAAGCCAACAGATTGGGAATGGAAAAAATCCTCGGGTTCCTTGAAGAACCCAAACACCACGAGAAGAAGGCTTCCCAGGTCTTGTGGTAAATTCTAGTAGTAGCCGGACCTCTGGCAGCTCGCAGAGTGGCAATGACTTCGGCTGAAAAACCTCTACGGGTCAGTATTTCGGTCTCAAGAGCCACGCCGTCAAACGCAGAGACTTCAAGTCCGGATGACGGACAGGACCCTGGGTTAACAGGTCCGGGCGAAGAGGAAGTGGAAATGGCGGTGCTGCCAAAAGCGACACCAGTGTCGAGAACCACGTCCTCCTTGGCCAATCTGGGGCTATCAACATAGCCGGGATTCTCTCCAGTCTGATCCGACGCAGCACCAGAGGAAGTAAGGATATCGGCGGAAACACATAGATTAGCTCGAATCGGTCCCACGGGGCCACCAGAGCATCCACCGCCACAGCCTTCGGGTCCTTGTACCTGGACATGAAGGTCGGCAACTTGGCATTGGACCTGGATGCCATCAAATCCACTTGGGGAACTCCCCAAAGGGAGCACAGCAGTGCAAAGATCTCCGGATGAAGACTCCATTCTCCGGGATCCATCTTCTCTCGACTGAGGAAGTCCGCCGTGGTATTCTGAACTCCTGGAATGTGAATCGCAGAGATGGCTGGTACTCTGTCCTCGGCCCAATTCAGGATCCGAGACACTTCCACCATGAGCCTGGAACTCCTCGTCCCGCCTTGGTGGTTGATATACGCGACCGCCGTTGCGTTGTCTGTCTGCACTCGGACTGGTAGACCGCTCAAAGGGACCGTCCAGTGTTGGAGGCAAAGGAAAATTGCCCTCAATTCCAAGATGTTGATCGGTAGAACAGACTCTTCCGATGACCATACTCCCCGAACCCAGAGATCGTTCCAGACACCCCCCCAGCCCGTCAGGCTGGCATCGGTGGTTATGACCGACCACCTCGGAGGAAGGAAAGACTTCCCCAGTGATAACGTTCCTGGACGTGACCACCAACTTAGGGACTCTCGCACCCTGCGAGAGATGAGGATACTGCGATCCAGTGCAATCTGCGATCGATCCCAATGACTCAGAATGAGCCTTTGGAGGGCTCTGGAATGAAACTGGGCAAACGGAAGTGCTTCCATGGAAGCCACCATCAGACCTAAAAGGCGCATACACTTCCGAAGGGACATTGCTGTCGAAGACTTCATAGTCTGTACATGTCGAAGGAGACATGTCCGCTTGTCTGGAGGTAGGGACACCACTGCCCGTACCGTGTCGAAATGCATCACCAAAAACAGGATTGACTGCGACGGTTCCAGAGACGACTTCTCCCAATTGACCAGCCACCCGAAGTCCTCCAGGAGCTGAAGGGATAGATTGCGAGCCGTCACCGCCTCCTCCTTTGAGGACGCCACAATCAAAAGGTCGTCCAGATAGGGAATAATCGTGACTCCCTGTCTTCGAAGAATTGCCATGAGAGGCGCTAGAATTTTTGTAAAAACTCTGGGCGCTGAAGCCAAGCCGAATGGCAGGGCCACAAATTGGTAATGGTCCTGACCTATGGCAAAACGAAGGAAGCGCTGGTGAGCCCTTCCGACGGGAACATGCAAATAAGCGTCGCGAATGTCGATTGACACCAGAAAGTCGTTCTGCGACAGGGTTGCCACAACGGAGCGAAGTGACTCCATGCGGAATTTTTGGGTGTGGACATGCTGATTCAATCTTTTGAGATCCAGAATAGGACAAATTTGTCCTCTTTTTTGGGGACCACAAAGAGATTTGAATAAAAACCTTTTCCCCGGTCCTCTGTCGGAACCGGTATTACTACACCCTTCTGCAGAAGGAATTCCACCTCTCGCAGCAGAGCGGCAAATAGCTCGGGCTCTGACGGAATGCGAGACTGGCAAAAACTGTCCGGGGGTCGAGAAGAAAACTCTATGAAATAGCCTGCCGACACAACTCGCGTTACCCAGGAATCCGGAACGCGGGAAATCCAATTCGCCTTGAATTGGAGCAGGCGACCCCCCACTCGAGGGCCCTCGAGTGAGGACCTGGCGTCAGTCTGCCTTGGCGGGCTTCTTGTCAGTTTCCCGCTTGTCTTGACGGAAACTTTGTTTCCAAGGGGTGCGGGATTTCTGAGAAGACTTCTTTCCCGAATAAGAGGGATGACCCGATCCCCAAGAAGACTGACCGATCGTCCCCTGGACCGAAAATACCGCCGACCATTACCGGCACTAGGTCTGCCAGACGTAGAAGCCATAGCCCTTCGCTGTGGTAAAGCCGCTTCTTTAGCCTTTGCCTTGGCAATCAGCTCTGTGAGGTCAGATCCAAATAGCTGACCACCCTTGTAGGCTAAAGACAGTAAACCCTGCTTGGAAACCGCGTCCCCGGTCCACTGTCTAAGCCACAGTGCTCTTCTGACTGTGACCGCTGAAGATTGCGTCCTGGATAATAATGACGCAGTATCCAGACCTGCATCACAGCTATATCGGGCTGCAGTCTCCAATAAATCGAGAAGTCCATCTATCTCGGATAATGGAGATCTATTTTGCAACGCCTTCCGTAAACGGACCAACCAGCACAGGGAAGCCTTAGAAGCACACATGGATCCTAGTACTGCTCTGAATCCATGACCTGCAGCTTCATAGATGGATTTCGCCGCCATCTCCGTTTTTCTGTCCAGCGGCTCTTGCAGACTCGCTTTCCCTTTAACCGGAAGCAATGAGGATTTACTAAGCTGGGATAAAGGAACATCCACTTCAGGAGAAGGAATCCAATTATCCGTCAATTCCGTTGAACACGGATATAATGCTTCAAAGAACCGTGTCCCTTGAAAACGTTTATCTGGACACAGACGTTCCTTCTCCACTACCGTATTAAGCTCTTCCAGAGCCGGTAATGTTGACCGCGACTTATGGTACTCCTGGTACATGCGGCCCGACTTACCAGGCCGTGTAGTTACCTCCTCCGGTAACTGTAACGCCTCTCTCATAGCTTCAATTAAAGCCTCTGTTCGGCTCACAAGAGAGAAAGAATGTCCCTGCCGATCCTCCTTATCCGAATCAGATAACTCCCCTTCTGAGTTTGAAGGAGAACCCTGTCCGCATTCCATATCAGATACCTCTGATTCGCTACGCGGAAAAGATGGCACCGGCCTGCGCCGCTTCCTGTCATGAGAGGATCTAGCTGACACCCACTGACCTAAAAGGTCAGACAAGCCATTAATTGACTGAGCGATGGCATCTAATTTGGTATCGCTGTAAAACGCAGCGCTTGATGTCCGTCGAAGTCTGTGTATCAGATACTTGCGACTGATCCTGTAGCGGATCTGGCAGATGGTCCGCACCTTCCGGACCCTGAACCGACATGTCAGCAGTAAATGGCAGGTCAAAACCCTGTTAGTAACTGGAAACAGACTGAGCAAGTACCTGAAGGGTTAAAGCTCTTAAAGAAGAGAGTTACCCCAGCTATCTCTCATATATAAATAACCTCCTGCGTTCTGATCCCTACCGGGTAGAACCTGCGGCGGTTATTGCTGAAAGGGTTAACCCTTCATAGGGGTTAATGCCGCCACCCCCACAACTCCCTATATAAAATAAAAGGAGTGTGCGAGTCCCAGGTCTCTAGAAGAGAACGCGGCTGCAGATAAACGCTATCTGTCACTTGGAACACAGATAGGTTCTGCGCTGTGGGGTGATGATATTCACTCACCCAGCTGGCCTCGGTGAAAGTATACCTTAAACAGGAGGAGCGGAGCATGAGGAGCCCGGAGCCTCTGTAATGGCCGCCGCGCTGAGAGAAGCGGAAGAGAAGGACAGTGAAGCTGCAGTCTCCTCAGAGCGATTCCTGTCACAAAAAGAGCGGGAAGCGTGAAGCCACGCCCCCCTCCGGCTTCAGAAAAGAGCGGGAAGCGTGAAGCCACGCCCCCTCGGCTTCAGAAAAGAGCGTGAACTCCTCGCTCTCTGCTCTCCTCTGTCCTGCAGGTATCTGCCTGCAGACATAAAATACAGTCACCAAACATGTCATCTAATACATGTACCAGCGGCTGCCGCAGCAGCACTGAGAGCACACACACATTCACATAAAAATGCCATACTCACCAGCCGAGCGCCACAGGGACCCCAGGGGTTTGTGGCGCTGTGCCCATCGCTTCCCCCCCCCGGGCGGGGAACGCAGTGACCCCCGATGTGCGGTTTGCGTCCCCGCCAGGGAAGCCATCCTCATCCCCCAGGGCCGGCGTGAAACTGCAGGGACCACCATACAGGGTATTACAGATCGCCAAGGGAGAGGTGGGGGTCCAGCAGCGCTGAGACCCCTGAGACCTCTAGACCACTTCTGGTGATCCAAGTCTCTTGTCCGATAAAAATAATAAAGTTTTCTGAGGAGCTGCTTCCAGCAGCGACCATCCTCTGGACCTCAAATTTTAGACTGGAGAGCAGGAGTAGGAGGAGCCTGAGCTGGAGGGGCCGGTCAACACTCTTTATAATCTGAGGTGTCAATCCTATCTGGGCTCCGCCTACCCACTAGTCATTACTAGTCATTACTAGTGTGTCTCCCTTCCTACTAGTCATTACTAGTGTGTCTCCTTTCCTTCCATTCTGCTGCTGAAAGATAGTCAAATAAAGTGTCAGGTATAACATAACAAAAATTGTGTTCCCCTTGAGTTACTCAGTGGGCCCCAGACACAGTGCGGAGGGGTCACATCATGTTACACGGGGCTTCTTACCTTGCCTTCATCTCGCGGGGTGTCACTTAAATGTACAACTGGGCCCGGGTGAGTTTTAGTTGATCTAGAAGAAAAGCAAAGAGAGATCGTTACAGCCGGGTGGTGTGAGAAGAATAATGTCGCAATGACACAACGACCCTGTGGGCTCTGCTACATCACGGCTGTGAGCGCAGACAATGCTCTGTGGACGGCACCAACATCTGCATCACAGGAACAAGAGATCCATGGTCGTGGCACGACATGTCTACAGACAGAACAGTGAGCGCAGCTCTGGAGTATATACAGCAGCTAACAGGATTGTGTTCAAAGACTCACTGTATCCTTGAAAAAGAACAGTCAGACCCTCGTCACAGAGCCGCATTACATTAATGTCCGCAAGATTAGCTGCAAAACTGTTAGATAAGCAGAACGCAGAGAATGGCGGCCAGTCTGGATTTTAGTCTTTCTGCATTTTGGATCTGTAGGGATTAATTTAAGAAACAAATGTCTAGTCAATTCATTAATTGGTGTAAACTGGAATATTGGGAGATTCAGATTATATGATGGACGGGTAACGGTAATTATGAGGAAGACTAGCGAGAGTAGAGACACTCTGAAATGCAAAATATAGATCCAGCAAAATGACAAGCGTGATAAACCGTGCCGTGTCCTCCTCACATGTGAGGACCGAGAGGAGGAGGCCAGAAGATACGGAGACGCCAGAGCAAGGAACGCAAGTCCAGAACCGCGCAAAAGGCCTAGGCAGGTGTGGAGGCAATGCTGCAGAAGCTTCAGCAATACAAGGGTTAATGGCTTATTATTATATTCATTAAATGTAAAGTGAATGGAGAAAAGAAAAATTAAGAATAGAAATCCCATCAGTATCTGGTGACTGCCCGTCATCTCCATTATCAGTATCTGGTGACCGCCGTCACCTCCATCATCAGTATCTGGTGGCCGCCCGTCACCTCCATTATCAGTATCTGGTGGCCGCCCGTCACCTCCATAATCAGTATCTGTGAGCGCCCGTCTCCTCCATCATCAGTATCTGGTGACCACTCGTCACCTCCATCATCAGTATCTGGTGACCACCCGTCTCCTCCATCATCAGTATCTGGTGACCGCCCGTCACCTCCATCATCAGTATCTGGTGACCGCCCATCTCCTCCATCATCTGTATCTGGTGACCGCACGTCACCTCCATCATCAGTATCTGGTGACCGCCCGTCACCTCCATCATCAGTATCTGTTGACCGCCCGTCGCCTCCATCATCAGTATCTGGTGACCGCCCGTCGCCTCCATCATCTGTATCTGGTGACCGCCGTCACCTCCATCATCAGTATCTGGTGACCACCTCTCACCGCCATCATCAGTATCTGGTGACCGCCCGTCACCTCCATCATCAGTATCTGGTGACCGCCCGTCACCTCCATCATCAGTATCTGGTGATTGCCCGTCACCTCCATCATCAGTATCTGGTGACCGCTCGTCACCTCCATCATCAGTATCTGGTGACCGCCCGTCACCTCCATCATCAGTATCTGGTGACCACTCGTCACCTCCATCATCAGTATCTGGTGACCGCCCGTCACCTCCATCATCAGTATCTGGTGATTGCCCGTCACCTCCATCATCAGTATCTGGTGACCGCTCGTCACCTCCATCATCAGTATCTGGTGACCGCCCGTCACCTCCATCATCAGTATCTGGTGACCGCCCGTCACCTCCATCATCAGTATCTGGTGATTGCCCGTCACCTCCATCATCAGTATCTGGTGACCGCTCGTCACCTCCATCATCAGTATCTGGTGACCGCCCGTCTCCTCCATCATCAGTATCTGGTGACCACTCGTCACCTCCATCATCAGTATCTGGTGACCATCCGTCTCCTCCATCATCAGTATCTGGTGACCGCCCGTCACCTCCATCATCAGTATCTGGTGACCGCCCATCTCCTCCATCATCTGTATCTGGTGACCGCCCGTCACCTCCATCATCAGTATCTGGTGACCGCCTGTCACCTCCATCATCAGTATCTGGTGACCACCCATCTCCTCCATCATCTGTATCTGGTGACCGCACGTCACCTCCATCATCAGTATCTGGTGACCGCCCGTCACCTCCATCATCAGTATCTGTTGACCGCCCGTCGCCTCCATCATCAGTATCTGGTGACCGCCCGTCGCCTCCATCATCTGTATCTGGTGACCGCCGTCACCTCCATCATCAGTATCTGGTGACCACCTCTCACCGCCATCATCAGTATCTGGTGACCGCCCGTCACCTCCATCATCAGTATCTGGTGACCGCCCGTCACCTCCATCATCAGTATCTGGTGATTGCCCGTCACCTCCATCATCAGTATCTGGTGACCGCTCGTCACCTCCATCATCAGTATCTGGTGACCGCCCGTCACCTCCATCATCAGTATCTGATGACCGCCCGTCGCCTCCATCATCTGTATCTGGTGACCGCCCGTCACCTCCATCATCAGTATCTGGTGACCACCTGTCACCGCCATCATCAGTATCTGGTGACCGCCCGTCACCTCCATCATCAGTATCTGGTGACCACTCGTCACCTCCATCATCAGTATCTGGTGACCACCTGTCACCTCCATCATCAGTATCTGGTCACCACCTGTCACCGCCATCATCAGTATCCGGTGACCGCCTGTCACCTCCATCATCAGTATCTGGTGACCGCCCGTCACCTCCATCATCAGTATCTGGTGAGTGCCCATCACCTCCATCATCAGTATCTGGTGACAGCTCGTCACCTCCATCATCAGTATCTGGTGACCGCCCGTCCCCTCCATCATCAGTATCTGGTGACCGCCCGTCGTCTCCATCATCAGTATCTGATGACCGCCCATCGCCTCCATCATCAGTATCTGGTGACCGCCCGTCGCCTCCATCATCAGTATCTGATGACCGCCCGTCACCTCCATCATCAGTATCTGGTGACCGCCCGTCGTCTCCATCATCAGTATTGGTGACCGCCCGTCACCTCCATCATCAGTATCTGATGACCGCCCATCGCCTCCATTATCAGTATCTGGTGACCGCCCAGCCAAACTGACCGCCCAGTATCACCAGATACTGATGATGAAGGAGACAGACGGTCACGAGGTACTGATGATGAAGGAGACGGGCTGTCACCAGATACTGATGATGGAGGTGATGGGCAGTCACTAGATAATGATGATGGAGGAGACGGGCGGTCACCAGATACTGATGATGGAGGGGACGGGCAGTCACCAGAAACTGATGATGGAGGTGATGGGCGGTCACTAAATAATGATGATGGAGGAGACGGGTTGTCACGAGGTACTGATGGGATTTACTTTCCTCTGTTGTTCAGTCACTTTTTATTTTTTTATTGATAAGAATAAATAACTAAAACTTCCAGTTTTAATAGATTTTGTACACATCTATTGAAAACTTTTTTCTTTCTCACTGTCTTTTTTTCTTTCTCTTGCTCTTTCTTTCTTTCGCTGTCTTTTTTTCTTTCTTTTGCTCTGTCTTTTTTCCTTCTCTCGATGTCTTTTTTCTTTATTTTGCTCTTTTTTTCGCTCTATCTTTTTTTCTTTCTCTCGCTGTCTTTCTTTCGCTGTCTTTTTTCTTTCTCTTGCTCTTTCTTTCACTGTCTTTTTTCTTTCTTTTGCTCTGTCTTTTTTCTTTCTCTCGCTGTCTTTTTTCTTTCTTTTGATTTTTTCTTTCTTTACTGTCTTTCTTTTGCTGTCTTTTTATCATTCTTTCTCTCACTGTCTTTTTTTCTTTCTTTTGCTGTCTTTTTTTTCTTTCTCTCGCTTTTTCTTTCTTTCTCTTGCTGTCTTTTTTCTTTTGTTCTTTTTTCTTTCACTCTGTCTTTTTTTCTTTCTCTTGCTGTCTTTCTATCGCTGTCTTTTTTTCTTTCTTTCTCTGTCTTTTTTCCTTTCTTTTGCTGTCTTTTTCTTTCTTTCGCTGTCTTTTTCTTTCTCTCGCTGTCTTTCTTTCGCTGTCTTTTGTCTTTCTTTCTCTCACTGTCTTTTTTCTTTCTCTCGCTGTCTTTCTTTCGCTGTCTTTTTTTCTTTCTTTCTGTCTTTTTTTCTTTCTTTTGCTGTCTTTCGCTGTCTTTTTCTTTCTCTCGCTGTCTTTCTTTCGCTGTATTTTGTCTTTCATTCTCTCACTGTCTTTTTTCTTTCTCTCGCTGTCTTTCTTTCGCTGTCTTTTGTCTTTCTTTCTCTCACTGTCTTTTTTCTTTCTCTCGCTGTCTTTCTTTCGCTGTCTTTTTTTCTTTCTTTCTGTCTTTTTTTCTTTCTTTTGCTGTCTTTTTCTTTCTTTCGCTGTCTTTTTCTTTCTCTCGCTGTCTTTCTTTCGCTGTATTTTGTCTTTCATTCTCTCACTGTCTTTTTTCTTTCTCTCGCTGTCTTTCTTTCGCTGTCTTTTTTCTTTCTTTCTCTATCTTTTTCTTTCTTTCACTCTTTTTTTCTTTCTCTCACTTTCTCTCCATTTCTCTTCCTCTCTCTCTTTACTTATACATGTATATGAGCACAGTACACAAGGAGTGAAGGAGGAGTAACGCAGGATCCCAGACCGAGTCATTATGGAAAGGTTACCAGTGATTTATGCCTTCTTCGATGTGGGAGAATAAATGTATGACTGCAGTAATCGCGGAGTCAGCAGATTTGTATTCATTTCCTAAATGCCACAACATAAAACAACCTAGTAAAGGCTGAGGCATTTCACTTTAATGGGGTGCAGATTGGGGGGACTGAGGATCCTACTTTCATGTTCATTACAGATCGTATGGTGACAAATGTCTTCAATCCTCCGGTAAATGTACATGATGGTGATTGTCATCTGTAAAGAGGGGGAGGAAGGGTGTGCAGCTGCAGGATATCCAAAGAGACAATGGCAGGATGTGTAAACAGCAATCTGATGTGCATACAGGGAGGGAAATCAGGATTACAAAATGGACTATGACATTATACTCACATCCATCTGTTACCAGCCAACAAAGGAGGGGAAGAGATCTGAGTTTTTTTGTAGCTATTCCCCAAACACTCATCACAGAAGAATCAGTTCAATGTGGTCAGTGTGTCCTAATGGGAGCAGATTGTGATTCCACGGGGAGGAGAGCAGGACTCACAGGCTTTCTCTACAAGTGGGAGTGAGAAGCAGTACTCACAGGCTTTCTCTATAAGTGGGAGTGAGAAGCAGGACTCACAGGCTTTCTCTATAAGTGGGAGTGAGAAGCAGGACTCACAGGCTTTCTCTACAAGTGGGAGTGAGAAGCAGTACTCACAGGCTTTCTCTATAAGTGGGAGTGAGAAGCAGGACTCACAGGCTTTCTCTATAAGTGGGAGTGAGAAGTAGGACTCACAGGCTTTCTCTTTACGTGGGAGGGAGAAGCAGGACTCACAGGCTTTCTCTTTACGTGGGAGGGAGAAGCAGGACTCACAGGCTTTCTCTATAAGTGGGAGTGAGAAGCAGGACTCACAGGCTTTCTCTATAAGTGGGAGTGAGAAGCAGGACTCACAGGCTTTCTCTTTACGTGGGAGGGAGAAGCAGGACTCACAGGCTTTCTCTATAAGTGGGAGTGAGAAGCAGGACTCACAGGCTTTCTCTTATAGTGGGAGTGAGAAGCAGGACTCACAGGCTTTCTCTTTACGTGGGAGGGAGAAGCAGGACTCACAGGCTTTCTCTGTACGTGGGAGGGAGAAGCAGGACTCACAGGCTTTCTCTGTACATGGGAGGGAGAAGCAGGACTCACAGGCTTTCTCTGTACGTGGGAGGGACAAGCAGGACTCACAGGCTTTCTGTATAAGTGGGAAAGAGACGCAGGACTCACAGGATTTCTCTGTAAGTGGGAGGGAGAAGCAGCAGGACTCACAGGCTTTCTCTATCAGTGGGTGCTAGAGCAGAACTCACAGGCTTTCTTTAGAACTGGGAGGGAGGGTCAGAACTCACAGGCTTTGATTAGAAGTGGGAGGGAGAGCAGGACTCACAGGCTTTCATTAGAAGTGGGAGGGAGAGCAGGACTCACAGGCTTTCTCTATAAGTAGGAGGGAGAGCAGGACTCACAGGCTTTCTCTATAAGTAGGAGGGAGAAGCAGGACTCACAGACTTTCTCTATAAGTGATAAGGAAATGCAGGACTCACAGGCTTTCTCTATAAGTGGGAGAGAGACGCAGGACTCACAGGCTTTCTATATAAGTGGGTGGGAGAAGCAGGGCTCACAGGCTTTCTTTATAAGTGATAAGGAGAAGCTGGACTCACAGGATTTCTCTATAAGTGGGAGGGAGACGCAGGACTCACAGGCTTTCACTATATAAGTGGGAGGGAGAAGCAGGGCTCACAGGCTTTCTCTATCAGTGGGTGCTAGAGCAGGACTCACAGGCTTTCTTTAGAAGTGGGAGGGAGAGCAGGACTCACATGCCTTCTCTATAAGTAGGAGAGAGAAGCAGGGCTCACAGGCTTTCTCTATAAGTGGGAGGGAGATGCAGGACTCACAGGCTTTCTCTATAAATGATAAGTAGACGCAGGACTCACAGGCTTTTTCTATAAGTGGGAGGGAGACACAGGACTCACAGGCTTTCTATATAAGTGGGAGGGAGAAGAAGGGCTCACAGGCTTTCTCTATAAGTGGGAGGGAGACATAGGACTCACAGGCTTTCTCTATAAGTGATAAGGACATGCAGGACTCACAGGATTTCTCTATAAGTGGGAGGGAGACACAGGACTCACAGGCTTTCCTTAAAAGTGGGAGGGAATCACAGGACTCATAGGATTTCATTATATAAGTGGGAGGGAGACGCAGAGCTCACAGGCTTTCTCTATAAGGGATAATGAGATGCAGGACTCACAGGCTTTCTCTATAAGTAAGAGGGAGAGCAGGAATTACATGTTTTCTCTATAAGTAGGTGGAAGAAGCAGGACTCACAATCTTTCTGTATAAATAGGAGAAGCAGGGCTCACAGGCTTTCTCTGTAAGTGGGAGGGAGACGCAGTACTCAAACTTTCTGTATAAGTGATAAAGGAGAAAGGACTCACAGGCTTTCTCTGTAAGTGGGAGGGAGACGCAGGACTCAGACTTTCTGTATAAGTAACAAAGGAGACACGGGACTCACAGGCTTTCTCTATAAGTGGGAGGGAGAGAAGGACTTACAGGCTTTCTCTATTAGTGGATGGGAGAAGCAGGACTCACAGGCTTTCGATAAACGTGGGAGGAAAAGCAAGAAATTAAATTAACAAAATAGTTGCTTATTGCCCACACTGATACACTGAAACAAACCCTCAGCAGGATTAGCTTAGGACAGGTATTCATTTAGAGAAAAACAAGATTGTTTTCCACTCACTCACAGAAAGACAAGATGTTGAACACAGTAATTAAAGCCGTATACATTGATTAAAGTGGTAAGCTTATCGAGGCCATCACCACCAAGCTACTATGACATCGTTGGCCTCAGATTATTTTCGCCAGTAGGACATGGACCTCCCAGACTGCAAGACACGATGTGGGGAAGATTGTGTGAAGTGATGGTAGCGCATGTAAGGTATGGAAAAAGACAACTAAAAATATCGAGCCACATTGTCCTCACACAGCTTCTATGGAGCAGTAGTGAGCGGGCTTGACTACCTCTATATACTAACCTCTCAGGTCAGGTTGGGGTTACATGGAAACAGGATCCCCCTTATTACAGCTCTGTATGGATCTAGGCATTACAGAGAATGCGCAGTAAATATTCAGGATGAAAAATCCCTCTGAGCTTAGTTGCCTTTGGACGGTACAAATCCTTTAAGGGATAGTGATCCATTAATTAACTAAATGACCCAGAATCGGTGATGAGGGACGATTGTACTCACAGTTCTATCGCTTTGTTCCACATGACCACGTATCCGGACAGAACGAAGGATAAAATATTTACAATGTGCGTGTTTCCTCTCTCCGTCCCGACATACAGCCACTTACTCTGGAAAGGCAGATGGCAGCAGGTGATCCTGAAACAGACCACAGAGTAACTCACATCAGCACATAATCAGCATTATACCCACAGAGCCGGACATATATGTGACCCCGCAAGATGCAGGAATAACAGCTGTCTGATAACTATCCCCAATGCTGTATACACTCAGGACAATCTCGGGTATAAAACAGAAGTGACAAAAGACAATCAAAACCACAAAGTCTGAGAGTCTGTGAAGACTACAGCATGTCCTCCACCCATCACGGTGAGGGTGTACATTACATTACTGATCCTGAGTTACATCCTGTATTGTACCCCAGAGCTGCACTCACTATTCTGCTGGTGCAGTCACTGTGTACATACATTACATTACTGATCCTGAGTTACATCCTGTATTGTACCCCAGAGCTGCACTCACTATTCTGCTGGTGCAGTCACTGTGTACATACATTACATTACTGATCCTGAGTTACATCCTGTATTATACCCCAGAGCTGCACTCACTATTCTGCTGGTGCAGTCACTGTGTACATACATTACTGATCCTGAGTTACATCCTGTATTATACCCCAGAGCTGCACTCACTATTCTGCTGGTGCAGTCACTGTGTACATACATTACATTACTGATCCTGAGTTACCTCCTGTATTATACTCCAGAGCTGCACTCACTATTCTGCTGGTGCAGTCACTGTGTACATACATTACATTACTAATCCTATACTGATCCTGAGTTACATCCTGTATTATCCTCCAGAGCTGCACTCACTATTCTGCTGGTGCAGTCACTGTGTACATACATTACATTACTGATTCTGAGTTACATCCTGTATTATACTCCAGAGCTGCACTCACTATTCTGCTGGTGCAGTCACTGTGTACATACATTACATTACTGATCCTGAGTTACTCCTGTATTATACTCCAGAGCTGCACTCACTATTCTGCTGGTGCAGTCACTGTGTACATACATTACATTACTACTTGATCCTGAGTTACATCCTGTATTATCCTCCAGAGCTGCACTCACTATTCTGCTGGTGCAGTCACTGTGTACATACATTACATTACTGATCTGAGTTACATCCTGTATTATACTCCCAGAGCTTGCACTCACTATTCTGCTGGTGCAGTCACTGTGTACATAATTACATTACTGATCCTGAGTTACATCCTGTATTATATCCAGAGCTGCCTCACTATTCTGCTGGTGCAGTCACTGTGTACATACATTACATTACTGATCCTGAGTTACCTCCTGTATTATACTCCAGAGCTGCACTCACTATTCTGCTGGTGCAGTCACTGTGTACATACATTACATTACTGATCCTGAGTTACCTCCTGTATTATACTCCAGAGCTGCACTCACTATTCTGCTGGAGCAGTCACTGAGTACATACATTACATTACTGATCCTGAGTTACATCCTGTATTATACTCCAGAGCTGCACTCACTATTCTCTGGTGCAGTCACTGTGTACATACATTACATTACTGATCCTGAGTTACATCCTGTATTATACTCAGAGCTGCGCTCACTATTCTGCTGGTGCAGTCACTGTGTACATACATTACATTACTGATCCTGAGTTACATCCTGTATTATTATTATTCATTTTTATAGCGCCATTTATTCCATGGCGCTTTACATGTGAGAGGGGGCGAATATAGGCAAGTACAGTAAAAGTGAGCAATACAGGACACACATAAGTACAGAAGGAGAGAGGACCCTGCTCACGAAGGCTCACAGTCTACAGGGGATGGGTGAGGATACACTAGGAGAGGGTAGAGCTGGTCGTGCGGTGGTTCAGTAGACTGAGGATCACTACAGGTTGTAGGCTTGTCGGAAGAGGTGGGTCTTCAGGTTCTTTTTGAAGGTTTCCATGGTAGGCGAGAGTCTGATGTGTTGGGGTAGAGAATTCCAGAGTATAGGGGAGGCACGGGAGAAGTCTTGTATGCGGTTGTGGGAAGAAGAGATAAGAGGGGAGTAGAGAGGGAGATCTTGAGAGGATCGAAGGTTGCGTGTGGGTAAGTAACGGGAGACCATGTCACAGATGTATGGAGGAGACAGTTTGTGGATGGCTTTGTATGTCATAGTTAGGGTTTTGAACTGGAGCCTCTGGACGATAGGAAGCCAATGAAGGGCTTGGCAGAGAGGAGAGGCTGGGGAATAACGGGATACAGGTGGATTAGTCCGGCAGCAGAATGTAGGATGGATTGGAGTGGTGCCAGAGTGCTAGAGGGGAGGCCAGAGAGTAGTATAGCAGACAGACATTGTGGGATTTTGGTCAGTAAGGAGGTGAGGTCAGGTCCAGATAGGTAGATCTGCGTGTCATCGGCGTAGAGGTGATAACTGCAAACCGTGGGATTCTATAAGCTGTCCCAGGCCGAAGGTGTAGATGGAGAAGAGTAGGGGTCCTAGGACTGAGCCTTGAGGAACACCGACAGACAAGGGGCGAGGTGAGGAGGTGGTGTGGGAGAGGGAGACACTAAATGTTCGGTCTGTTAGGTATGATGAGATCCAGGATAGGGTCAAGCCTGTGATGCCCAGAGATGAGAGAATCTGGAGCAGGAGGGAGTGGTCCACAGTGTCGAAGGCAGAAGACAGGTCCAGGAGAAGGAGGACAGAGTAGTGTCGCTTGCTCTTGGCGTTAGTAGGTCGTTGGTGACTTTAGTTAGGGCAGTTTCAGTTGAGTGATGCAGTCGGAAGCCAGATTGTAAGCGGTCAAAGAGGGAACAGGAGGAGAGGTGGGAGGACAGTTCAAGATGGACATGCTGTTCAAGTAGTTTTGAGGCATAAGGGAGAAGAGATATTGGGGATATCTAGACGCAGAGGATGGGTCAAGGGAGGTCTTTTTGAGGATGGGTGCGATCGAGGCATGTTTGAAGGATGAGGGGAACACACCATTTGTAAGTGAGAGGTTGAAGAGGTGTGTTAGAGTAGGGATGAAGACTGTGGCGAGGTTAGGGATGAGGTGGGACAGGAGCGGGTCAAGCATGCAAGTGGTGAGGTGTGATCTTGAAAGGAGGGTGGAGAGCTGATCTTCTGTCATGGTGGAGAAGTTGGTTTTGGAGGAACAGGGCTGAGCAGCTAAGAGGGGCATTGGGGGCTGTGGGCCAAAGCTTTCTCTGATCGTATCAATCTTCTGCTTAAAGAAAGAGGCAAAGTCTTCAGCAGTAATGAGGAGAAGGAGGAGGTGCTGGGAGACGGAGTAGAGAATTGAAAGTGTTGAAGAGCTGTTTAGGGTTGTGAGACAGGAAGGATATTATTATTATTATACATTTTTATAGCGCCATTTATTCCATGGCGCTTTACATGTGAAAAGGGGCAAATATAGACAAGTACAATAAACGTGAGCAATACAGGACGCACACAAGTACAGAAGGAGAGAGGACCCTGCTTGCAAGGGCTCACAGTCTACAGGGAAGGGTGAGGATACACTAGGAGAGGGTAGAACTGGTCGTGTGGCGGTTCAGTAGACTGAGGATCACTGCAGGTTGTAGGCTTGTCGGAAGAGGTAGGTCTTCAGGTTCTTTTTGAAGGTTTCCATGGTAGGCGCGAGTCTGATGTGTTGGGGTAGAGAGTTCCAGGGTATGGGTGAGGCATGGATATGAGAGATGAGTAGTAAATTTATTTTGCGGCAGTGAGTGTGGACTTGAAGCTGGTGAGGGACGGCTTGTATGCGGTTAGGTGCTCGGCAGAGCGGGATTTCTTCCATCTCCGCTCAGCAACCCTGGAAGCCCGTCTCAGTTCTTTGGTCAGACCGGTCAGCCAGGGCTGCCTGTTGATTGTACAAGTTTTGCTATGTGTGAGGGGAGCGGCCGAATCAAGTGCTGCTGTTATTGTAGTGTTATAAAAGGTGGCAGCAGAATCTGTGTCATGAAGTGAAGATATGTCTGTGAGAGGGAGGAGGGACTCAGAGAGCGATTGTAAATTAAGGTGTTTGAGATTTCTGCGAGGGTGAGTGAGTTTGTGGAGTGGGGGCTGTGCACTAGAAGAGGAGAGAGAAGAGAACGTCAGTAGGTTGTGGTCAGACAGGGGCAGGGGTGAGTTAGTGAGATTAGTAAGGGAGCAGAGGCGGGAGAAGATAAGGTCCAGTGTGTGACCATCTTTGTGAGTGGCCACAGAGGACCATTGAGTGAGGCCAAGGAGGCAGTCAGGATAAAAGTTCAGAGGCAGCGGAAGTGGAAGTGTCAATGGGGATGTTAAAGTCACCCATGATGATAGTGGGGATGTCAGCAGAGAGGAAATGAAGCAGCCAGGTGGTGAAGTGGTCGAGACAGGTGGAGATGGCAAGTTCTGGGGGGCGGTAGATGACAGCCAGCTGGAGGTTGGAAGGGGAGTAGATGCGGATTGAGTGCACCTCAAACGAGGGAAGAGTAGCGGAGGGTGGGAGAGGAAGTGGGGTAAAGGAGCAGGTATCAGACAGGAGCAAACCAACTCCTCCACCACGTTTCTTACTGGGGCGGGGTGTGAGAAAAATGGAATCCGCCATATGAAAGTGCAGCTGGTGAGGCTAAGTCAGAAGGAGTGAGCCAGGTTTCAGTGATAGCAAGGAAGGAGAGTTTATTGGTGATGAAGAGGTCGTGGATAAATGAGTTTATTGCAGACAGAGCGTGCGTTCCATAAAGCTCCAGGTAGGAGGACCGGGGGAGTGGGGGCTGGGTGAATGGGTATGAGGTTATCATGGTTGCAGAAACGTATAGAGGATTGTGGCAGGGTGTTAGAAATGAGTGTGGGGATGTGTTGAGGAGGGCCAGGATTTGGGTATACGTCGCCAGCAATGAGGAGTAACAGACAGAGCATTAGAAGGTGGGAGCAGGATAAGCCATGATGTGGCCGTGTGTGTCTGGACAAAGAGGCTTGTATGTGGAGGAACAGTTCTGAGGAGGAGGAGCGGTGGCTGGGGAGGATGGAGGGGGAAATGACTAGTTCCTTACTAGGTGGGGGGATTAATGGAGAGCGGGCAAAATAGAGAAGTATGGGGGTGAAAGTGAGAAGAAGAAACATTGTTGTGGGGTTATAGTCCGTTACCGTACAGTCAAATTCCAGTCCAATTCTAGTCTAATTCAGAGTGTTGTAATTACAAATCTGTAATTTGAAATAAGCCTGTGCAGACTATAGGGTATGCCACACTAAACGAGATCGCAAACGAGATCACTAAAACGTCACTATTTTGCGATCTCGTTAGCGACCTCGTTGTGTGTGGCATGTAGCAACGATGTGGCCCCTGCTGTGATGACGCTGATCGCTCACTAGCGTTCTGGACCGTTTTTTGATCGTTGGTGTCCTGCTGGTGAGCCTATATCGCTGTGTTTGGCACCTTTTGCGAACGACGAGCGACCTCGTTTGTGACGCATATGGTGTTTAGCGTCACGGAATGGATCGCAATATCTGTAAGTTCTCTTTTGCGTCACAGAGAGGATCGCAGAAGTTGCAAAGCAGGCTAGCAGGATGCAGAGAGCAGGAGCGATGCTGGAAATTCCTATGAATCAGAAGCGCTCAGTACATGCTAATGACAGATCCTAACGACCGCCAAAGTCGTTAAAGAGATCGCTGACCGCTGATGAGTTGTTAATGAGATCTCCTGTTTGGCAGCTACTAGCGACCTAAAAGAGATCACACCAACGATCTCATTAGCTTGCGTCGTTATTGAGATCGCTAACCAGATCGCTAAGTGTGGCAGTACCTTATGTCTGTGCAGACGCATGGCCCTGAATATATCTGGGACTGAGAGGGATCAGCTGTGAGAGGGGATGTTGGCGTGATTAGCCACACCACATGTTCAGAGTTACCCAAAGGTGACAAAAAGCGGGGGATGGACTGCACACTCAGAGATAGGCATGGAAGACACAGGAGGAATGGAGTAGATTATGGATGCAAGAGGCAGGGTAAGCAATGCACACCAGAGCAAAAGCACTTCACAAATCACAATCAGGAGTTGGGAAAAGCTGGGGACATTCAGTGCATACCAGGCAGAGTAAATGCTGTTCCAGAGCTGCACTCACTATTCTGCTGGTGCAGTCACCGTGTACATACATTACTGATCCTGAGTTACATCCTGTATTATACTCCAGAGCTGCACTCACTATTCTGCTGGTGCAGTCACTGTGTACATACATTACATTACTGATCCTGAGTTACATCCTGTATTATACTCCAGAGCTGCACTCACTATTCTGCTGGTGCAGTCACTGTGTACATACATTACTGATCCTGAGTTACATCCTGTATTATACTCCAGAGCTGCACTCACTATTCTGCTGGTGCAGTCACTGTGTACATACATTACATTACTGATCCTGAGTTACATCCTGTATTATACTCCAGAGCTGCACTCACTATTCTGCTGGTGCAGTCACTGTGTACATACAATACATTACTGATCCTGAGTTACATCCTGTATTATACTCCAGAGCTGCACTCACTATTCTGCTGGTGTAGTCACTGTGTACATACATTACATTACTGATCCTGAGTTACATCCTGTATTATACTCCAGAGCTGCTGTCACTATTCTGCTGGTGCAGTCACTGTGTACATACATTACATTACTGATCCTGAGTTACATCCTGTATTATACTCCAGAGCTGCACTCACTATTCTGCTGGTGCAGTCACTGTGTACATACATTACATTACTGATCCTGAGTTACCTCCTGTATTATACTCCAGAGCTGCAGTCACTATTCTGCTGGTGCAGTCACTGTGTACATACATTACATTACTGATCCTGAGTTACCTCCTGTAGCTCTTTTTATTATAAAAAATATAAACAATACATACCATAATAAATTTCTAACTGTACATAAATGAACATTGCTAAGATAAATAACAGAAACAAAAGAAACCAGCTTCAAAACAAAATTAAACCAAAAAGTCCAGAGTCCTTAGTCCTTTCTCTCCTTCAGAACTATTGCAGCTCCAAAGGACCCCCAGCAGGGACATTATCATTAAACAAAATTAAATATAAGACATAAAAGAAACATGCACACACACTCACACTGACACACAATCACGCACCTCCCCAAAAAAAAAATAAATAAAAAAGGCCTCACCTGGCCATACATACAACACAACCTATATATAAACGCTACTATATACACTACTATATACACTAAGATATGGAATTTTTTTTTTTTTTTTTTTAATTTTTTTTCTTTTTTTTCCCTCACCACACCACAGGTCCATGAGTTCATGCCCTTTTCACAGCAAACTTGATGGGTCCATGAAAGTTTATGCCCTTAGAAAATTTTTCGGGTCCAAGGCAGGTTCCATGCCCTCCCCCCACACAAACACCCCCACCCAACCTAAACTATACCCCCCCAAACATATAACTATTTACACTTATATACAAAACATTACATTAACAGACCTACCACACAAAACACTACATTACATTACTTTACCCACATTACATTACATTAACCACACTTTGCTTAAACCACAACATTATAAACATTTACACTGTACACTGACCACATAACTTGCAAGGCCCAAGTTCAGCGCCTGCAAGCCCAATATCCATTATTTCCTGAATTTACAAAACAAAAAGCTAAATGTGCCACACACCAGCCCACCACCGGGAAACTGGAGTCCTAAGAGGCCCCGTCCCTAACCACCAACACACGCACCCTGTCCCTCACCAGCTAAATCTGCCCCTAAAAGAAAAAGAAACTGACCCTAACTATCCCTACCTGCCCCTACCTATCCCTACTCTACCTAGCTTATCAAAACTAACTATCTAGCTATCCCTAAACTGGCCCTCCCTGTCCCTATCTGACCCTACTTTTCTCTCCCTCAACACCCACACCACCTTATCTTACCCTACCAACAATCTCACACAGACCAGCTCTCCCTAAGGCACGTTAAAGGAGAAACCACTCCAAAGCCAAGAGGCCCTCCTCGCGCCCAGCCTCTCGAACTCCAAAGAGCGCACCTTCCCCAGGTCACCCAAGATGTTTCTAAGCACCTCATCCTGGGGGAGGACTTTCCGCTGCGTGGAAACTAAACACCGTGCACTCCAAGTGTGGAACCTAATGACTACACTAACCAGGAATAAAGTGCTCCGTTCTCGGCCACCCAGGGATCTGAATGCCCCATAAGCCCACTCCGGATAAGAAAGGGACGCCAGCCTAGGCCAGCCTATGGAAGCACCCACCCTGTTGTAGACCCCTGTATTAAAGGGACACCGAAGGAGGAAGTGCTCCATGCTTTCCAACATGTCGCCACACTCCTCACGGGGACAACCCCGATCATCGGAGCTCCTGCACTTCAGGTTGTCCCTTACATACAGCCTCCCATGGAAGCAGCGCCAGGCCAAGTCCCAAAACTTCAAGGGGATCCGCTTGGAATTTAATAACCCAAGCCCAACCTCCAGATCCCGGCCTGGGCAATCCTTGAGCACCAGGGGCTTCTGGAAATGGGTCAACAGAACCCTGCTGTCAAGGAATTTCCTCGACATGGTCCTGATTTCCCACATTCCCAGACCCCACCGGCGGATCACCTTCAGAACCGGGGTAGCATAAGCCGGGAGATGTCCGTGCGGTGTGCGCAGGTCCTTCACCTGCCCTCCTGTCTCCCATTCCTGGAAGAAAGGCCGAAACCAACCCCTGCAGGAGAATACCCACGGAGGAGCCCTCTCTAAATAGAGGTTGGCAACATTGATCTTAAGAAAGGTGTTTATCAGAAACACCACCGGGTTGACCATACCCAACCCACCTAGTCTCCTCGTGCGGTACGTGACCTCTCTCTTAATTAGGTTAAGCCTGTTCCCCCATAACAGCTGGAAGAAAAGGCTATAGACCCGTGTCCAGAGAGGCTCTGGCAAGACGCAGACACTGCCCAGGTATAGTAACAAGGGAAGCAGAAAGCCTTTGGCCAAGTTGACCCTTTCCCTCAGGGTTAAAGACCAACCCTTCCACTGGTCCACCTTTTGGGCGGCGATCTTAAGTCTGCCCTCCCAATTTTGCTGGGGGTAGTCCACTGTCCCCGGGGCCAAATTCGATGCCTAGGATTTTGGCGGAGGTCTGGGGCCCTGGAAGGGTGTCCGGGAGATCAAAACTAGGATCTCCCCCTCCCAGCCAGAGACTTTCGCACTTTTCCCGGTTGATCATGGACCCGGACGCCTCCGAGTAGCGTTCGACCTCAGACATGACCCAATCCGCCTCCTCTCTCGAGGACACAAAGAGGGAGACGTCGTCAGCGTACGCTACCACCCTCAGAGTGGCCCCTGGCTCCGCCCGGTCCATCCCGACTCCCACCAACGGTCCACGATCTACCCTCCTCAAGAAGGGATCGATCGCGAACACGTATAAAAGTGGGCTCAGATGACAACCCTGGCGGACCCCGGAACTCACCTCAAAAGGGTGACCAACCCAACCGTTCACGAGTGGAAAAGTCTCAGCCCCCTGGTATAAGGTCTCTAACCAATTTACAAACCTCCCAGGCAGACCGTACCTCAAAAGGACAGACCAGAGGTACTCGTGATTCACCCGGTCAAAGGCCTTTGCTTGATCTAAGGACAGCAAGTACCCCTTCCAGTGACCCGCCCTGCCCTGCTCCACTGCCTCTCGGACACCGAGCACAGCACTAAAAGTACTGCGGCCTGGAACAGAGCAGTGCTGAGCCCCCGAAAGGAGCTGGGGTGCAAACTTCACCAGCCGATTAAACAGCACCTTTGCCAGAACCTTCCGGTCCACATTGAGAAGCGCTATGGGACGCCAGTTCTCAATACGGGACGAGTCCTTACCCTTTGATAGGATAATCAGGGCTGACCTCCTCATTGAGCTGGGAAGAGCACCCGAGGAAAGGCACTCATTAAACACCTCAGTCAAGAGGGGGACCAAGGAGTCCCTAAAGGCCTTGTAAAACTCGGATGTTAAGCCATCCGGACCTGGCGATTTTTTGGGCCGAAGCCCATCAATGGCCAGTCTCACTTCCTCTTCCCTGATTGCCTCTACCAAAACATCAAGAGAGGGGTCATCTCCTGGCTCAGGAATGGTCTCAGCCAGGAAAGCCGACATCCCGTCTCGATCCAGATCCCTCTTTTCCAAGAGGTGCGAGTAGAAGGATCTGACCACCTCCAGGATCCCTGATTTGGATCGGTTCAGGGAACCCGTACTGTCGATCAGTCCTGTCACCATCTTACAATTCACTGACATCTTACAGTTTCTGTAAGGGTCGGGCGAGCGGTACCTCCCGAAATCCCTCTCAAAAACCAAAGATGTGTGCCTATCATACTGACACCTCTTGAGCAAAGACTTCACCCTGGAGATCTCCTCACGGTCACCCCCAGTCGAGACGAGCTGCTCGAGTTTCCTCCTCAAAGCCTGATACAAGCGGTGCCTGTTCAGACTCCTGAGGCTCGAGAGCTGACGGAAGAACCCGCCACCCTCTCTTTGAAAATCTCCCACCACTCAGACTTACTGCTACAGAGATCCAAAAGCGGTACCTGGCTCTGAAGAAATTCCTCAAAGGACTGTCTCACTTCCGCTTCTTCCAACAGGGATGAATTCAGCTTCCACAGCCCTCTTCCCATCCGGGGCGTCTCTGTAACATTCAGAGAAAAGAAAATTAAACAGTGATCGGAGAATTCCACCTCAACGGCGGACACTGCAGAAAAGATGGCATCCTCCTTCAAAAAAACCTATCTATCCTAGACCTACAGCTACCTCTATGAAAGGTGAAACCCCCGTGACCTGGGGTGTGCCAGATGTGGACATCCACCAGGCGAGCTTCGCTAGCTATACTATTTAATGCTGTACTATCGTAAGCCAGGTGGCCTCCGGGGCCCCCCCTATCACGGGATCTCGTAATGGTGTTAAAATCCCCACCGAAGACCACCTGCCGGCTCGTAAAAAGAAAGGGCTTGATCTTCATGAAGAGACATTTGCGGTCCCACTTGGATTGTGGACCATAGATGTTTATGAGCCGAAGCTCCTGTCCCCTCATGAAAACGTCTAAGACCAGGCACCTCCCCATTTCTATCTCAGTAACCCGTCGGCATTCCACCTCCGCGGTCTTAAAAAGGACCGCCACCCCGCTATACGGCTCGGCCGCAAGAGACCAGTATGAGGGCCCACACCTCCACTCCCTCCTGGCTTTATGGATGGCCCCCATGTCTGTTAGTCGGGTCTCTTGCAAAAACAAAATTTCAGCCTCAAATCGGGTGAAAAAATCAAAGGCCGCAAATCTGGCTGCATCTGACTTAATACTGGCGACATTAATGGACGCCAGAGTCAATGGGGTGAGTTCCGCCATCATGGGTGATTGGGTTAGATGGCCTTCTTCTTCCCCACCCCGTCTTTCCCATCTTTCCCCTCCGAAGAGGGGTCTGATCCCTTCCGTTTTAGGGAAGACGAGGTATCCATCCCATGGTCTCCTTGCCTCCGGGCTCCAGGTCTGTCCCCCCCCCAGAGGAAACAGCGTCCCCTGGGGGACAGACTCCGCCATCCCCTGAAAGCCCCCCAGATGGCGCCCCCGGCCCCTCGCCCCCGACCTCCGTCCCAGCAGGGTCGTCGAGGGCTTGTACCGGTTGGAGAGGGCGATCAGAGGGGAGCCGGTGAGCCCTTCGTTGGCATACTTACGGTCGGGGGAGGAGGTTTGGAAGGCTTAACCACCTTCTTCTTCCTCCTTCCGGTACGCTTTTATCACCCTTCTCTACTGTAGGCTGATCCGTGACCTCCTCATCCACACTTTCATACTGGGAGGAGTTGTCGGAGTCAGCCAGGTTTTCCTCCCTCTCCAACCTCCTGATCTCCTCGCATACCTCTTCCTCCCCCGGGGCCTCAGAGACACCGGCCACCGGCCTAGAGGGGAGGGCAGGCATCACCCCAGTTGCCTGAGGCTCTCCCCGCCCCTCACCCCTGTGGCGATTTTCCTGTCTCCTCTGGTAAGAGGGACCTCTATTGGCCTTGTCCTTCCTCACTGGCCCCTTAGCCCCTCTCCCGCCACCACCACCTGCCACAGCAGAGGTCGCGCCGCCAGGGGTTGCCCCCTCACGGTCTCCCCCCACCGGGCCTGCAGCGGCATTGGTAAAGGAGCGAGGGCAGCGGCTATACGGGTGACCTAGGTCACCACACAGGTGGCACCGAATGTCCTTGCAAGATGCGGCGAGATGACCTACCCCACCACACAAGGCACATTTCTGCACCTTGCAGCTTGCGCTGAAGTGGCGGGGATCACCGCACTTGTGGCAGACCTTCGGCTGCCCCTGGTAGAAGACCAGGATCCTGTCCCTCCCTAGGAACGCCGAGGAAGGGATGTGGGTGACGGTACCCCCTGAGACCTTCAACTTCATCATGAAGGTCCACCCCCCGACCAGATACCGAACTCGTCCCGATTTTTTTTGGGGACGTCCGTGACTTCCCCATAACGGGAAAGCCACGTCATGATGTCAACGCCGGAGAGTGACTCGTTACAAGTCACCACGGTCACTCTCTTAACGGCATTTTGGCGAGACAACGCCTGTACGGCGAAGTCTCGCCATCCGGGCTCCCCCTTTACCAGCTCGTAATTAGACCAGAAGAGCTCTAGCCCATCCGGCCGAACGAAACTGATGTCGAAGAATAGGGTGGCCGAGGGATGGATCAGGGCAAAGATGTCCATCGCCCTGAAGCCCATCTTCAGGAGGAGCTCCACCACCCTACTCCTGGGTGGGCAAGCTTCACCGCCCCTCCAGCGAAGACGGACCACATTCCTCCTGGCCGGCCCTTGCCCGGCTGTCGGGAGGGACCAAATGGTTTCCCCCTCCCTTCTATCTTGGAAGGCGGCCAGGCCATGTCTCTCCAACCAGAAAGACAAGTCCACCTCTCTTCCCTCTACATTGACCGACCGCTCTCCTTTTTTAAGGGCCTCCAGAAAACGGCGGTGCAAAACGCCGTCCCCAGAGTCCGGAGGCAAGGAGACCCCCGAGAACCCCCGGAGCCCCAGCCACAACCCCCGCAAAAGAACGGGGTCTCACTGCTGGGGGGCCAGATGGGCCAGCCCCTCCCTCACCACCCGTGCTCCCACTTACACCAACACTCACTCCCTCCGCATTCACTCCCACATCCACATCCACGTCACTCATGTCACTCACATCACTATACCATTCACCTCAGCCAATTCATCAGAATTTTCAATATTATTTTCCTTGCTGTTTCGTTTTTTACCTGCTGGGGGCCCTGGCTGATCGGTACTCTGCCCCGTATTGTTTTTGCCCAGGAGTACTGCCGCCCCTTTATGAGCCGCAGAACAGAGCCCACCTAGTAAGCTCTGCCTGGGCTCAGGAGCAGCAGCACTTCCCGGGCTCTCTGGCTCCATTTTTTTTTCTATTGTTACATTTGGGGCAGGGACAGGCTCTGCCTCTGCACCCTGCCCCCCACTGGAAACCTGTGCTGGCTTCTCTTGGGGCACCGGAGCCCCTGCACCACCAGATGGAGGTAAGCGGGCCGGGGACCCCGGCAACCCCTTGCCAGCTCTCTCGGGCATTGTTTTGGGTGGGACAGAAGGCAGCGGGTCCGCCGAGGCCACGCCCGACCGCTGGTCACGGCAATGGCGGGTAGAGCGAAGGCCCGAAAGGCCACGCTCCCCCCGCCAGCCGTGAGCACAGCGAGCGGAGCTGCGGCCGCCGAGGCCACGCCCCCACCGCCAGCCGCAGTCATAGCGGGTGAGGCAGCAGCCCGCAAGGCTACGCCCCCCCCGCCAGACGCGACAATAGCGGGTGGGACAGCGGCTGAGGAGGACACGCCCCCCTCACAGGCCACCACCGCCTTCTTGTACCCACCACTCGCTTTTGGCAAGGTCGGCCACTCCCCCTCGGCGCCCAGCGGCGGCGGGGCCCCCGGCGCGGACCCCTTATTGGATCGACGCGCAGCGGACCCCGACCCTGCCGCGGACACCGCCAGGGGAGCGACCAACAGCTTGCACTTTTTAACTTGCTGCCTTACGGCAGACTCCGCGCCCTTTCTTGGTCTCTGGACCCCCAAAAATGATCCAGTCTGAGCGGATCCGCGTGTGGGGGGCCCAGAGACCCCAGCTCTCGCCGCCAGAGATGCGGCCCTGGCTGTACCGACTCCAGGTGCCGGGCCAGCCCCCGCTGCCACAGAGGACTGGGCCCGAGCACCACCACCATCAACAACACCGGCACCGACACTCTCCATATCGCTGCCTGAGTCCGAGCTGCCACCACCAGACATGGCACCCAGACCCGGGCAGACTCTTCTCTCCCCGCTCCCTTGCTGCGGACCCACCACAGGGCCCGAGCCGGGGTGGGTAGCGGGTTCCACACAACGGGACAGGGGGGCCCCAGGAAGGGGAGCATAGACGAATTTGTCTATGGTGGTGACTCTGGCTTTTTTTTTTCTTTTCTTCCCCTTCCCGGTTGCCCCATCCTCGCAGATCTCATTCCCAAACAACAGCTCGCCAAACCGTGCTGGGGACTCGATCTGCCGCACTTGTTGCAGGATGAGGCAGCCCCCCTCACTGCTGATACCACTCCCGCCATCCTCCCCCTCGCTCCCACTTTCCTCCGAATTACTGGAGTCCGGTGGGAGGGCCACTTGCTCGGGGGCTATCCCGCTGCATGATACCTGGGCGTTTACACTCACCAGGTCTTCAGGTGGGACTGGCGCAGATACCTCACAGCCGCCATTTTCCTCCTTCTCCTCCTTCCACCTGGCTGGCGCCTCCTGACCCCCCAGGAGACCCACCGGTCAGGGCACTGAACCGGTCATCGTTTTTGAGCTTCTCCTCGAAAGGGCCGCTCCCAGCCAGGATCTCTGCCCTCCGGTTTTCCAGATCTGTAATTGACCCCTTCAGCCTCTGCACCGTGGCGGTGACCTCTGCTCTCCTTGAGGCAGGGAGCTTGTTCTTCGCCATGATGCGTGCTCCCTTCAACTCCTCCCGGAGTCTCCTTAGCTGTTTGGCGGCCTCCTCGTATTCGCAGAGGTGCGCGTGGATGCGGGAGCCATAGGTGGTGGAAAGGCTCCCCCGCTGCCTTGGAGCCCCAGATGTTGGGGGGCTCCACCACCGCACCTCCGCTGGCCGCCTCTCCTCCTCCTCCTCCGGAAGGAGTAACCACCACGGTCCCAGCCTCGGGGGTCTTGGTTGCTGGGGTCTTGCGGCCCCCCGAGGGCTTTTTCCTCGCCATCTCCCCTGGGACCGGCTAGATGGTATGGCCTCCTGCTGGTATGTGAGGCCTCCCACCCCCAGCCGCCTTGCTGGAGGGTGGGAGCCGGCGCACGGTCCCAGGGATAAGTGTCTCTCTGTGGGAAGGCAGGCAGGTGGACCAGGGAAAAAAAAATCCTTCCTTTGCAGAGATCTTTCCAAGCAGCTGCAGACACCGAGCACACGTCAAGCTCCGCCCCTTCCTGTGTGAGACTCCAGAGCTGCACTCACTATTCTGCTGGTGCAGTCACTGTGTACATACATTACATTACTGATCCTGAGTTACATCCTGTATTATACTCCAGAGCTGCACTCACTATTCTGCTGGTGCAGTCACTGTGTACATACATTACATTACTGATCCTGAGTTACATCCTGTATTATACTCCAGAGCTGCACTCACTATTCTGCTGGTGCAGTCACTGTGTACATACATTACATTACTGATCCTGAGTTACATCCTGTATTATACTCCAGAGCTGCACTCACTATTCTGCTGGTGCAGTCACTGTGTACATACATTACTGATCCTGAGTTACATCCTGTATTATACTCCAGAGCTGCACTCACTATTCTGCTGGTGCAGTCACTGTGTACATACATTACATTATTGATCCTGAGTTACCTCCTGTATTATACTCCAGAGCTGCACTCACTATTCTGCTGGTGCATCACTGTACATACATTACATTACTGATCCTGAGATGCATCCGGTATTATACTGTACCTCTATGTTCTGAGGGTCCACCATTTGTTTGCTTTGGACCCTTCTTTCCCATCCTTCATGCCAGCACTGTGCTGCCTGTGGAGTCTACCTGCGCAGCTGAGTGACTGGCACTGAGCATCCGCAGCGACTGTCATCATCATGGCCCGGTCCTGTATATACAGTATATAAAGGGGCCCTGGCTGCAGTCTGTCATCTATATAGAGGGGCCCTGGCTGCAGTCTGTCATCTATATAGAGGGGCCCTGGCTGCAGTCTGTCATCTATATAGAGGGGCCCTGGCTGCAGTCTGTCATCTATATAGAGGGGCCCTGGCTGCAGTCTGTCATCTATATAGAGGGGCCCTGGCTGCAGTCTGTCATCTATATAGAGGGGCCCTGGCTGCAGTCTGTCATCTATATAGAGGGGCCCTGGCTGCAGTCTGTCATCTATATAGAGGGGCCCTGGCTGCAGTCTGTCATCTATATAGAGGGGCCCTGGCTGCAGTCTGTCATCTATATAGAGGGGCCCTGGCTGCAGTCTGTCATCTATATAGAGGGGCCCTGGCTGCAGTCTGTCATCTATATAGAGGGGCCCTGGCTGCAGTCTGTCATCTATATAGAGGGGCCCTGGCTGCAGTCTGTCATCTATATAGAGGGGCCCTGGCTGCAGTCTGTCATCTATATAGAGGGGCCCTGGCTGCAGTCTGCCATCTCTATAGAGGGGCCCTGGCTGCAGTCTGTCATCTCTATAGAGGGGCCCTGGCTGCAGTCTGTCATCTATATAGAGGGGCCCTGGCTGCAGTCTGTCATCTATATAGAGGGGCCCTGGCTGCAGTCTGTCATCTATATAGAGGGGCCCTGGCTGCAGTCTGTCATCTATATAGAGGGGCCCTGGCTGCAGTCTGTCATCTATATAGAGGGGCCCTGGCTGCAGTCTGTCATCTATATAGAGGGGCCCTGGCTGCAGTCTGTCATCTATATAGAGGGGCCCTGGCTGCAGTCTGTCATCTATATAGAGGGGCCCTGGCTGCAGTCTGTCATCTATATAGAGGGGCCCTGGCTGCAGTCTGTCATCTATATAGAGGGGCCCTGGCTGCAGTCTGTCATCTATATAGAGGGGCCCTGGCTGCAGTCTGTCATCTATATAGAGGGGCCCTGGCTGCAGTCTGTCATCTGCCTGCAGTCTGTACGGGGATGGAGCAGCGCTCTCAGTTTACTTGCTGTCACACCAAGATCTGGGCATATCGCCAGCAAATCAAAGTGGAGAGACAGGAGGTAATGGTAAGGTGCCGATGACCTCATTATGCGGAACGGTGCAGCAGCTCTGGGTCCAGACCCTATGGATCCAGCAACGGTCCACCACCGGAGCCTCATATGCAGCATCAGGGCTTGTGACTACTACAGATCCCAGCAAGTGCCACATGTCATGTGATGATGTGCGTTCTCCTCTGATGACTGCGCAGATGCAGCGGCCACAGCACGGACAGGCTGCTGCTCTTCTGGCCGCTCAGCAGCTCCAGGCTCCGGTCATCTTCACCTTAAGACCCTGAGAATATAGCAGACACAAGATTCAGCTGTGTGGCACACATAGGGCTCAGCGGACTGACCGGCAATCCCAGACCCGCAGACTGCCTGTGGATGATGCTGTGTCAGGTGCTATGGCAGTACCCCCTGACTCTGCTGACTGGTGGCTTCTGTACCAAACCCCTTAGGCTAGGTTCACATTAGAGTTTGTGTGTGCAGCATATCATCTGCATACGCAAACGCATGCCAAAACGCAGCGTTTTTTATCTGCATCAGCTTACACGACGGCAAAAAACTCCACTGCGTGTACATGCATTTTTTCATGCGTTTGCGTTATGTGCATGCGTTCGATATTTCCAGGTGCTGTAATCAGTTCCTGGACATGCGCAGTCTTAAGTCCGCACACGCATCCATGCGCATGTCCTTGCGTACCAATGAGTTACCATAGACAGTAACGCGTTTTTTATGCAGTCATCCGCATGCGTATGACTGCGCATATTTGACGGATTTTAGACGCTTCAAAAAATGCAACATGTTGCGTTCGCCAGACACCGCGAAACGACGCATGCGTACACAAACGCATGTCCCTGCGTACACCATGCTAAAGATATGTACGCATGACGCATGCGGCTCAAATGCTGCGCGTACAGACGCAAATGTGACACCAGCCTTATACTCTTTACTAAACAGCAACGCAGATGAGCACAGAAGGGTCCGATCATTTCACCGGTGCCGAATAATCACTCCCAGACTTTAACCCCTTCAGGAATCTGATAAGTGGTTTCTTGAAGACACATATTTTATTACTGCGTTTCTAGAATCATGGCTGTGCCATATTTTTTATTATTATTATTATTATTATTATTATACTATTTCAAGACACGGGGTCTTGTTTTACGTTTGGGTGGAAAAGTGCTGCAGAGTCAGAAGCTTCATAAATAGAAGGGTTAATAGTCTATTCTACCAATGACCGAAGAAAATAGAAATGTAAATCCCATCAGTATCTGGTGACCGCCCGTCACCTCCATCATCAGTATCTGGTGACCGCCCGTCACCTCCATCATCAGTATCTGGTGACCGCCAGTCCGTCCCCTCCATCATCAGTATCTGGTGACCGCCCGTCCCCTCCATTATCAGTATCTGGTGACCGCCCATCGCCCCCGTCATCAGTATCTGGTTACCGCCCGTCACCTCCATCATCAGTATCTGGTGACCGCCCGTCACCTCCATCATCAGTATCTGGTGACCGCCCGTCACCTCCATCATCAGTATCTGGTGACCACCCGTCCCCTCCATTATCAGTATCTGGTGACCGCCCATCGCCCCCGTCATCAGTATCTGGTTACCGCCCGTCACCTCCATCATCAGTATCTGGTGACCGCCCGTCCCCTCCATCATCAGTATCTGGTGACCGCCCGTCCCCTCCATCATCAGTATCTGGTGACTGCAGGTCCCCTCTATAATCAGTATCTGGTGACCGCCCATCACCTCCATCACCAGTATCTGGTGACTGCAGGTCCTCTATAATCAGTCGTGACATCACCTCCATACCAGTATTGGTGACCTTTGTGGAAATTTGACAGAATTAACAAATTTGTCAAAAACTTTGGTAGTTTTTCATTAAATAATTTGAATTAATGTGTGTTTTAACTTTATACTTGATTTGATGTATAGTGAATGAGCAGGTCAGATATGGCCTTGGTCAGATGTGACATCATTTTAAGTGTGACATCTTTGAAGTGTTACATCAGAAATATATCCAGAATGATAGCGCATGGTATATTCCCCTTCATGCTGTCGTGTCCTGATCCATCTACTTTCATCCACAGGTACGTCTGAACCTTCTTTCTATCCAGAATACCCACTGCACCCGAGAATCCTATGTACTCCTATTCTTCTACTTTAACTGGTACGTCTGAACCTTCTCTCTATCCAGAATACCCACTGCACCCCAGAATCCTATGTACTCCTATTCTTCTGCTTTAACTGGTACGCTGCTGCTTTTTCCCTGATTTTAATTCCATGTAGCATACTTCAGATTTACTGAATACATATTGATATGTCTGTGATCCTCACTCATAGACCTATCCCCCATGCTAGGCAAATGTTCCATTAACTGCAATCTGTTAATTGCTCCCTGCTGTGAACTGTCCTCCTCCTTTCTCCTCCCCTCTCTCCTTCACACCTGGCTTCATTTCTTGGACATTTGAATGGTAAAAAGGCACTGCCACACTTAGCAATTGCACTAGCGATCACGACAACGACTTAACCTGGTGAGATCGCTATGTGATCGCTAGTTAGATTCCAAACACAACTCATCAGCGATCTGTGATTCCAAACACATCTCATCAGCGATCTGTATAACGACCTCTGCGGTCGTTGGGAAAACCTAGTCCCACCTGCGACGCTGGTGAAGTCGTTCATAAAGGGTGTCACACTGTCATGGGTGTATCGCCACAAGGATCGTCGCGATTACACACTCTGACTTCTCACAGCTGAGTTGCTGTTTCTTTGTGTTTGGTAATGAGGGAGTTAATTTTACCTAGCTCTTTGCTAAGACTAGGTCCAGCCTCGCCCGGCTGCTTTTGATTATGTTCTAATTAGATTCCTTCATATACCTGCCAGTCTGCTTGTTAGATGCCGGTGAAAGCATTCATGTAGTCTAGTAGACTGGATCGGTTCTGAGAATACTTAAGCTAAGAGTTCCTTAGTTGTTTTTACTCTTATAGCTTATAGTTTATCTCTGAGACCTTAGGTGTTCCTACTGTGTGTGAGTGTTGTATGTAAGACTTTATTTACGTTATTTCTTGTCTTTCTTGTATGTCTTTCTGTTTATTAACCGTTACCTGTTCATTCCCTTTGGTGGTAATCAGGGTCCTTCTTAGGACTAGATTACAGTTGGCAGGGATTGATAGGAGACAGGGTTTACGCTGGTGGCCTGGACCTCTGTACCTTTAACAGTACCTCCAGGTAGAGGGATTAGTTAGGACCCCAGTTTAGGGTCAGCATAGACCCCGGTCACCCTCTAGCCGGAGACAGCGTATAACGAATTCCGTATTGACCCACTGGACATTCTGTCAGGTAATTCTATGTTATCATATATCTATGCGCATGTTATATAGTATGTTGCCCTTTTGATATAGATTACTGTCATCACATATATATATCTGCTATACAGCGTGACACACACTCAGCGATTCAGGCTCACCAGCGGGACACCAACGACCAAAAAACGGCTCAGAACGTTCATGAGCGATCAACGACATCTCAGCAGGGGCCACATCGCTGCTACATGTCACACACAGTTAAGTCGCTAACGAGATCGCTGCTGCGTCATAAAATGGTGACGCAGTAGCGATCTCGCTTGCGATCTCGCTTAGTGTGGCATACCCTTAAGTTGAATAGAGCAGGTCAGATATGGCCTTGGTCAGATGTGACATCTTTGAAGTGTGACATCTTTGAAGTGTGACATCAGAAATATATCCAGAAATCGGTCAGAAGGTAAAAATAATCTCTGTCTTCTAATTTTACTTGCCTTTCTTTTACCCTGCTCTTTAACCATGCTCACATTTGCCCTCACCGTTTGTGCTCCACTAATCTTCACTCTCCTTCGCTACCCCCCAAACCCCTGCAAGCTCCAACCAAATAACTGTCTCCCCCTCTCTCCTACCCCCCCACATCGCCTCATCTGCAGACCTGCTTCTTAACCTCAGACCTCTCCCACTAAAATATAACGTAAGCCGCTCACTCTCCTTCACCCACCTGCTTTCCCTTTCTCTTCTCACTGCTGGCGACATATCCCCCAATCCTGGCCCCCCCTGCCTCATACATCCCACTAATCCCCACCCCTATACTTCTCACAGTAAGAGAAAATATCGCAATCCCTCACACTTAAAACCTGTGCCACTGACCCCTACCCCCCAGCTTCCTCTCTCTGGAGCACTCTGGAACCCCCGCTCCGTCTGCAACAAGCTCCACGTGACCCACGATCTCTTTACCTCCCGCAACCTCTCCTTCCTGGCCCTCACTGAGACCTGGCTGACGCCCCATGACACGGCCTCCCCTGCTGCACTGAGTTACGGTGGCCTCCACTTCACCCACACTCCTCGCTCTGGCAACAGACATGGTGGAGGCGTGGGTTTCCTTCTCTCTAATAACTGCTCCTTCAATCCTATCCAGCCCCCACCCTCCCTCATCCTCCCTTCCTTTAAGGTCCACTCGGTCCCTATCTACTCTCCCTCTAATCTCCAAATGGCCGTCATATACCGACCACCGGGCTCAGCCACTGCCTTCATTGACCAATTCTCCAGCTGGCTTCTCCACTTTCTCTCTGCTGACATCCCCACCATTATCATGGGTGACTTTAACATCCCTATTGACACCCGCCAGCCAGCAGCCTCCAAACTCCTTTCACTTACTTCATCCTTTGGACTTACTCAGTGGTCCTCCACAGCCACTCACACAGATGGACATACATTAGACCTCATCTTCACCCGCCTCTGTTCCCTATCTAATCTCACAATCTCTCCCCTTCCCCTATCTGACCACCACCTACTCACCTTCTCATCCCTGTCCTCTTCACCTGCCCCCTATGTCCAGCCACTGGCACATCCTCGCAGAAACCTCGCACACCTAGACATTCACAGACTCTCAGACTCTCTTCTACCTCTGTCCTCCATATCTTCACTCCACGACACAGACAGCGCCACTGCTTTCTATAACACCACCCTCACATCTGCCATAGACTCAGTCGCCCCTCTCACGCACGGCAAAGTGCGACGAACCAATAGGCAACCCTGGTACAACAATCTCACCAAAAAACTTCGACAATCATCCAGGGTCGCGGAGCGGCATTGGAAGAAAATACGTCTGCCAGACGACTTCACTGCTTTCAAACAAGCTACACTTGCCTTCAAAATAGCCCTCACCTCTGCTAAACAGACCTATTTCACAAACCTTGTATCTTCTTTATCCTACAACCCAAAACAACTGTTCAGCACATTCAACTCTCTCCTCCGCCCACCAATGCCACCTCCAACTCCCCACATCTCTGCCGAGGACTTTGCCACCTACTTCAAAAATAAGATCGCCCAAACAAGGCAAACCTTTACTGTTCCACCACCCCAACCACTCCATATACCAGACCTCTGTCCTTCCCTACTAGCCTCCCTCTCCAACATCACTGAAGGAGAGCTTACTCATCTCCTTTTCAAATCACACCTTACCACCTGTGCACTTGACCCCATCCCTTCGCACCTGCTCCCCAACCTCACTAACACGCTCATCCCAGCCCTAACCCATATCTTCAACCTATCGCTATCTTCTGGTACCTTTCCCTCTGCCTTCAAACATGCCACCATCACACCCATCCTCAAAAAAACAAACCTTGACCCAACTGCTATGCCCAGCTATCGCCCAATATCATTGCTCCCGTTTGCTTCCAAACTCCTTGAGCAGCATGTCCACACTCAACTTTCCTCTCACCTCTCATCTAACTCTCTCTGTAATGTTAGTACAGTTCATATAGCGTCTTGTGCTTGGGTGCGATGAAAATACATGAGACACAGGTTTGATATAGAAAGTCTTGTATTACTTCATACAAGTTGGCAAAAATAGTCACACAGTTTGCAGACACAGAAGCAGGAGACACAGCAGGCCAGAGTAATCTAAGCTCAGCAATCACTCTCCACAACAGGTTCAGGATCTTCTTCTCTGTTACCGTAAGTCCATGCAAACGTGGGTCTTTCAAAGAGCAGGGTTCAGAGTCCACAAGTGCTTCAGAGTTCCTCAGTAGGAATAGCTGGAGTACAAGGTCCAAGGCTTTAGGAGTCAGGTCACAGGTTCACTGCAGGCTAGATTCTGAAGCACTGATTGCTCAGCTGTGGCTGCTTAAGAAGCAAAAGGAGAGAATCAGGGCGGGAACATGCAAGCTGGAAACTCCATTTTGACTGAGGGCAAGATAGCTGCAGCAAGACAGAAAGTAAAATGGCTGACGAACAAACTGAGTTTCAGGAACATGTACACAGAACCTTACATTACTCCCCCCTTAGGGACAACCTCCGGATGACCTCAGACCAGGCTTGTGTGGGTACCTCTGATGAAACTGACGGAGCAAGCGAGGAGCATTAACGTTATTGACTGGTTCCCATGAGTTGTCCTCCACTGGGTAGCCCTGCCATTTAATCAGATATTGTAACTGATTTCTATACAACCTGGAATCTAAAATCCTTTCCACCACAAATTCTTCCTGACCATCGACTAGCACTGGGTCAGGGCAAGGAGAAGAACGTCCAGGAAACGTATTGGGTGTCGCAGCCTTTAGTAGGGATACATGAAAGACAGGGTGGATTCTCATAGTTCTGGGCAGTTGAAGACGACAAGCAACGGCACTTATAATTTTACTGATTTTATAGGGTCCAATGTACTTATGTCCCAACTTAGACGATGGAATCCTTAACTTAAGATTTCTGGTTGACAGCCAAACCAAGTCTCCTACCTTGAAAGCTGGTGCAGGTTTACGAAATTTATCTGCTGCTTTCTTGTACCTTTCCTGAGCCGATTCCAGATTCTCCTTTAGAAGATCCATATTCTTCTGTAAAGACGTGATTCTTTCAGCCACTGCTGGTAAAGGCGTTTCTATGGGAAATCGTGGTAGAATGTTAGGATGATAACCTAGATTAGAGTAAAAAGGAGACTGCTTAGTGGAGGCACTCTGAGAGTTGTTATACGAGAACTCAGCTAATGGAAGTAGATCCACCCAATCATCCTGTAGGTGGCAGATAAAGCAGCGGAGATACTGCTCCAGGGTTTGATTGGTTCGTTCGGTCTGTCCATTAGTCTGGGGATGAAAAGCAGAAGAAAGGTTTACTTTAATGTCCAATGCTGCACAGAAATTTTGCCAAAACCTAGAAGTGAATTGCACCCCTCGATCCGAAATAACCTCATCCGGTACTCCATGTAAGCGAAACACATCTTTAATCATCAAATCTGATGTCTGTTTTGCAGTGGGTAAGCCGACACAAGGGATAAAATGAGCTGCCTTTGTTAGACGGTCAACCACCACTAGAATGGTGTTCTTCCCTTGAGAGGTTGGTAACTCCACAATGAAGTCCATAGAAATGGATCCCCACGGGCGGGACGGGGTGGGAAGAGGCTGTAACAGACCAGTTGGTGAGGAGCGAGGTGTTTTGCATCTTGCACAGACTTCACATGAAGTGACATAGTTTAAAACATCCTTCCTGCAAGTGGGCCACCAAAAGAAACGAGAAAGAAATTCCTGTGTCTTTAGAATTCCTCTATGCCCAGCTATCTTGGAATCGTGAATGAGTTGCAATACTCTCAATCTGACTGTTTCAGGAATATACAGGCGTTGTCCCTGAATCCACACACCATTCTTAAAGACAAGACTTACGTCCCTTGGGGGTTGTGCCAAAAAGGAATCCGCATGGTATGCTTCCTTGATGTCCTTAAGTAGGTCTTGATTATGAATTACTCCTAGGAATCTAGAGTCAGGAAGAATAGTCTTAGGAGGAGTAATTGGACGTGTCTCTGCTGAGTAAATCCTAGAGAGTGCATCAGCCTTTCCATTGCGCGATCCTGGTCTATAAGAAATGATAAAATTAAATTGGTTTAAGAAAAGATTCCAGCGAGCCTGGCGAGGAGTCAGGCACTTAGCCGACCTGATAAACTCAAGGTTACGATGGTCTGTCAGGACGACTATTTGCTGTGCAGCACCCTGAAGAAGGTGTCTCCATTCTTTGAAGGCGGCAATAATGGCCAACAACTCTCTATTGCCCACATCGTAGTTCCTCTCAGCCGAAGACAACTGCTGGGAAAAGAAGGCACAGGGATGCAAGACATTCTTCTCACCTGTTCTCTGAGAGAGTATAGCTCCAACGGCACAGTCTGAAGCATCCACCTCTATTATGAAGGCAAGCTCGGGGTTGGGATGTACTAGGATAGGTGCAGTGGTAAATTTATCTTTTAGACGGGAAAATGCTTCCTGGGCTTGGGGAGTCCAGGAGAACCTAGACTCTTTCCGGGTAAGTTGGGTGATAGGTGACACTACCTCAGAGAAATTTCTAATGAAACGTCTATAGAAGTTGGCAAACCCGATGAAGCGCTGTACCTCCTTCACATTTCTAGGACTTGGCCAATCCTTGATGGCTTGGGTTTTGCTTCCATCCATACTAATTCCTTATGTAGACAGTACATACCCCAGAAATTGAATTTCGGTCCTATGGAATTCACACTTTTCAAGTTTGATGTAAAGATGATTTTGTCTTAGACGTTCCAAGACCATTCTCACATGTCCATGATGTTCCTCTGTGGAGTTAGAAAAAATTAGAATATCATCCAAATAAATTACCACGAATGTATCTAGGAGATCCCTGAAGATGTCATTCACCAAGTGTTGGAAAGTGGCTGGGGCGGTACTCAGACCAAAAGGCATAACTAGATATTCAAAGTGTCCATAGCGTGACCTGAATGCAGTCTTCCATTCATCCCCAGGTCTAATACGGACTAAGTTATAGGCCCCACGAAGATCTAGTTTAGAGAAAATTTTGGCATGTCGCACTCTCTCCAATAACTCAGGGATTAAAGGCAATGGATAACGGTTTCTAATAGTAACCTTATTGAGTTCCCTATAGTCTACGCATGGTCTCAGAGATCCATCTTTCTTCTTTACAAAGAAGATGGGTGCACCTGCAGGAGATGAAGAGGGGCGTATGAAGCCCTTGGCTAGATTTTCGTCTATGTAATCCTTTAAAGCCTTTAGCTCGGGCCCCGCTAGGGGGTAGATCTTACCAAAAGGTATCTCGGCTCCAGGTAATAATTCAATTGGACAATCATATGGACGGTGAGGAGGAAGCTGGTCAGCATTCTTCTTGTCACATAAATCCACATAGTCCTGATATACAGCTGGTAGTTCAGGGACTGACATGGTTCCTTTAGGAACAGAGCAAGCTGAAACTTTTGGACTCATCTGTTTCTCTGGAAAGTGTAATTCCTTGGTCTCCCAGTTAATGGTAGGATTCTGAGCCTGCAGCCATGGTAGCCCTAGAATAATGGGAAAGTGGGGAGAAGAGATAAGCATAAAGGACAGTTTCTCTTGATGATCTTTACCCATAAGAACCCTCAAAGGCTCTGTTTCCTGATCCACTGGTCCAGAGGTCAGCAGGGAGCCATCCACAGTTTCCATCTGTACTGGAGTAGCCTTCTTCACTGAACGTATCCCCTGTTTCAGAGCAAAGGAGACATCCATAAAATTTTCACTTGCCCCTGAGTCGATCATAGCAGAGCTAGACACCCAAGCTGAGTCAACCCAGAGTTTGATGGAAAGAAAGCAATGAGAATTGTTTTTCTTACAACTCAGCTGGGACACCGCTGAGGAAACTTGAAAAATGGCAGCGTTTACACAGTCAACGTCCTCAGAAGTAACGGAGTTTAAGTCCGAGAAATCAAGATCTGTTGCTGCAGATCTCTCTGGAGCCTGAGACTCGGACCTGACAGATCCCCTCTCGCAACACTCACAATGAATGAGTGCTGCAGTAGTCTTACGAGAACGGCTGGGGCAGTTTATAATGAAGTGCCCTGACTTACCACAATAGAAACATAGATTCTCCTTAAAACGATGTTCCTTGCGTGCATCACTAACCCGTCGTTGTAAAGAGTCTACCTGCATGGGTTCAGGTTCAGGTTCCCGTGTAATCCTACTCAAAGGTTCCTTAGCTGGAGAGGAAGGTAGGAAAAGGTTAGTGCGATTGCTTTCGAACCATCTCTCTTGCCTGCGTTCAGTCAGACGAGTATCAATACGGATGCAGTAGTTAATAAAGTCACCTAACGCAGTGGGAGGGTCGGCACGAGCAAGTTCATCCTTAATCAGTGGAGATAACCCCTTTCGAAAAATAGATTTTTTGGCGGAACTGTCCCAGGTGGTATCAAGGGCCCATCTCCTGAAATCCAAGGCATATTCAGCTACCGAGTGCTTACCTTGGCGCAAAGCTAACATGGCTGCTTCAGCTGTTGCACCTCGATTGGGGTCATCAAACACCTGCCCCATGGCTGAAATAAAAGCATCAAGGTGATTCAAACAATCATCCTCAGTCTCAATCAGAGGGTTTGCCCACATCAAAGCTTTGTTGGTAAGCAACATAATTATAGTAAGCACCTTAGATCGTTCAGTGGGAAATTGTGAAGCATGTGCAGAAAAAAAAAGATTGCATTGATTAATAAATCCCCTGAATTGCTCACGTTCACCGCCAAAACGAAAAGGGGGCAACTTGGGAATCCCAGAACTCGGGGCTACGGCAGGAGTCTGGACTCGCTCCTCTAGAACCTCAATCCTGGCTCGCAAATCCTGAGCAGTCTGTCCAAACACTTGCAAATTGTGATTAGTGAGGTCCTGTAGGCTTGAAAAACGGGTCTTTATATTCTGCAAATCTGCAAGGATATTATCAGTCACTCCGCAAAGTTCCTTTATGCGGGCCTCCATTTTCCAGATCTTTTAAGACAGGAGTACTGGAAGAAGAGGAGAGGAGAAAAAAAAAAAACAATAGTGTTTACCTGTGGTAACACTGCAGAGAGAAAAAAAAATTAAGGGAACTGCTCACCTGGAATGGTTGTGAGAAGTCACAACCACTATCATCACAGAAAGTTCACCCGGACATCTGATATCCACAGTTACAGCAGACAAAAAAGAGAAAGGAAAAAAAAAAAAACAATAGTGTTTACCTGTGGTAACACTGCAGAAAAAAAAACACTTAAGGGAATTGCTCACCTGGAATGGTTGTGAGAAGTCACAACCACTGTCATCACAGAAAGTACAACCGGACATCCGATATCCACAGTTACAGCAGACACAGCCTTTCCAGACCCAGCAGACACTAACGTTTGGCTTCAGAATCTTGTAATGTAAGTAGTACAGTTCATATAGCGTCTTGTGCTTGGGTGCGATGAAAATACATGAGACACAGGTTTGATATAGAAAGTCTTGTATTACTTCATACAAGTTGGCAAAAATAGTCACACAGTTTGCAGACACAGAAGCAGGAGACACAGCAGGCCAGAGTAATCTAAGCTCAGCAATCACTCTCCACAACAGGTTCAGGATCTTCTTCTCTGTTACCGTAAGTCCATGCAAACGTGGGTCTTTCAAAGAGCAGGGTTCAGAGTCCACAAGTGCTTCAGAGTTCCTCAGTAGGAATAGCTGGAGTACAAGGTCCAAGGCTTTAGGAGTCAGGTCACAGGTTCACTGCAGGCTAGATTCTGAAGCACTGATTGCTCAGCTGTGGCTGCTTAAGAAGCAAAAGGAGAGAATCAGGGCGGGAACATGCAAGCTGGAAACTCCATTTTGACTGAGGGCAAGATAGCTGCAGCAAGACAGAAAGTAAAATGGCTGACGAACAAACTGAGTTTCAGGAACATGTACACAGAACCTTACACTCTCCTTGACAGCCTCCAATCTGGCTTCCGCCCCCACCACTCCACTGAAACTGCCCTGACCAAAATTACTAATGACTTACTCAAAGCCAAAGCTAACAGACAGTTCTCCATCCTCCTCCTCCTTGACTTGTCCTCTGCCTTTGACACAGTCGACCACTGCCTACTGCTACAGATCTTTCTTCCCTTGGCATCAAAGACCTTGCCCTGTCCTGGATCGCCACTTAACTTTCCGACCGCACATTCAGCGTCTCCCACTCCCACACTACCTCCTCATCCCGCCCTCTCTCTGTTGGAGTCCCTCAAGGCTCTGTCCTGGGGTCCCTACTTTTTTCCATCTATACCCTTGGCCTAGGACAACTCATAAAGTCCCATGGCTTCCAGTACCACCTGTATGCGGACGACACTCAGATCTACCTCTCTGGCCCAGATGTCACCTCTCTGCTGTCCAGAATCCCGGAGTGTCTATCAGCCATATCCTCCTTCTTCACCTCTCGCTTCCTAAAACTCAATGTAGACAAAACTGAACTCATCATCTTTCCTCCACCCCACGTATCTTCCCTACCCAATCTATCTATTATGGTAAATGGCATCACAATCTCTCCCGCACCTGAAATCCGCTGCCTCGGAGTAACTCTCGACTCTGCCCTGTCCTTCAAACCACACATCCAAACTCTTGCCACCTCCTGTCGTCTCCAACTTAAAAACATTTCCAGAATCCGTCCCTTCCTCACCCCTCAATCTACTAAAACTCTTGTGCATGCCCTCATCATCTCCCGGCTCGATTACTGCAACACCCTCCTCTGTGGCCTCCCCGTCAACTCTCTTACACCACTCCAGTCTGTCCTCAACTCTGCTGCCTGACTAATCCACCTCTCCCCTCGCTACTCCCCTGATTCTCCCCTCTGCAAATCCCTCCACTGGCTCCCAATTCCCCAACGAATCCAGTTCAAACTACTAACACTGACCTACAAAGCCGTCCACAACCTGTCCCCTCCCTATATCTCTGAACTAATCTCCCAATATCTTCCTTCACGTAATCTTCGATCCTCCAAGACCTCCTACTATCCTCCACACTTATTCGTTCCTCACACAACCGCCTCCAAGATTTCTCCCGAATATCCCCCATCCTCTGGAATTCCATGCCTCAACATGTACGATTATCCACCTCCCTTGGATCCTTCAGACGGAACCTGAAAACCCATCTCTTCAGGAAAGCCTACAGCCTGCAATAACCATTCCGCCTCGCCGCCACCACCCGAGCTTCCGCCTCGCTGCCACCTCGCCGCCACCACCCGAGCTGCCGCCTCGCTGCCACCACCAGAGCTGCCGCCTCGCCGCAACCACTACCAGAGCTGCCGCCTCGCCACCACCAGAGCTGCCGCACCCCCGACCTTCTGTTTCTCCCCCATTATCCCGTAGAATGTAAGTCCGCAAGGACAGGGTCCTCTCCCCTCTGTACCAGTCTGTCATTGTGAATTTGTTTACTGTAAACAATATCTATAACTTTGTATGTAACCCCTTCTCATGTACAGCACCATGGACTTAATGGCGCTATATAAATAAATAATAATAATAATATAGGATTAATAATGGATAGTTGTCTTATTGACACCTCTCCATTATTAACCCGGATTAATGTCACCTTTCAATAGCAAGGTGACATTAACCCCTTATTAACCCATGAGCCACCAGCTAAAGGCAACGGGAATAGAGAGACTAAGTGCCAGAAAAGGCGCATCTAATAATAGATGCGCCTTTTCTGGGGGGCCAAAAACAATGGTCCCTCTCTAGGCTATGAATATCTGTCCTCAGTCACTGGCTTTCGCTCTCTGGCGGAGAAAATACCGCGGGAGCCCACGCGTTTTTTTTCAACGAATTTACCCGTTAAATTAACACCTACCCATCTGAAATTTTGCACACATACACTCATGTAATTGTTAGTCAAAAACATATATAAAACTACATGAAATGGTTTACTGTATGTAACCATGTGTCATTTCATGTCGGGTCCTGTAATGATTTTACAGAAGCCAGCAATTGAATTAGCGGCTATTATGCTATGTAGAAGTGTATGAGCTATAAATGTATATATATATATATGTGTCACAATGACGTGTATATATATATAGTATTCTATGTGCATATATCTATTCTTTCGTTTGTGTTTTAAAACCTGTTATTGGGATCCATTATATGTACGTTTTGCATGCCGGCGAGAAGGATGCAAAAACGGATGACACACAGATGTTTAGATGCGAGAAAGTCGCTTCCTTGCATTACAATCGTATGACATACGGATACTGTTCAGGGAACATTTGTGCGATTCTGGTCTGTGAAAAACGGACCGTATTTTTATACGTTGTGTGTGACTCCAGCCTTACAGTAAGCGCTGTTCCCCGGCGCCGGTTGCTCAAGACGGCTCTCATCATTCTCCTCTGCTCTGCCGGCGATCAGAGTCAGCAGGAGGGAATGATGAGCGTTATATTCAAGTGATAACAATGACAGCAGGAGGCGGCTGATGGGACTATTAAGGGTATGCCACACTAAGCGAGATCGCTAGCGACTTAGCTGTGTGTGACATGTAGCAGCGATGTGGCCCCTGCTGAGATGTCGCTGATCGCTCATGAACGTTCTGAGCCGTTTTTTGGTCGCTGGTGTCCCGCTGGTGAGCCTGAATCACTGAGTGTGACACCCTTTATGAACGACTTCACCAGCGTCGCAGGTGGGACTAGGTTTTCCCAACGACCGCAGAGGTCGTTATACAGATCGCTGATGAGATGTGTTTGGAATCACACAGCTAAGTCGCTAACGAGATCGCTACTGCGTCATAAATGGTGACGCAAGTGCCATCTCGTTAGCGATCTCGCTAGCGATCTCGCTTAGTGTGGCATACCCTTTACTCCCATCAGCCTCCACCTGCTGCCGCTAATAACAGTGAGTGCAGGAGCGGCTGATGGGAGTGTCACCCCTAACCCCCGCTATAAAATAAATAAATAAATCAATATAAAATCTGGCGAAGTTCAGCTCAGTCAGTTCACAGCAGATCACGGTGAGAAATTCTCATGGCCCCTTGCCAGACTGAGAATACCAGCCCCCAGCTGTCAGCTTTAGCTTGGCTCGTTGTCAAAAAATGGGAGGGAACCCATGCCGTTTGTTTAAATTATTTAAATATTTTTTTTTTTTAAACGGGGGACCCCTCTATTCTTGATAACCAGCCTTGCTGAAGCTGACAGCTGAGGGTTGCAGCCCCCAGCTGTCAGTTTTGCCTGGCTGGTTATAGAAAATTCAGGTGAACCCACGCCAATTTTTTTCATTTATTTATTCATTCATTTATTTATAGCGCAGGCGGTGGGTGAGGAATACTCCCATCAGTCACTGCCTGCTGTCACTGTTAATAGCGGCAGCAGGTGTAGGCTGATGGGAGTAATAGTCCCATCAGTCGGCACCTGCTGTCATTGTTATCACTTGAATATAACTCTCATCATTCTCCCCAACTTACGCTGATCGCCTGCAGAGCGGGGGAGAATGATGACAGTCATCTTCAGCACTTGGCGCCGGGGAACGGCGCTTACTGTATCGCTTCTTCCCTGGCACCCATGTGTGTCATCTGTGTGCATGTGTTTGGGACATTTTGTGGCTAGTGCTGACTGTAAAAAATGGACACACGGTCTCTGGAAACACACTGACATGCACAGGACCATTCGCTTTAATGGGTCTACATGTGTAAGTGTCTCCTGTACTTGTGAAAACTGTCAACATACATACCGTACACAGTGACGTGTGACAGAGGCCTAAAAGGATCTGTTCCTATAAAATCTGATCCTGGCAGCACTGAATGTCAGGCCTCGCCCCTCCTGTTACCAACTCAGCTCTCAATTTAGTTGTACGTTTCCAGGAGGAATAACAAGGAAACTGCAATTTACACAGTCCTAAAAAATAAGTTCCATATTATGGGCAATACAATGATAGAATAATTAGTAACACAGGCAGTGAGGATGCAGACAGCTCCTTTACTGGTTTTCTTCTCGCCTCGCTCCCGGCCGTGCAGAACGTGATGTTTCGCTCTCCAGCCAGGGTCTGCCCCCAGGAGACAGCAAAATGGGCATGATGAAACCTCTCGTTTTGCCCCCAGGAGACTCGCTGATTCCATTTCTTGCTCTCACGCTGTATCCGCCGGGTCCTTATCCTCATCGCGTCCAGGCATCGGCTGCCGTGTACTTCAGCATCTGATACTTAATGGAGGGCTCAGCTTCCTGAGAAAAGTCGTGCGTTTCGCTTTTTCTGACGTTTGCTCTGCAAGTTCCAGTCACCAGTGGCTCCTCGAGGAGGTGGTAGTCAGAGCCCGGACTGATGGCTCCCGCCACGTTACCTGCCTGCCCCTGCTGACAGAATTACAGCACAGACCGCGGGAACATTCATCAAGTGCATATTGCCTCCGACACCTCTGTCTCCTCGCTCCATCCAAAACCAAATCATCCTGAAGAGTCTGACAGCAGCTCCTCAGGTCACAAGATGAGGACTGGAGGATTCAGAGCAGGCAGCTAGAATCATCCTTACTCCTAACAGCTTCAATAAAGTGAAAAAACCTCCTGAAAGTAGCGAAAGTTGTCGCTTTCATTTCCTTTTCTGCATTTTTTTACCTTGTTACATTTTATTTTCTACTTTTAATGGAAACATAATAGTGTGTGGATTAAAGAGGTTTTCAGAGATTAAGAAAGCAACAGAGCAAAACAAGACAAGGTACAAGCGCAGATAAGACAATGTAATGCATTTCATGAGAAATCTGCTTCTTTCTCCATTTATGAGCCCTTCTTCTCTCTCCTCTCCTTCCTCAACTCATACTGCTAAAATCTGTCATGGTCAAGACAAGACAGACTGCAAGATCACTGAGAGACCAGATTACAGGTTCTTATGTCTATGAAGAGGAGGTGAGGAGCAGAGTGAGTAAGATGTACAGACACCGCATACTTTTAGTGTTTTATCTCACTCAGCAGCTGGATTCACTGCTACTCGGGTCAGTACTACTGTATAATGTTCTCAGAGCTACAGCTGCTTTGAAGTTAGTGTTTTAACTCATCTCAGTGATGGATTCACATGTACACTGCTCACTGTTGCTGCTTTCTAGTTAGTTTTTATCGCGCCCCAATGTTGTATTCACAGCTACTCAGCTCAGTGCTGCTGTACAAAGTCCTCTATGCTGCACCTGCCTTCCAGCAAGTGATTTATCTCATCCCAATGATGGAGTCACAGTTATACTGCTCAGTGCTCCTACTTTCTAGTAAGTTTATTCTGTCACCGCAGTGGTGTATTCACAGCTACACAGCTCAGAGCTACAGTACAATGTCCCACTTTCTAGTTAGCCTTTTATTTCATGCCAGTACTGGATCTGGAGAGGTATTGCTGAATAACACTCTTAATACCACTGCTTTACATTAAATGTCTCAATTCCACCCAATGTTGGATTCATAGGTACACTGCTCAATTCTGCTGTACAATGTAATCCATAGTGCTGCTTCCTAAAAAGGAATTCTCACCAAAGTGCTGGATTCACAGCTTCACTGATCAGTACTGTTACATAATATCATACCTGCTGCTGCTTCTTCTGAATATGTGCTACATAGAGACAGAAAATCAAGAAAACTTGTGGAGAAGAAAGCAGGATACAAGACATAGAGTGGGAAGAAATATTTTTCAAGTGACCTGAAAGAACAAGTACTGTTATGTTACGGTAGCTGAGGAGTGCAGGTAAAAAAGGAAATACACCAGAGCAGTTGGAATCTATGAGATTGCAGTACCCTGACTAACCACCGCAACTAGAGGCAGCCGTGGAGCGTTCCTACGTTGGTCCTAGACGCCTCGTCACAGCCTGAGAAACTAACTACACCTAAAGATAGAAATAGGAAAGCTATCTGCCCCGGAGCAGAACCCCAAAGATAATAGAAAGCCCCCAAACATGTAATGGCGGTTAGACAAGAGGAAATACTGACACAGAAAGAAAATAGTATGAGCAAACGCTGGGGCCCAAACTATCTAAATAGAAAAGGATAGGAAGGGTACTTACTGCAATCTCAGAAAACCCTGAAAAAACACCAACTCTACTAATTTCAAAATCACCTGAGATCACACGACCTCTACAACCTAAATTAGTTCTCTGGTGTAACAAAAACAAAACAGCAGCCACTGAAAAAAAACTGGAAAAAGCAAAAGTACAAAACACAGTGGCTGGACTAAACTGAGAGGGCAAAAGCCCCCGGAGGGGACCCTGAAGGCCCCCACAGAAGTGCAGGACAAAATGCAAAAATATAGCAAAAACACAAAATAAGAAATTGTCTTATCTGATAGCAGGAGATGCAGACACGACACAGCAGGCTACAAGGGAAACTGGAAAGAAGGATTCAGACCAGAACAATTGATCACCGGCAACCCTGATGGGAAAATGACTCCCTTATATAAGACCAATCAGTAACACTGATTCCCAGTCCTCACAATCCTCACTAGTACCGCTTGTAACCACCAGAGGGAGCCTCTGCTCAGAACTCATCTCAAACCCATTGACAACAGTACCCCCCCCTTGAGGAGGGGTCACCGAACCCTCATTTGAGCAACCAGGTCGGTCAGGATGAGTTCTATGATACGCACGGATAAGTCTCCTAGCATGGATGTCCGAAGCAAACACCCAAGAATTGTCTTCCTGACCATAACCTCTCCATTTAACCAAATACTGGAGTCTTCGTCTAGAAAAACGAGAATCCAATATTTTCTCAACCACATACTCCAGATTGCCCTCAACCAAAACAGGGTCAGGAGGCACAGCAGCAGGAACCACTGGCTCAACAAACCTCTTCAACAAGGACTTGTGGAACACGTTATGGATCTTAAATGTCCCTGGAAGAAGCAAACGAAAAGAAACAGGATTAATAATCTCCATGATCTTATAAGGTCCAATGAACCTAGGCTTAAATTTAGGAGATGCTACTCTCATAGGAATATTCTTTGAGGACAGCCAGACCAAGTCCCCCACTTTAAACCGAGGACCATCAGTCCTATGCCGGTTAGCAAACCGCTGGGCCTTCTCCTGAGAGAGGGACAACCTCTCCACTACCTGGTCCCAAATCTGCTGCATACGCTCAACAACAGAGTCAACACCTGGACAGACAGAAGCCTCCGTCTGTCCTGAAGAAAATCGAGGGTGAAACCCAGAATTACAGAAAAACGGAGACATCAAAGTGGCAGAGCTAGCCCTATTATTAAGAGCAAACTCAGCCAAAGGCAAAAAAGAGACCCAGTCATCCTGATCAGCAGACACAAAGCATCTTAGATAAGTCTCCAATGTCTGGTTTGTTCTCTCAGTTTGACCATTGGTCTGAGGATGAAATGCCGAGGAGAAAGACAATTGAACACCCAGTTTAGAACAAAAAGTCCTCCAAAATCTGGAAACAAACTGGACTCCTCTGTCAGACACAATGTTCTCAGGAATGCCGTGTAAACGAACCACGTGCTGAAGGAACAACGGCACCAATTCAGAGGAGGAAGGCAACTTAGGTAATGGCACAAGATGTATCATTTTGGAAAACCTATCACAAATTACCCAGATGGTGGTCATTCTCTGAGAAACAGGAAGATCGGAAATGAAATCCATAGAGATATGGGTCCATGTCTCTTGGGCACAGGCAATGGCATCAACAAACCACTAGAGCGAGAGCAAGGCTTGGAGCGAGAGCAAGTCCCGCAGGACTGCACAAATTCCCTGACATCGCGAGACAAGGTAGGCCACCAAAAGGACCGACTAACCAAGTCTCTGGTACCAAAAATTCCGGGATGCCCAGCCAATGCGGAACAATGAATCTCAGACATCACACTCTTTTTCCATTGGTCCGGGACAAACAATTTTCCAACAGGGCAGCGCTCGGGCCTATCCTCCTGACACCCCTCCAGAGCAAGTCTCAAATTGGGCGAGATGGCGGAAAGAACTACACCCTCCTTCAAAATAACAGAGGGATCAGATAGCTCAGGAGAGTCCGCAAGGAAACTCCTCGAGAGGGCATCCGCCTTAACATTCTTAGTGCCAGGAAGAAAGGAAACCACAAAATTAAAACGTGTGAAAAACAAGGCCCACCTGGCCTGTCTAGGATTGAGTCGCTTGGCAGATTCCAGATAGACCAGATTCTTATGGTCCGTAAGGACCACCACCTGATGTTTGGCTCCCTCCAGCCAATGTCTCCACATCACTCAAAACAGGATCCCCAGATATCAGGGAAAAAGCCCAATCCTGAGGATCGCCGCGCAGGAGAGAGATGATAATTTGAACCTGCTGCGCTGCGTTTCCTGAGGACTAAGATTTTAAGGCAAGAAACAATTTACAATTATTTTTGAAATTCTGAAACTTAGCTCGATCCCCTAAAAACAAATCTGGCATGGGGATCCTAGGTTCCACAACAGGCAACCTAGCAAGATATGCAGCAATACTCTGAACCTCAGTGGCAAGCTGATCCACACGGCCAGACAACTGTGCAAACTCCATTGGGAGAAAAGATCCTCCCCAGCACCCAGAGATACAGAGGGAAAAAAAAAAAAAAAATGCAACAAACAGAAAAATATCTCTGACAACTTTTCTTCCTTCAAAATATTTTTTCCCTTCTGTGAGTACCATACAATTTTTATGGCCGGTGATACTGTTATGTTACGGTAGCTGAGGAGTGCAGGTAAAAAAGAAATACACCAGAGCAGTTGGAATCTATGAGATTGCAGTACCCTGACTAACCACCGCAACTAGAGGCAGCCGTGGAGCGTTCCTACGTTGGTCCTAGACGCCTCGTCACAGCCTGAGAAACTAACTACACCTAAAGATAGAAATAGGAAAGCTATCTGCCCCGGAGCAGAACCCCAAAGATAATAGAAAGCCCCCAAACATGTAATGGCGGTTAGACAAGAGGAAATACTGACACAGAAAGAAAATAGTATGAGCAAACGCTGGGGCCCAAACTATCTAAATAGAAAAGGATAGGAAGGGTACTTACTGCAATCTCAGAAAACCCTGAAAAAACACCAACTCTACTAATTTCAAAATCACCTGAGATCACACGACCTCTACCACCTAAATTAGTTCTCTGGTGTAACAAAAACAGCAGCCACTGAAAAAAAACCTGGAAAAAGCAAAAGTACAAAACACAGTGGCTGGACTAAACTGAGAGGGCAAAAGCCCCCGGAGGGGACCCTGAAGGCCCCCACAGAAGTGCAGGACAAAATGCAAAAATATAGCAAAAACACAAAATAAGAAATTGTCTTATCTGATAGCAGGAGATGCAGACACGACACAGCAGGCTACAAGGGAAACTGGAAAGAAGGATTCAGACCAGAACAATTGATCACCGGCAACCCTGATGGGAAAAGACTCCCTTATATAAGACCAATCAGTAACACCTGATTCCCAGTCCTCACAATCCTCACTAGTACCGCTTGTAACCACCAGAGGGAGCCTCTGCTCAGAACTCATCTCAAACCCATTCACAACAAAGTACTGTACGATAACGAGCAGGAAGAAGCTGCTGCTGATTACAATGAAACTTATAAAGAGGTTAAAAAGGGAATTCTACTATAACAAAGCATTGCTGATAGTTCTGATTCCAAAAACACGAGACCAGCAGAATAGTGAGTGCAGCTCTGGAGTATAACACAGGATGTAACTCAGGATCAGTAATGTAATGTATGTACACAGTGACTGCACCAGCAGAATAGTGAGTGCAGCTCTGGGGTATAATACAGGATGTAACTCAGTCAGGATCAATAATGTAATGTATGTACACAGTGACTGCACCAGCAGAATAGTGAGTGCAGCTCTGGGGTATAATACAGGATGTAACTCAGTCAGGATCAGTAATGTAATGTATGTACACAGTGACTGCACCAGCAGAATAGTGAGTGCAGCTCTGGGGTATAATACAGGATGTCACTCAGGATCAGTAATGTAATGTATGTACACAGTGACTGCACCAGCAGAATAGTGAGTGCAGCTCTGGAGTATAATACAGGATGTAACTCGGGATCAGTAATGTAATGTATGTACACAGTGACTGCACCAGCAGAATAGTGAGTGCAGCTCTGGAGTATAATACAGGAGGTAACTCAGGATCAGTAATGTAATGTATGTACACAGTGACTGCACCAGCAGAATAGTGAGTGCAGATCTGGGGTATAATACAGGATGTAACTCAGGATTAGTAATGTAATGTATGTACACAGTGACTGCACCAGCAGAATAGTGAGTGCAGATCTGGGGTATAATACAGGATGTAACTCAGGATCAGTAATGTAATGTATGTACACAGTGACTGCACCAGCAGAATAGTGAGTGCAGCTCTGGAGTATAATACAAGATGTAACTCAGGATCAGTAATGTAATGTATGTACACAGTGACTGCACCAGCAGAATAGTGAGTGCAGCTCTGGAGTATAATACAGGAGGTAACTCAGGATCAGTAATGTAATGTAT
>JARQOD010000002.1:640256934-640308451 GCA_033576555.1 Oophaga sylvatica | reverse complement strand
CCCTCAAACTGTCCACAGTCCCACCGCTCTCTCTTGGAAAAACTCCACTTCTCACCAATCACACATTAACAGTTCCCATCACCAGATCACACATATAGCCAGCAGATCTAGTTTTGGCCAAAAGATTTTTTAAGCCGCCACCATAACACGATGGACACTTTTGGCCGGGCTCTACTCTACTGTAACCTATTAAATATTTGTTAAAATATCCAATACAATTTAGGTATATTTTTATTCATTTTTCAATTTTTAAAATGACCAATAACACCACATACAAGGGACAAATACCACCAGACCACATATTACCACGACAGTGACCAAATAATATCACATACAAGGAACAAATACAGCAACACCATGACCAGACCACATATTGCCACCACACAGTGACCGAATAATAGCACATACAAGGAGCAAATACCGCCACACCATGACCAGACCATATATTACCATCACATAGTGACTGAATACTACAATACTGATCAGTAATAAAAAAAAAAAAACAATACTATCACCATAAGTGCCATTCTACACAGGAGATCTGTACTTAGTATGCAGTGTCTGTGTACAGGTAATACAGTAATCACCGGTGACATTGTACACAGGAGCTCTGTATACAGTGTATAGTGTCAGTGTACAAGTAACACTGACTCACCAGTGACGTCTCTAGGTGAAGTCCTTCATCTTTGCTTTTCATCTTTCATCCAGCATAGACCGCCATCACTTCTTCCTGCCAGGGCTCGTCTCTGCAGGAAATAACACAGTTATCTAGAGCTCCGATTGCAGAACACATTACTTATTTTTTTCCCAACTTCTAAACTACACCAGATGAAAAAAAAGGTGACATAGTGTCACTCTGCACAGTAACAGGACCTTCCCCCATTTAAAACAGTATACTCAAAAAAAATAAAATACATCACTTCACTAATAATATTCCTTAATTAGCCCCTATTGTAATAATATCCCCCATCCTGGCCCTGTGTGTCTCATTCCTGGCTTCAGCCATATGTTCTCCCATCCCGTCCTCATGAGTATCCATTCTGCCCCATATGATCTCCCCATCCTGCCCCATCTGTCTCCAACCCTGCCTCCATGTCTTTTATCCTGCCCCCAGTGTCTCCAATTCTGCCACCAGTGCCTCCAATCCTGCCCCCAGTGTCTCCAATCATGCCCCCAGTGTCTCCAATCATGCCCCCCAGTGTCTCCAATCATGCCCCCCAGTGTCTCCAATCATGCCCCCCAGTGTCTCCAATCATGCCCCCAGTGTCTCCAATCATGCCCCCAGTGTCTCCAATCATGCCCCCAGTGTCTCCAATCCTGCCCCTTTTCCATCCTGCCCCCAGTGTCTCCAATCCTGCCCCTTCTCCATCCTGCCCCCAGTGTCTCCAATAATGCCTCCATGACTTTCATTCTGCCCCCAGTGTCTCCATTCTAGCCTCATGTCTTTCATTCAGCCCCCTGTCTGTATGTCCAATCCTGCCCCCAGTGACTCCAATCCTGCCCCGTCTCCATCCTGCCCCCAGTGTCTCCAATCCTGCCCCATCTCCATCCTGCCCCGTCTCCGTGCTGATTCCTGCCCAGTCTCCATTCTGCCCCATGTCCATTCTGATTCCTGCCCAGTCTCCATTCTGCCCCATCTCCATCCTGATTCCTGCCCAGTCTCCATTCTGCCCCGTCTCCATCCTGATTCCTGCCCCGTCTCCATGCTGATTCCTGCCCAGTCTCCATCCTTCCCCGTCCAGTTTCCATTCTGCCCCCAGTCCTGCCCCGTCTCCATTCTGCCCCCAGTCCTGCCCCGTCTCCATGCTGATTCCTGCCCTGTCTCCATCCTTATTCCTGCCCAGTCTCCATCCTTCCCCGTCCAGTCTCCATTCTGCCCCCAGTCCTGCCCCATCTCCATTCTGCCCCCAGTCCAGCCCATCTCCATTCTGCCCCCGTCCTGCCCCGTCTACATTCTGCCCCTTCTCCATCCTGATTCCTGCCCAGTCTCCATCCTTCCCCGTCCAATCTCCGTTCTGCCCCCAGTCCTGCCCGTCTCCATTCTGCACCCAGTCCTGCCCCGTCTCCATTCTGCCCCAGTCCTGCCCCGTCTCTATCCTGCCCCGTCTCTATGCTGATTCCTGCCCAGTCTCCATTCTGATTCATGCCCAGTCTCCATCCTTCCCCATCCAGTCTCCATTCTGCCTCCAGTCCTGCCCCATCTCCATTCTGCCCCCAGTCCTGCCCCATCTTCATTCTGCCCCCAGTCCAGCCCATCTCCATTCTGCCCCTGTCCTGCCCCGTCTACATTCTGCCCCTTCTCCATCCTGATTCCTGCCCAGTCTCCATCCTTCCCCGTCCATTCTCCGTTCTGCCCCCAGTCCTGCCCGTCTCCATTCTGCACCCAGTCCTGCCCCGTCTCCATTCTGCCCCAGTCCTGCCCCGTCTCTATGCTGATTCCTGCCCAGTCTCCATTCTGATTCATGCCCAGTCTCCATCCTTCCCCATCCAGTCTCCATTCTGCCCCCAGTCCTGCCCCATCTCCATTCTGCCCCCAGTCCTGCCCCATCTTCATTCTGCCCATCTCCATTCTGCCCAGTCCTGCCCCATCTTCAGTCAGCCCCCAGTCCTGCCCCATCTCCATTCTGCCCCAGTCCTGCCCCATCTCCATTCTGCCCCCAGTCCAGCCCGGTCTTTATTCTGCCCCGTCTTCATTCAGCCCCCAGTCCTGCCCCGTCTCCATTCAGCCCCCAGTCCTGCCCGTCTCCATTCTGCACCCAGTCCTGCCCCGTCTCCATTCTGCCCCCAGTCCTGCCCCATCTCTATCCTGCCCCGTCTCTATGCTGATTCCTGCCCAGTCTCCATTCTGATTCATGCCCAGTCTCCATCCTTCCCCATCCAGTCTCCATTCTGCCCCCAGTCCTGCCCCATCTCCATTCTGCCCCCAGTCCTGCCCCGTCTTCATTCTGCCCATCTCCATTCTGCCCACTCCTGCCCCATCTTCAGTCAGCCCCCAGTCCAGCCCGGTCTTCATTCTGCCCCGTCTTCATTCAGCCCCCAGTCCTGCCCCGTCTCCATTCTGCCCCCAGTCCTGCCCCGTCTCCATTCTGCCCCCAGTCCTGCCCCGTCTGCATTCTGCCCCCAGTCCTGCCCCGTCTCCATTCTGCCCCCAGTCCTGCCCCGTCTTCATTCTGCCCCCAGTCCTGCCCCGTATTCATTCTGCCCCAGTCCTGCCCCGTCTTCATTCTGCCCCCAGTCCTGCCCCGTGTTCATTCTGCCCCCAGTCCTGCCCCGTCTTCATTCTGCCCCCAGTCCTGCCCCCAGTCCTGCCCGTCTTCATTCTGCCGGGGCTCCAGCTTTGCCGTTTGCAACATTAAAAAAAAAAAAAAAAAAACCTTTCTCCTTACCTTGCCGCTTTCCAGCGGCGAGGGATCCACACTGAAGAGAAAGCGCGCACATCGCCGGCAACTGACAATGACGTCAGGTGCCGGCGACGTGCGCGCTAACGTGACTGCCAGCCTCTGATTGGTTGGCAGCGTTAACTATTACCGTGCGGGCCCGCACGGTAATAGAGTAACTGATATAAGAACGCTAACCAGCTCACCGGTTTGTAGAAGCACGGATCCTCCGCTTGATCAAACGTGAAGATACATGAGAAAATGAAGGAAAAAGGGATCCAGCTTCAATAAAATCTTCATCTTTATTGATTCATAAAAACATGAATAATGGCATGCTCCTGGACAAGCTCAGGACAAGGCTACGCGTTTCGATCACAGGGATCTTTATCACAGCTGACATATTCAGACAAAGGCACATATTTAAGACAAAGGAAGACCAATCACGATCAGAAAAAATGTCATGTGATTTTTGACAAGTCCTTTAACAATTTGCACATAACAAATAAAGGAAAAAAAAAAAAACAAAAAAAACAAAACAATATTTGCACAAATAAAATCAATGCAAAGAAATAAAATTAATAATGGAACATCAATTCGTTTCTTTTGTTGAGACCAAATGGATGTCTGGTATGTAGATTAAAGATCCAGAAAGCTTCACGTGTGAGGAGTCGCTGACGTGCATCTCCACCTCGGGCAGACAGGTTAACACTTTCAATACCTGTGACTTGGAAGGAAGAAACATTGCGAGCATGCTGAAAAATAAAATGTTTAGCAGCAGCAGAAATATTGCGATTCGAAGAAACATTCTTTATGTCCTGCAAATGTTCAGCGATCCTGATTTTTAATTTCCTAGTGGTGCAGCCTATGTAAGATAAATTGCAAGTAGTGCACATAATTTTATATACCACATAGCATGAATTACAATTGATATATTTGTTAATGGTATAAATCGCAGTGCTGTCATTATTTTCAAAGGTTTTCGTTACACAAACATATTTGCAAAGTGCACATCTATTGTGGCCACATTTATAAAAACCTTTATGTTCTAACCACGATGTTTTATGAGAAGAGAAATTATTACTGAACATGCTTGGAGAAACTTTGTTACCAATAGATAGCGCTTTCCTTGAAACAACATTAATACCTGATGAAAGAATGTCGGCAAGAGAGGGATCTTCATATAAAATAGGCAGCGATCTCAAAATGATTTTTTGATGTCCCCAAATTGAGGACTATATTGAGCATAAAAATATGGTTTCACTGCAAGATCATTTTTTTGTTGTCGCCCTCCACTAATGAGATCCTCTCTGTTTTTATTACTTACAATTGTGCGTGCTCTTTTTAATGACCATTTAGGATAATTTCTGTTTTTTAATTTTGTATCCACACAATTAAATTCCGTTTCCAAAGCTGTAGGATCGCTGCAGTTTCTCAAAATTCTGATATATTCACCCAAAGGAATTGATTTGATAGTATGTTTGGGGTGACTGCTTGCTGCATGCAAGATAGAATTACCAGCACAAGGTTTGCTGAACGTTTTAGTAATAATAACAGAGTCATGTACCCCATATAGATCAAGATCCAAAAAAGAAATTTTGTTATGATGAAATTTATGAGTAAAATGTATGTTGAATGAATTAGAATTGATATAATCAATAAATCCGGATATGGCAGGTACATCACCACTCCAAATGATGAGTAAATCATCAATATATCTACCATACCAAGCAATCGAGTCAATAAATGGATTAGTAGCTGAAAAAATAAAAAAATATTCCCAATATGACATAACAAGATTAGCTAGGGATGGCGCAAATTTCGCACCCATCGCCACGCCAGATTTTTGTAAAAAAAATGTATTGTCAAATGAGAAAAAATTGTGGGTTAATAAAAATTGAATAACTTGTAAAATATAATTAATGAGATCCTGGGAATAATTACTGAATTTCGTTAAGACAAACTGCAGCGCTGTCATGGCAACATTGTAAGGTATACAGGTATATAAAGAAGTCACATCACAACATAACCAAGTATTTTCTTTAGACCAGATTTTCTTGGAAAACATTCTCAGCACTTCTTTAGAATCTTTAATATAACCAGGAGTGATTTGTACTAGTGGTTGAAGTAGTGAGTCAACCCATTCACCCAGGTGTTCATTTAAAGATCCAATCCCTGAGACAATAGGTCTCATGGGGGGGATTTTCATATCCTTGTGAATTTTTGGGAGACCATGCATGATAGGGATAATAGGATGAGACACTGTGAGATAATCAGTTTGTTTTTTGGTTAGAATGCCAAGGCTGAAACCCTCATTGATAATTTGGATAATCTCACTTTTAAATTTATTAGTGGGATTTATATGGAGTTTTTCATATACATCACTGTCAGACAAGAGAGACATAATTTGAGAATGATAATCCTCTGTATTCAGGATAACTACCATGCCACCCTTGTCCGACATTTTAATTATTATATCTGACATACTTTTGATCTCATCTAATGCAGTTTTCTGGGCTTTTGTTAAATTGGAATGATTTCTGCTGCTGCCCATTTTAAAGGGTATGCCACACTAAACAATATCGCTAACGGGATCGCTAAAAAACGTCACTATTTAGCGATCCCGTTAGCGATATTGTTCAGTGCGGCAGCTTCCAGCGACGAGCTTCCTGCTGTGATCTCGCTCGTCGCTGGAATCGTTCCGGACCCTATTTCATCGCTGGCGCTCCCGCTGGGTAAGTATATATCGCTAGTGTGGCACCTTTTCTTAGCGATTTAGCGGTACTTTTGTACCGCTAAAGTCGTTAAGAAGATCGCTAACGGCGATAGCGTCGTTAACTATATCGCTAAATGCGGCAGCATTTAGCGATATAGAAACAATCCCGCTAGAGATCTCATTAGTATGCAACGCTAACGAGATCGCTAGCGGGATTGTTTAGTGTGGCAGTACCTTAACCCTATCATGAAGGATTTTTAAATCCCTCTCTATCACCTCCTGGCATTTAGTCATGCAATCAGGCCTGGATTGAATGGGATAAAAAGAGGGATTTTTTGTTTTAAACACAGGTGCATGAATGGTATCAGATTCATTATCATAGGAATGAGTAGACAAACTAAACAAAGTGTTGAGAGATACCTGTTCTCTGAAAGACAAGTCAGTAAATTCATTATTATATGTCAGCGACTCCTGCAAAGGGGTCTCATCAGAATGATTTAAAAAATGCTTTTTGATGGTAAGGTCTCGCATGAACTTATTGACGTCCAAAATAGTAGAAAAAAGATTGAAATTCTGATCGGGCACAAAATTCAGACCTAAGGACAAAACATCTAATTGCGTTTTGGTAAAGTCTCGTGCAGATAAATTCAAGACATTATCATGGTTTATTATTTGCGATAATTCTTCCTGCGGCGTGTAATCATGACATGATCTTTGTCGGTGTTTTCTGCCACCCCGCCTTTTACGTTTTTTCAATGACGAAAAAACTTTGGTGTGAACACTGTCATTAGAGGAAACACTCAGATTATTGTCAGATGAATCCAACTCAGAGGATGTAAAACAGACATGTGGTTTAGATACCGGTTCGTTGAGAGCATGGTTGCGTTTTAAAATAGATTTAGGAGTTCTATGACCCCGCTCCCAATGGCCCCAGTCATAGACTTTCTTGGTTGAATAGTCTCTTAGATCACGAGAAAATTTTTTTTTTTTCCGGTCCATGATATCCTTTTCTAGGCTAGAGACATTATCTTGCATTTTAGCCACAAGTGAGTCATACTGAGTCAACGATTTAAATTCAGTGAGCGCAGTATCTGCATCATTCATTTGTTTCTGAATATCCTCCAATTTATTACTCTCATATTTGACTATGAGTTGCATTAGTTTGGAAGAACAATTACTGAGTATCTGATTCCACTCTTCAATGAAAATGTCAGAAAAAATTGTAGTGGGGATTTTTTTAATACGAAGCCCCCTTGGAATCATATCCTTAGCTAGATAATTTTGGAGGGTAGTATGATCCCACCACAACTTTGTTTCTTGAAGCAAAAGTTTTTCCATTTTGTTGATATTTTCATTCAGATCAGGCGTGTCTGGAATTTCGTTAATATCACCAGAAAACACTTGTGCCGCTTTGACAGATCTGTCTTGAACAAAAATAGATGCCATAATAAAGCTGGTGCCTGAGCTTAATGACTGAGTCCACTTTCAAAATACTTGAAAATATTGAGCATGAAACCGGGGGCACGGTAATCAAAAGTACAAATATAAGAACGCTAACCAGCTCACCGGTTTGTAGAAGCACGGATCCTCCGCTTGATCAAACGTGAAGATACATGAGAAAATGAAGGAAAAAGGGATCCAGCTTCAAGTAAATCTTCATCTTTATTGATTCATAAAAACATGAATAATGGCATGCTCCTGGACAAGCTCAGGACAAGGCTACGCGTTTCGATCACAGGGATCTTTATCACAGCTGACATATTCAGACAAAGGCACATATTTAAGACAAAGGAAGACCAATCACGATCAGAAAAAATGTCATGTGATTTTTGACAAGTCCTTTAACAATTTGCACATAACAAATAAAGGAAAAAAAAAAATAGAGTAACTGAACTCAAATAGAGTAACTGAACCTGCGTCCTGGACGCAGGTTCAGTTACTTGAGCGGCAGAATCCTGCCGCTGGGGGCGGGGCTGTGGGGCCCGATCGGTAGGTGACGGGGCCCGGTGCGGGCCCCCTCTGCTGATCGGGCCCCATACGCCAGTCAGGGCTGTAATGCCCTGATGGCGGCCCTGTCCTCCTTCCTGAGGTTCAATTTCTTGGGATTCTGCCTCTGGTGGTGCTGCTTCGTGTGGTTCCACTGGTTGAGGTTCCGTTGGGACAAGTTCTTCTAGAACTGACTCTACTGGCACAATTGGTGCAGCTGGATGTAGAGGTTCTTCTTGTGGTTGATAGAATTGCAGCACGGGAATGATTACGGCTTCTCCAATCCTGGGCCAATCTGCGGGGAAATCTCCCAAGTCCGTATGTATAACTGCTTCATCATTCTCTTCCTGATTAACAACAGGTTCTTCCTCACGAAACTTTAATGGGTCCGGACACAACTTCAGATGGTCTCTAGACACAGTTGCAGTCGTTTTTCCTCCATCCTTGCTTATTATGCACGTTTTCTTGTTATCAAACCTTGAACTCTGTACGATGTAGGGTTCTCTTTCCCACTGATCGTCGAGTTTGTGTAATCTCCTCTTTCTTTTTAGTACGAATTCACCAGGTGCGAAAGGTTCAGCTGGCGCACTTTTATTGTAACGATCTTCTTGTTTAACCCTTCCTTGATTGAGACTTTCCTCAACACAGGCCTACACTTTTCTGTACTGTTCCTGTCTGTTTGTGTTCCAGTCTCCAGCAGTTACATCCGCTTCCGGTTCTACAACTCCAAGCTCTAGATCCATGGGCAGCTTTCCTGGTCTTGCCCGCATGAGAAAGGCTGGGGTGCAGTTGGTGGAACTCACCAGTATATGGTTGTACATGTCTACCAGGTCAGGTAGCAAGTCTGGCCACCGATTTCTTTCCTCCAGTGGTACAGTTTTCAGTAAGTCAATAACGATGTGATTCATCTTTTCACAAAGTCCATTGGTTTGGGGGGGGTACGGTGTAGTTCTTATCTTTTTACACCCGTACAGGTGACAGAACTCTTTGAATAATTCGGCCTCAAAGGCTGGGCCTTGATCAGTTAGCACCTGCTCCGGATATCCGTGTGGTCTACAGAAATGAGTCTGGAACGTCTTCGCTGCTGTCTCTGCCGTCAGATCTTTGACAGGGGCGACCACCAGGAATCTGGAGTAGTGATCCACCATAGTCAGGGCATAGGAATATCCTGACCGGCTGGGTGACAACTTCACATGGTCCAGGGCCACGATTTCCAAAGGGCGAGTCGTCTGGATGGGCTGCAGGGGTGCCTTCTGACTGCTGTAGTCTTTTCGTCTGAGGCCACAGGGTCCACAGTTCCGGCACCACTTCTCGATGGAGCTGCGCATCCCTACCCAGTAGAACCGACACATCAACAGAGTCTCCAGCTTTTTCCAGCCAAAGTGTCCCGCTTGATCGTGGTAGGCTTCTAACACCATCTGGATGTCTGCTCTGGGAACTACTATCTGCCAAACATTTCATGGGTCCTCGGGTTGACGTATCTCCTGCACAGCTTTTCACGGTAGATGAACAACCGGCTTCTTTCATTCCACAGCTGCCTTGCTGGTAGAGGTGCGTCTTTCTCCAAGGAGGAACATTCCTGGTTTATCAGCTCCTTGATACGGCTGACCACTGGATCGCTGTCCTGAGTCTCTTTCCAGCTGTGGTGAGGTAAAGGATTCAACGTCTTACCACGCGGTCCCCTGCTAGCTTGTTGCTCGTAGATCACCCCATTCCGGTGAAAGGCAGATAGTTCAATCTCTTCCAGATCATCCACTTCCTCCTCAGTGTCTGATTCATGAGGCATCCTGGACAGGGCATCAGCATTGGCATTCTTGCGGCCCGCCCGGTACTTAATTGTGAATTGATAATTTGACAGTCGAGCCACCCATCGTTGTTCCATGGCTCCCAGCTTGACTGTTTCAAGATGCGTTAAGGGGTTGTTGTCAGTGTAGGCAGTAAACTTGCTGGAGGCCAAGTAGTGTTTAAACCTCTCCGTGATGGCCCAGACCAGTGCCAGGAACTCCAACTTGAAGCTGCTATAGTTCTCTGGGTTCCTTTCGGTCGGGCGGAGCTTCCTGCTAGCATAGGCGATGACTTTCTCCAGGCCATTTTGCTTCTGACTGAGGACTGCTCCCAATCCTTCGTTGCTGGCATCAGTATACAGCAGGAACGGCTGGCTGTAGTCAGGGTAAGCTAGGATCTCATCACCTGTCAGGATCTCCTTCATTTCCTTGAATGCTTCTGCCTGTTCTTTACCCCAGTGGAAGGGAGAATTTCTGCTCTTGAGGGACTGTCCCACCAGGAGGTCTTGCAGAGGCGCTGCTTTCTTGGTGTAGTCCCTCACAAACCTCCGGTAGTACCCTGTCAGTCCCAGAAACTGTCGCACTTCCTTAAGATTTTTCGGCTCCGGCCATTTCTGGATGGCGGTGATCTTTTCAGGGTCTGGCGCTACTCCTTCTGAGCTGACAATATGTCCCAGATACTGTACTTTTTGTTTGAGCAGATGGCACTTGGAAGGCTTCAGTTTCCTCCCATACTTGGACAGTGATTCAAATACCTCCGCCAGGTGCTTCAAATGGTCTTCATACGTTTTGGAGTACACTATGACGTCATCCAGGTACAGCAACACAGTTTCGAAGTTGAGATGTCCCAGGCAGCTCTCCATCACCCTCTGGAACGTACCAGGGGCACTGCTGAGTCCAAACGGCATTCTGTCAAACTCACAGAGTCCCATCGGTGTAGTGAAAGCCGTCTTCTCCCGATCCTCCTCAGCCACAGCTACTTGCCAGTACCCACTAGTGAGGTTAAGGGTGGAGAAGTAGTTAGCAGTTTTTAGTGCAGCTAAAGATTGCTCAATGCGTGGTAATGGGTATGCATCCTTATGTGTAATGCGATTTATTTGTTGGTAATCTACACACATTTGCATGCTTCCATCCTTTTTCCTGACTAAGACTAGAGGTGCTGCCCAGGGACTGCAACTATCCCTTATCACCTCTGCTTCCTTCATATCACGCAACATCTCCTTGGCTTTCTGGTAGTGAGCTGGTGGTATAGGCCTGTACCGTTCTTTGATGGGAGGATGACTGCCTGTGGGGATGTGATGTTGAACCCCTTTAATTGTCCCAAAGTCGAGTGGGTGTTTGCTGAACACCTGTGCGTACTCCTGAACTACTCGATATACTCCCTGTTTCTGGTCGGCTGGAGTGGTGTCTGTCCCGACATGGAGCTGCTGACACCAATCCTCCACCTGGGTGGTCGGACCGTTATCCTCCACTGGTTGTGGGGAGGTTAAGGGCTCCGTCGTGTGAATGGAGTTATTATCCACAGAATGTAACTTAGCAACAGTGCCATAACGCGGTAGTTTGACTTCATCTTCTCCCCAGTTGAGAAGACGCACTGGCACCCTCCCATTCTGTACCTCCACTACCCCTCTGGCAGTCAAGAGTGTAGGTCTGTGCTCTGAACAATGTGGCTCTGCTACTGCTTGGTAGTCTTGTCCTCTCAGACCTATTGCTGCTCTACACCAAATAAGCATTTCACTCATCGGGGGTATCACAATGGGATTCGGGTCTGTTACCCGTACATTACCAATCTCACCACCAGTCATTTTCACTTGTTGCTGGCACATCAGGGTTCGGATTTCCCTCCGGATCTCTCCCTTCTGCCTTGGTCTGGCGATTTCGGCAAGCTGTTGGAGTAAAAACACAACCTCCTCCAAACAGTTACTAATAATGTTAGTGCCTAAGACCACATTCAACCCATTTTCTTCATTAACAGTCTTTACTACAAGAAGTCCCTGATTCTTTAGCTCCACTCTCCCCACCTTTACGTCTACATCCTTAGCCCCCCGTAATTCAAGAGGGAGACCATTTGAGGCGTATACCGTAAAGTCAGGGTTTGGGGGTTGGAGACTGTCACTGGACCAGTACTTATTGTAGAGAACATCAGGTATAATGGTTACCTGCGATCCAGTGTCCAGCAGGGCAGGGATTGCGATCCCGTCCAGTATGATGGACAGGTATGGTCTTCCTCCCACAAACCTGCGGTTCCAGTCTGAGGGGCCTGAGGAGTCTATTCCTGGGGTTGGCCCTTGGACCCAGGATTTGCTCGTTTAAAGGACACAGACGTGCTGGGTGACCTTCCCTGTGGCAGCGGTAGCAGATGATCTCTCGGCGAGGATGATGCTGGTCGCGGGTCCTTCCTGGGGGTGGCGTTGTCCTCCTCCGGTGGGGCGACGTCCTCCCTTTCCTCCGGCGCATCCAAGGGACATCCTCCGGGCAGTCAGCCAGCAGAATCTTTCCTTCTTCTTCCGTCGACAGTTGCAAGGCACTCATTACAGTGGCCAGGTTTTTGGTCAGCTGGCGCACTTCTGAGCGCAGACAGTCCAGCTCAGTAGGGGGCGCTTCCTGCGTTTTGGCTTCCGCAACCAGCGGGGAAAAGGTGGATACTGTTGGCTTTAGGGTGGTTTCACTCGGGTGACACTGGGTTGCCATCTTGGGTGTCTCCAGAGGTCGCAGTCCTTTTATAGCCATATCCTTAAGGGCATCAAAGGTAGCATCAGGATGATCCAAGGACCACCAGTGCACAGTCCTGCTTTCAGCTTGGGACCGCAGTCCCCGTACAAATTGTTCCTTTAACATTTTATTTTCATTGGTGACACTTATAGGGTTAACTTGTCTGAGTGCTCGCAGGGCCCCTTGTAGTCGGCAGGCATAGTCCCTAATGCTGTCATCTGGTTTCTGGGAGCATTGGTAAAAACTCATCCGGGGATCTGTTTCAGTGCGGTCCTCAAAGATAGTCTGTAGCTTTAAGAAGATTGCAAACACTGACTCCTGGTCGGCAGCTGTCCAAGTCTCTACCTCTCTCTCGGCGGCACCAGTTAATTGTCCCACTACTATTGCAGCTCTCTGCTTTTCTGTCATAGGGTACATGTCCATTTGCTGCATATTTTCCGCTTGAACCCTGACAGGGTATCTGGCTTGCCGCTGTACTGAGGGAGCCACTTCGCTCCAGGCATGTATGGCAGCGTTAGCGGTACTATTGGGGCTACAGGACCAGGTGAGGGGCCTGGATTTCTATCCTGCGCTGCAGCGCCAAGTGGTAAGTCATTGGGGCCGTCGGCCGGGGCCGCGCTGTCGGCTTGCTGCTGCGACATATCTCCGCCCCCCTAGTTAATCGTGGCCTACCTTCTCTGAAGGCTGCAGCTCTGCAGGCACAGCGGTGGAGAAAGGACCTGCGTCGCTGGCGCTCTGACATCAGAGCGTTCACTGAAGCTCTCCACAGGACCTGCCGCCGCGTCAGCGTTGGGGGCGTGTTCAGGACTCAGCGCGCTTTTGCGGTACGCCCACTAGTTTTCGCACCGGGGCGCTATAAATGGCGGCAAATGGCGGGAAATCTTCACCACTATACACAACAGTCTTCCTTTTTTTTTTTTTTTCAAGGCACACAGTACCCGGTGGCAACGGGCACAAATTATTCCGTTGCTGCGGGCATGAAATTCTGTTCGTGACGCCAGAAAATATGAGCCGCACGTACCAGGGCGTTGGGGTACTCGGCACCGAGCCCGTTGATGTCTATGGGGGATGTCACGGGTAGCACAGCTCGGTCCGTGCCATGGGCGCTCATTGTAATGTGGGATATATACAGGGGATGATGGAATATTCGTATAGTTTATCGTGACGCCACTTGTAGTATCTGGTCAGGGGGAACCAGCGCTGCTATGCACATACTCTGGAAGGGATGGTGTTGGGCAGCTAGATGGTAGGTCTTCTACAAGTAAGACAGTGTCCTTCCAGGGCAGATAGAAATATGAGGATGCAGGACAGATGGGGATCCAGCCGTCAGAGACAATAAGTGAGAACACACACAAAAGTCAGTTTGGTACCTTTACTGTAGGAATGGCAGGTACTCCCCGGAGCACGGCAGGGCGAAGGATGCACATCCAGATTCCTCCACTGGTAGGTGTATGGCCTCCTATCCTCTGTCGTCATATAATGAAGTCCTGACCTGCTTGTAGCTAGGTCTAACTTAGTCTCCGTCCTGTACCTGGCTGACTTGGTGGTTGGACCTTCTCTCTGGAAGAACAGGGTCTTTTATTGCTGATCAGGCCGACTCCGTTCTCCTGATCCTGCTACGTGTCAACTCTGTGGTACTCCTGGGACTTGTAGTCCTCCAGGAACTCCGGTGTTCTCCTAATAGGTCGTGGAGATCCTTATAGGCTCGGGACCCGGTGTCCGGTATTTCTTGCTGAGGGGAGCTATTAATGCTCACTGATCCCTCCAATTCCACTAGCCTTCGGCCTACCTGGGTCCTACTAAGATCACACACGCCGGCAATTGGTAACCGGCCTCTTCGCCGCTCTCTAAGCGTCGGCACGCTTCCTTGTGAGTTACGCTTCAGAATCTGCTCTGACTAGGCTAGAGTGATTTCCCTTTCACTCGTACTAGCCTCCACTTAAGCTCAAGTTGAACCGATTGAACAGCTCTGCACGTCAACTTCTGCAGACTGGCTACTGAGCAGAACTGAGCTAAACTCCTCTCCTCTGGTGTCCTGAGGAGATCTGAGGTCTCATCTGTTCTGATCTGAGGCAAACTGAAACTAAAACTAGTTTTTATATACCTATCACAGCTCCCTCTAATGGTCTTTTAGGTAAGCTGAAATGTGTGTGTGTGTCATGACCTCTAGTGGGATCTTCCTTTAGTGCATCCTTCTGGAAGATATGGATCCAGTCACAGCTGGGCTCCACAATAGCACTCCGTGTCTGTACTGTTACATATTAAGACTGATAACTAGTTCATGCAGAATTACATGAACACCCGATTCTTACACTATGGCTGGTCCGAATAATGAAAGCAATTGTTACCATCCACCTTTTGTGTCTCCCCTTTTTCCTCATAGATTGTAGCTGCGAGCAGCAGGACCCTCATTCCTCTTGGTATCTACTTTGATCTGTGTTTATTGTTATGCTGTAATGTCTATTGTCTGTACAAGTCCCCTCTATAATGTAAAGTGCTGCGGAATATGTTGGCGCTATAGAAATAAAATTATTATTATTATTATTATTAGATGTGCCAATTCTGGCACTTAGCCTCAGCTCTTCCTGTTTGTCCTGGTGCTTTGGGAAGTGGGTGTCATGCTCAGGTGTGGGTAAGTCCAGCAGACGATGCAACATGCACCAATGATGGGATGGAATAGGGAGATGAAGGCCCTAACAGTAGGGATTGAGGGATGGGGCACCTCCTGACTCCAACCTGTGCTTGTCCATAATCTCCCCTAATGCCCTATGTGGGTCCTCCCCCCCAATGTCATCATGTGCCTGGTCCCTTATTGTCACCTCAATATACCCTTGGTAGTGCACTGGCCGGCAAGGAAGCTAGCTTCACCACTGCAGAAGGTACAACACAGAGGAACTGACAAACACGGGACAGACAAATAAACGGAAACAATACTTAGCCACTTTTTCTGCTGCAAAGCTCCAAATAGCAGAGGATACGGCACCGGGAATCCAAAACTCCACAATAGCAGCAGCTACACCACTGACACCAGAGAGCTTCTAACTCCAGGCTGGTCTGCAAAGAATTACTCTATTATTGACAGTCAGCTGATGCGTCATGTGACCATTTAAAGGATGGTGGGAGTGGTCACCACCCACATCAGCTGACCAGCTAAAAAGCAAGGATATTGACATTAACCCTTGCCTGCACAAAAGGAAAAAAGCAACATTTAAATCATAGCAGAACCAGAGCTGCCACGAATCCAAAAATGAATTGTGACAACAGGATAATAGTTTTTGGGGTTGATGTCAGCTTTGCAATGTCAGTTGACGTCAAGTCCATAGGTTAGAAATGGAGAGTCATCTATCAGACGCCCCCATTACTAACCCAGTAAGTTAAAAGGAAAAAATACACGCAAAGGAAAAACAATTTAATTGAATAAAGACTCCCCCACACATTCTCTGGTTTACCCACTTATGAATAAAAAAAAAATCTCTGCAGATCCGACGACATTCAGCAAGGTCCCACGTCGTCCACCAATTTCCTCACAGGCGATCACATCACTATCATCATCGCCCATGAAAGCGAGAACGAGACTTCAGAGGTTATTTGAGGTCATTTCTCAAGGGCAACGACGTTACGCCAGTGCTTTTAAAAAGGAAGGCAACTTGGGATGAGCAAACCCAAATGTTAAAGCTAGGGTTCTGCACCGAACACCTAGTGTCCATGCACAGACCCCAAACATGGACTTCTCCAGGAAGTCCATGTTACTTTTCGGGTTCGGCAGCTTAAACATCGCGTGTTTATCACGTTCTCATCTGTATGACAGTGCACAAAATAAGGGCTCTGATGGGCGGTAAGTTTGTTACCGCTGGTCAGAGCGTTGTGGTTCCCACGCCGTCATACAGATGACAGCGTGTGAGCCAGTGGCTCTGACTGGCGGTAAACAGAGTACCGCCGGTCACAGGCGTCGACTGATGAGAATGCGAGAATGTGACTCTCGCTGATAGCAGTGAGAGCAGGCGAGTCTGATGTGAGTATTACCAGCCGGCGCCAGTGCAATAAATAATAAAGGCAAATGGCGTGGGTTCCCCTCTATTTTTGATAGCCAATGCAGGTAAAGCTCTAAGCTGCGGGCTGCAGGTGTCAGCTTTAGATTGGCTGGCTATCGAAAATAGAGGGGTCCTCACGCCATATTTTTTAATTATTTAAATAAATAAATAAATGGCACAGGGTCCCCCCACATTTTTCACATTTTGACTGTTCTTCTCATGTGTCCACACAGGTATCCTCCTTATCCTAGCTGTGCTACCACTCTCATCAGAAAGAGTCTATGTGCGGACCGGATCAGACATCACCGAATGCGGCATGAAATGTCCTCATACTGATGGTAACCTAAGGTTGTACAAAGAATGTGAAGGTAAAAACATGATCCTGATAACTCTGTGGTGTTATCGCCTCGTAACCCAGAAGGAAAATGAGCCCCGACTCCGCCTGGACACGAGCAGGGGGTGCTGGACCTTGAGAGACGCCGGGAAGAACGACTCCTGTGTGTACAATGTCATACTTTACAGGAGTCAGGAGACATTTCTGTTCTCCACACAAATCACTGTACTGGGTAAGATCTGATATTGAGCACAGGGCTAGCTGTATACACCCCTCACCGAGACCCAGATCCATGACTGGCCTGACCGACCTTCTCCTGATACTTCCAGATCCAGTTCACATCTCCAACATCACCAGTAACAGCAGCCGGCCGGGTGAGGACATCGCAGTGAGCGTCCAGTTCTATGGAGAGATGGCATCTGTGACCTGGGAGGTGGACGGGGGGCTTCTCCCTGACCGATACCGGCTGATAGATGATAATAGGACGGTGATTATCCCAAGACCCCAGAGAGACGACGCTGAGAGGAGACTCCGTGTCCGGGTCACAAACCCAATCAGTGAGGAGACCCGGGAATATGAACTGGAGATTACAGGTAAGAGGGTATTAACTAAGCGGAGGGAGGCACTCCTTTTAGGAAAACTCCTTGGAGCAATGGAAAGCCACAGCAAGCTCCACCTTTCACGACTAACAAATGGCTAAAACCGAACTGCTGATTTTTATTAGATCAAGGTCACGCCCACATACCTCCCCTTGGTGAGCTCATATGGGGGCTGGTTGTGGGATCTGCATGGTCATTTAGAAATTTACAATATCCCCAACATTCAGGATATTTTTGCCTCAGGAGGTCCCAGGCGGGAGATATTGTCTTCATGTTTAATATCACGATCTTACCTTTCTATAGATATGAAACATGGCATGGATAGCATAATTCATTGGACCAATATTAAGATGGATGTGTTCAGCTGGCTTTATGGCGATGTGAGTGAATGCGTTATGATCGTCCCTTTGTTACGACGGTGAAAATATATCTCCCATAGCTATTGATTGATGCAAACCTCCATATTCATCACTGATCAATGGCTCCAGCGAGGACCCCTGTACTTCTCCGCCTCTTACGAATCCTAGGCTTGTTGGATAGTTCTCATCAGATCCCTCTGGGGTAATTACTAACTACATGGTCACAACAGAAGGTCCTGCTTCAATGGAGATTGAAGTGTCGGTTCTTTCTCACTTACCCAGTTATAATTAATGCCATTTCTTCAATATGAGGTTGATAGGTCTGCTCTCTGGAGATGTCTTTATGGATTATGCACCTCACTCCTTCTATACCCGGTGTACTGGAGGTTATTGGCGTGGGGTATTCCTGGGGCAGTTTATCTGACATATAACACGGGTGCACACCATACTCTGATCTCTTCTATACTATGTGTTTCTCTTGTTTTAGTCTCGGGATCTTCTCAGCAGATGTACCTGATTACGATGGCCGCTATTTTCGCCGTTAAGCTGCTTTTCCTATCTCTGGTAGGTATAAATCGTCCTCTTTTCTCTCCTTGAAATTCGCCTTTATTTATTTCATCACCTATTTTTCTTTTCTTTTTTGCTCGTCACTTTATAGAAATAAACCTAGAAATCGATCTTTAAAACTACGACCCCCGACGTTTCCCCCTGCCGACCCTGTTGTGAGGTTCTCGGATATTAGTAAATGTTATTAATAATATATAATAGTTTGTGGGTCGCTCTGGAGGTCGTGTGACTGGATCATTACAGATAATGGAGAACCAGGAGCGGACATAAGACCTTCATCAGTGTCCGGGTCACACTGGTTGGACTCTCACATTAGACATCAACAGCAAAACTGATCTGTGCGGCATCAGCTTCTAATATGGGAAAATCTCTGTATTCCCAGAACTGATACAACCCGTGATATTAATTAGAGGGAGCTACAGACTGTGGACTCTGGCTTCCTCTGTATACACACTGGCTCTGTGGGGGGCGCTGTTTGAATCCTGTTTTTCGGCTTTAACCGTCGTGTGAAGTCGTCTCGTGATGTTATTAATAATGATTTTATTTCTATAGGGCCAACAAATCCCACAATACTTTACAATAAGCTGGGACAATAAAGATATCGCAAAGTAACACAGAGTTCACCAGTTACCGGAGTGAGGGTCCGGCTGCTCCAAGCTACAATCTATGAGGAAATAGGGGGGACAGCAAAACGTGCTTGTCATGTATGGTCTGGCCATCATTATAATAAATAGGCATTTCAGATAAGCTGCATGATCCGGTCACCGGCCAGTATCTGTATCTGTACACGTATGATCCAGTCACCGGCCAGTATCTGTATATGTACATGTATGATCCGGTCACTGGCCAGTATCTGTATATGTACATGTATGATCCGGTCACCGGCCAGTATCTGTATATGTACATGTATGATCCGGTCATCATCCAGTATCTGTATACATACATGTATGATCCGGTCATCATCCAGTATCTGTATATGTACATGTATGATCCGGTCACCGGCCAGTATCTGTATCTGTACACGTATGATCCAGTCACCGGCCAGTATCTGTATATGTACATGTTTGATCCGGTCACCGGCCAGTATCTGTATATGTACATGTATGATCCGGTCACCGGCCAGTATCTGTATCTGTACACGTATGATCCAGTCACCGGCCAGTATCTGTATCTGTACACGTATGATCCAGTCACCGGCCAGTATCTGTATCTGTACACGTATGATCCAGTCACCGCCAGTATATGTACATGTACATGTTTGATCCGGTCACCGGCCAGTATCTGTATATGTACATGTATGATCCGGTCACCGGCCAGTATCTGTATCTGTACACGTATGATCCAGTCACCGGCCAGTATCTGTATCTGTACACGTATGATCCAGTCACCGGCCAGTATCTGTATCTGTACACGTATGATCCAGTCACCGGCCAGTATCTGTATATGTACATGTTTGATCCGGTCACCGGCCAGTATCTGTATATGTACATGTATGATCCGGTCACCGGCCAGTATCTGTATCTGTACACGTATGATCCAGTCACCGGCCAGTATCTGTATATGTACATGTATGATCCGGTCACCGGCCAGTATCTGTATATGTACATGTATGATCCGGTCATCATCAAGTATCTGTATACATACATGTATGATCCGGTCATCATCCAGTATCTGTATATGTACATGTATGATCCAGTCATCATCCAGTATCTGTATATGTACATGTATGATCCGGTCATCATCCAGTATCTGTATATGTACATGTATGATCCGGTCATCATCCAGTATCTGTATATGTACATGTATGATCCGGTCACCGGCCAGTATCTGTATATGTACATGTATGATCCGGTCACCGGCCAGTATCTGTATATGTACATGTATGATCCGGTCACCAGCCAGTATCTGTATATGTACATGTATGATCCGGTCACTGGCCAGTATTTGCATATGTACATGTATGATCCGGTCACCGGCCAGTATCTGTATATGTACATGTATGATCCGGTCACCGGCCAGTATCTGTATATGTACATGTATGATCCGGTCACCGGCCAGTATCTGTATATGTACATGTATGACCCGGTCATCATCCAGTATCTGTATATGTACATGTATGATCCGGTCATCATCCAGTATCTGTATATGTACATGTATGATCCGGTCACCGGCCAGTATCTGTATATGTACATGTATGACCCGGTCACCGACCGGTATCTGTATATGTGCATGTATGATCCGGTCATCATCCAGTATCTGTATATGTACATGTATGATCCGGTCACTGGCCAGTATCTGTATATGTACATGTTTGATCCGGTCACTGGCCAGTATCTGTATATGTACATGTATGACCCGGTCACCGGCCAGTATCTGTATATGTACATGTATGATCCGGTCACTGGCCAGTATCTGTATATGTACATGTATGACCCGGTCACCGGCCAGTATCTGTATATGTACATGTATGATTCGGTCACTGGCCAGTATCTGTATATGTACATGTATGATCCGGTCACCGGCCAGTATCTGTATATGTACATGTATGACCCGGTCACCGGCCAGTATCTGTATATGTACATGTATGATCCGGTCACCGGCTAGTATCTGTTTATGTACATTTTATGTACATGTATGACCCGATCACCGGCCAGTATCTGTATATGTACATGTATGATCCGGTAACTGGCCAGTATCTGTATATGTACATGTATGACCCGGTCACCGGCCAGTATCTGTATATGTACATGTATGATCCGGTCACCGGCCAGTATCTGTATAAGTACATGTATGATCCGGTCACCGGCCAGTATCTGTATATGTACATGTATGACCCGGTCACCGGCCAGTATCTGTACATGTATGATCTGGTCACCGGCCAGTATCTGTATATGTACATGTATGATCCGGTCTCCGGCCAGTATCTGTATATGTACATGTATGATCAAATCACCGGCCAGTATCTGTATATGTACATGTATGATCCGGTCAGCGGCCAGTATCTATATATGTACATGTATGATCCGGTCACCTGCCAGTATCTGTATATGTATATGTATGATCCGGTCACCGGACAGTAACTGTACATGTACATGTATGATCCAGTCACCGGCCGGTATCTGTATATGTACATGTAAGACCCGGTCACCAACCGGTATCTGTATATGTACATGTATGATCCGGTCACCGGCTGGTATCTGTATATGTACATGTATGACCTGGTCACAGGCCAGTATCTGTATATGTACATGTATGACCTGGTCACAGGCCAGTATCTGTATATGTACATGTATGACGGTCACCGGCCAGTATCTTTATATGTACATGTATGATCCGGTCACCGGCCAGTATCTGTATATGTACATGTATGATCCGGTCACCGGCCAGTATCTGTATATGTACATGTATGATCCGGTCATCAGCCAGTATCTGTATATGTACATGTATGACCCGGTCACCGGCCAGTATCTGTATATGTACATGTATGATCCGGTCACCGGCCAGTATATGTACATGTATGATCCAGTCACTGGCCAGTATCTGTATATGTGCATGTATGATCCGGTCACCGGCTGGTATCTGTATATGTACATGTATGACCGGTGATCAGCCGGTATCTGTATATGTACATGTATGACCGGTTATCAGCTGGTATCTGTATATGTACATGTATGACCCGGTCACCGACCATCTGTATAGGTACATGTATGATCCAGTCACTGGTCAGTATCTGTATATGTACATGTATGATCCGGTTATCATCCAATATCTCTATATTTACATGTATAATCCAGTCATCAGCCGGTATTTGTATATGTACATGTATCATCCGGTCACCGGCCTGTATCTGTATATGTACATGTATGACCTGGTCACCGGCCGGTATCTGTATATGTACATGTATGACCTGGTCACAGGCCAATATCTGAATATGTACATGTATGACCCAGTCACCGGCCGGTATCTGTATATGTACATGTATGATCCGGTCACGGCGGGTATCTGTATATGTACATGTACGATCCGGTCACTGGCCAGTATCTGTATATGTACATGTATGACCCGGTCACCAGCCGGTATCTGTATATGTACATGTATGACCCGGTCACCGGCTGGTATCTGTATATGTACATGTATGATCCGGTCATCAGCCGGTATCTGTATATGTACATGTATGATCCGGTCACCGGCCAGTATCTGTATATGTACATGTATGATCCGGTCATCAGCCAGTATCTGTATATGTACAGAATGGTATTTAATAAGGAGAAATGGAAGATTCTACATTTGGGAAAAAAAAAGAAATTACATCTATAGAATGGGAGGAATAGAACTAATCAACAGCACGTGTGAAAAAGACTTACTAATAGTAATAGATCACAGACTGCACATGAGTCAACAGTGTGATGCAGCAGCAAAAAAGGCAAACACAGTTCTAGGGTGTATTAAGAGAAGCATAGAGTCTAGATCACGTGAGGTCATTATTGCCCTCTACTCCTCTTTGGTCAGACCTCATCTGGATACTGTGTCCAGTTCTGGGCACCACATTGTAAAAAAGACATCAACAAACTGGAGCAAGTTCAGAGAAGAGCGACCAGAATGGTGAAGAACGGTTACAGGATCTGGGAATGTTTAGCTGCAAAAAAGAAGACTGAGAGGAGACTTAATAGCTGTCTACAAATATCTCAAGGGCTGTCACATTGTAGAAGGATCATCTTTATTCTCATTTGCACAAGGAAAGACTAGAAGCAATGGGATGAAACTGAATGGGAGGAGACACAGATTAGATATTAGAAAAAACTTTTTGACAGTGAGGATGATCAATGAGTGAAACAGGCTGCCACGAGAAGTGGTGAGTTCTCCTTCAATGGAAGTCTTCAAACAGAGGCTGGACCGATATCTGTCTGAGATGGTTTAGTGAATCCTGCTTTGAGCAGGGGGTTGGACCAGAAGGCCCAGGAGGTCCCTTCCAACTCTACCATTCTATGATTCTATGTATGATCCGGTCACCGGCCAGTATCTGTATATGTACAGTGGGTGCGGAAAGTATTCAGACCCCTTTACAGTTTTCACTCTGTTTCATTGCAGCCATTTGGTAAATTCAGTAAAGTTCATTTTTCCTCATTAATGTGCACTCTGCTCCCGATCTTTACTGAAAAAAACAGAAATGTAGAAATTTTTGCAAATTTATTTAAAAAGAAAACCTGAAATCTCCATGGTCATAAGTATTCAGACCCTTTGCTCAGTATTGATAGAAGCACCTTTTGAGCTAGTACTGCCATGAGTCTTCTTGGGAATGATGTAACAAGTTTTTCCCCCCTGGATTTGGGGATCCTCTGCCATTCTTCCTGGCAGATCCTCTCCAGTTCCGTCTGGTTGGATGGTGAACGTTGGTGGACGGCCATTTTCAGGTCTCTCCAGAGATGCTCAGTTGGGTTTAGGTCAGGGCTCTGGCTGGGTCAGTCAGGAATGGTCACAGAGTTGTTCTGAAGCCGCTCCTTTGTTATTTTAGCTGTGTGCTTGGGGTCATTGTCTTGTTGGATGGTGAACCTTCGGCCAAGTCTGAGGTCCAGAGCACTCTGGAGAGGTTTTCATCCAGGACATCTCTGTACTTGGCCGCATTCATGTTTCCTTCAATTGCAACCAGTCGTCCTGTCCCTGCAGCTGAAAAACACCCCCATAGCATGATGCTGCCTCCACCATGCTTCACTGTGGGGATTGTATTGGGCAGGTGATGAGCAGTGCCTGGTTTTCTCCACACATACCGCTTAGAATAATCACCAAAAAGTTCTATCTGCGTCTCATCAAACCAGATGATCTTATTTCTCATAGTCTGGGAGTCCTTCATGTGGTTTTTAGTAAACTCTATGCGGGCTTTCATATGTCTGGCACTGAGGAGAGGCTTCCGTCGGGCCAATCTGCCATAAAGGCCCCACTGGTGGAGGCTGCAGTGATAGTTGACTTTGTGGAACTTTCTCCCATCTCCCTACTGCATCTGTGGAGCTCAGCCACAGTGATCTTGGGGTTCTTTACCTCTCACCAAGGCTCTTCTCCCACGATTGCTCAGTTTGGCTGGACGGCCAGGTCTAGGAAGACTTCTGGTGGTCCCAAACTTCTTCCATGTAAGGATTATGGCGGCCACTGTGCTCTTAGGAACCTTGAGTACTGCAGAAATTCTTTTGTAACCTTGACCAGATCTGCGCCTTGCCACAATTCTGTCTCTGAGCTCCTTGGCCAGTCCTTTGACCTCATGATTCTCATTTGGTGTGACATGCACTGTGAGCTGTGAGGTCTTATATAGACAGGTGTGCGCCTTTACAAATCAAGTCCTATCAGTGTAATTACACACAGCTGGACTCCAATGAAGGAGTAGAACCATATCAAGGATGATCACAAGGACATGGACAGCATGTGACGTAGATATGAGTGTCTGAGCAAAGGGTCTGAATTCTTATGACCATGTGAGATTTCAGTTTTTCTTTTTTAATAAATTTGCAAAAGTTTCTACATTTCTGTTTTTTTTCAGTAAAGATGGGAGCAGAGTGTACATTAATGAGGAAAAATGAACCTTTGAATTTACCAAATGGCTTCAATGAAACAAAGAGTGAAAAATGTAAAGGGGTCTGAATACTTTCCGTACCCACTGTACCTGTATGATCCGGTCACCAGCCAGTATCTGTATATGTGCATGTACCACAAAAAAACTCGCTAAGCGTGAGTAGAGCAAAAAGAGGTGAAAGAGTATATTTAAACAAACATTTCAAATTAATTACACATTAAAATATACCAAACAAGTGTAGCACTAACAAAGCAGAAAAAATAGGGGATAATTATAGTATAGCTAGGGCACCAAAATAAATAAATACGCATCAAAGAAACTAATTTTGAAAAAATTCCATCACATAAAACAGTATATAAGTGAAGCACCATTAGAATCTTTGAGGAATGAAAGAAATGAGTTTATAGTCCAATTGTCCTCTAGGAGGTACCATACACTAATGAGACGGCGCTTTTATAAATTGATTTACTGTTGAAGGTGCTTTAGTGCATAATGTGCAAACAGGCAATAAATAAATGATAAAGTGCATGTGCCTGGCTGTAACTCACATGCCAATGGAGAAGTATACCCCAGCCTGCCGCCCCTACGCATGTTTTGCCATGTCTTTGTTATGCCTCCTGACGAAGACCTGGCGAAACGCGCGTTGGGGCGGCAGGCTGGGGTCTACTTCTTCATTAGCATGTGAGTATAGCCAGGCACATGCACTTTATCATTTATTTATTGCCTGCCCCCAAGCTGCCATTTAGGGCCTGTCCAGACCTGGAGACCGACAATGTGACAGTCTCAGAGGAGTCTTTTGTGCTGATTCTTCCCTGTGGACGAGTCTGACCTATTATAAAGATAAAGCTCGTTAGTTCTCAGCCTTGCTGCTCCGAGGGCTCAGATAACATAATTGAGGCGTCTGTGCCGTCTTCATCGTAGTCCAGGCGCCGCTCTACTTACTGATGAGTTGTATCCTGATATTACCCCATCACGTGAAGTCCGGTGACCCCTGAGCTTGAGCAGCCCGGACCCCCGATACCTTAACCCTTCCTGACTGTATTCAACTATAAATTCACTTAAATCATCTTCAAAATTCAGAACCCAGACCAGAAACCCTAATATTCAGACCTCATTAGGGGCGCCCCCATAACTACTACTTGGGGGGCAGTGATTACCTGAGCTGCCTGATACATTACCAGTCCTTCCCGGTACAACATGGCAGCCAGTGCCTGGCAGTCTTCTAATAAGGTGTGGAGGCCGCGGAGGAGCCGGCGGGTGCTCAGCGCTGAGGTCGGCCATATTGTCTTGTCAGGATCTGTGCTGACAGCTCCTCTCCTCTCTTCTCTTTAGGTTCTGCTGTCCGGCTGCTCCTCTCAGGAGAAGTTCTGCTTCCAAAAAATCTAAAGGAGTGAAAAACCGCAATCTTCATTTCCTAGCGAGTTCTTCCTTGTATTGGGTTACTCCTTAACCCCTTCCATCGCAGACAGTTTTTGCTTTTGCATTTTTGTTTTTTCCTCCCATTCTTTTGTGATTTTTCCTCTGATTGCCGTATGACGCTTAGTTTTTTGCAGGAGGAGTTTTAGCATTAAATGACTTCATTCCCTTTACTATATAATGTAATGAAAACAGGAAAGGTCCCGGTGCGGTGACTGATGGCAGAAACGCACGTTCTCACTGCACTTTGCATTTTGTTTTTCAGCTTTGATAATGTAGTAGATACGACCTGGAAGCGATTCTCCTCGTCGGTGCGAGGGCGGCACGGCCAAACTCGGGATATTGGAGCTTATATCTTCTTATTAGGAGTGGTGGAAAAAGCCGATATTTGTAATGGTTTATTTCACCGTTCTCGGTGATCCGTGTGTTTTGGTTTTTCCCTTGATTTCGCCGTGTCCGGGTTGTTTTTTCCCCGGTGATCTGACGCATTCATTGATGTCACTTTGGTGCATACATTGTTGTCATCGGTGATCGGAAAACAGAAATGTTATTTTATTTTTGCTTCTTGGCGTTTGCTGTTTGGGATAAATCATTTTCTATTTTTGTAGATCAGACTTTCCTGGATAACAAATATATTTATGTATTTCATTTTTTTTTATATCTTTACATTTAATGGGGGGAAAGTTGAGGAATTGGATTTTTCTGTGATTTTTGCCGTTTCGTTTTTAGTTCCCTTATTAGCCTTCGTCTTGGAGTCGTCTGATCGCTCGCACAATATTCCGCCATAGTCTCCTGCGTGGCTCAGCCTGTGGTCGGGCGTCTTCAGCAGTGATGTGACGCGGTAACCCGTCAGCACCCTGTGACCACGGCGGCGTGCCGATAGGTGCGTGGGATGGAGCGCCCCCCGGAGATAAGGAGGGAACAGCCCCGTAGCCGCTGTCAGGGGTAGATCCTGCCGTGTGTCCGCTCCTGAGCTGCTCCGTAGTCCGGCATCCACATGAGAACCATTTCCAGATAGATAGAAATCGTTTATTGACTTTGGTGGGAAAAAAGTGATTCCGCTATTGTCTTCTGTGCTGTTTATGCTGTTTATAAATGCAGCACATTATTAGGCGTGTTATTACAATTGTGATATTTTTGGGTATTTTTAATACTTTAAACAAGATAAACTTATTTTTATATTTTTGGCCCTTATGAATATACTAAAATAAAATCTACATGAAAGTAAACGTGTATTAAATGATTCTGAATGTGATAGTGTAATTCCTGTCTGATAACACTAGGGGGAGCTATAACAGAATGAATAATGGCGGCATGTAGGAGATCACCTCCATATAACAGCTGGTGTTATAGAGAATTTCTACACATATAATGGAGATCCGGAGTCAGTGATGTTCTCTGTTATACACACTGAGCCCATGTGACAGACGTGACAGAGTCTGGAGACGCCGTGGAGAGCGATCTGCTGCCTGCAACATCCTTCAGCATGACCGGTGTGGCAGTGGGTCAGTAATGGTGTGGGGCGGCATTTCTTTGCAGGGCAGCACAGCCCTCCATGTGCTCCCAGAGGTAGCCCGACTGCCATTAGTTACCGAAATGAGATCCTCAGACCCTTGTGAGACCATATTCTGGTGGGTTGGCCCTGGGTTCCTCCTAATTCAGGACAATGCCAGACCTCATGTGGCTGGAGTGTGTCAGCAGTTCCTGCACGATGAAGGCATTGAAGCTATGGACTGGCCGCCCGTTCCCCAGACCTGAATCCGATTGAGCACATCTGGGACATCATGTCTCGCTCCATCCACCAATGTCACTTGCACCACAGACTGTCCAGGAGTTGGCGGATGCTTTAGTCCAGGTCTGGGAGGAGATCCCTCAGGAGAACATCCACCGCCTCATCAGGAGCATGCCCAGGCCTTGTAGGGAGGTCATACAGGCACATGGAGGCCACACACACTACTGAGCATCAATTTGACTTGTTTCCACTTGCATTTTGGGGGTCTCTCCAAATCCTCCATTGGTTCAAAAATGTGGTTTCCATTGATGATTTTTGTGTGATTTTGTTGACAGCACATTCAACTTTGTACAGAACAAAGTATTCAATGAGAATATTTCATTAATTCAGATCTAGGATGTGATATTTGAGCGTTCCTTTATTTTCTATAAGTATAAGTCAGGTATGCATTGTCCCCTCATTCCTATCCCGGTATGTGTGGCTCTCCTGTCCCATCCTGTATGCATGGCTCCGCTCCCCCCCTCCCATCCTTGTATACATGGCTCCCCTGTCTCATCTTGTATACATGGCTCCCCTGTCCAATCTTGTATACATGGCTCCACCGTCCTCCCCCATCATGCTTGCCCTCCTCGCACCATCGCTGAACATCACTGCATCTCTATCCCGGCGCGGCAGCTTCTTCCTGTGTGGAGCGGTCACGTGGTACCGCTCTTTAAGGTCATGAATATGGACGCCACGCCTATGGGAGTGGAGTACTATCTGACCGCTCCGCACAGGAAGAAGCTGCCGCGCCGGGATAGAGATGCAGGGACGAAGGGTGAGTATTGATGACTTCTGGAAGCCAGCGGCTGCAGCTGTCGCTACAGTGCTACAGTGCTCCCCGTGTGTCGCAGCATTCGCGGCCCGGTGATAATGAACCACCAGGGCAGGCACCTGGCGCCGCAGACCGGCAAAAAAACTCCAATGGCCCGGACCCGGTCTGCGGACCGGTGGTTGGGGATCCCTGTTCTAGCGAGTTGCTTTAGAATGTAGAGGGCACACAGAACCGAACAGCAGGTGCAGTAATGGGGACACATACAGCTCAGTATTGGGGTGTCTGCAGGATGAGGGGATAGATGGTGATGGCGCTGAAAATATGAGACGTGAAACGTGTCTGTTGTATTCTCTGCAGCCGAGTCCTGGCTGGAGAAGTCGTCATGTTGGTCTGGGCCAGATGGAAAAGACATGAAAAGTGATGACTCCATAAGAAAGAACGTCAGCGGTAAGTCATTATCTGTAACTCTGCTGTAATCTCTTATATGTCCTGCAGGACTGGTATTATTTACCACTGACCATATGGCGGTGATATCCATGTTGGTCTTTATATAGAGGTTATTTTCAGTAACAGCGCGGTCATCTGCTGAGGTTCTCCTCCAATATTAGGGGGCGTCCCCAAGTTGTAATCAGGGTTACCTGGTTTGGGGCCACTCAGAAGTTTCACCCCCTGAACCAAAACCCCCGAGCTGCGCCTCTGCTGGAGTCATTGTAAAGATATCGTTTCACAACGTTGTCAAGTTCTGCAGCGATCAATATCTCCTCTATAAAAGCCGCGAACGTCACAGCGGAAACTCAAGGATAACAAGTTCTGTTCCCCAACGTCGCGGCAGAAACTCAAGGATATCACATTATATTCCCCAACGTCGCGGCAGAAACTCAAGGATATGACCGTTCTGTTCCCCAACGTTACGGCGGAAATTCAAGGATAACACGTTCTGTTCCCCAACGTCGCGGCAGAAACTCAAGGATAACACGTTCTGTTCCCCAACGTTACGGCGGAGACTCAAGGATAACACGTTCTGTTCCCCAACGTCGCGGCAGAAACTCAAGGATAACACGTTCTGATCCCCAACGTCACGGCGGAAACTCAAGGATAACACGTTCTGATCCCCAACGTCGCGGCAGAAACTCAAGGATAACACGTTCTGTTCCCCAACGTCACGGCGGAAACTCAAGGATAACACGTTCTGTTCCCCAACGTTACGGCGGAGACTCAAGGATAACACGTTCTGTTCCCCAACGTTACGCGGAGCGGAGTACTCAAGGATGATAACACGTTCTGATCCCCAACGTCATGGCGGAAACTCAAGGATGACACGTTCTGATCCCCAACGTCACGGCGGAAACTCAAGGATAACACATTCTGTTCCCCAACGTCACGGCGGAAACTCAAGGATAACACTTCTGTTCCCCAACGTCACGGCGGAAACTCAAGGATAACACGTTCTGTTCCCCAACGTCACGGCGGAAACTCAAGGATAACACGTTCTGTTCCCCAATGTCACGGCGGAAGTTCAAGGATAACACGTTCTGTTCCCCAACGTCACGGCGGAAACTCAAGGATAACACGTTCTGTTCCCCAATGTCACGGCGGAAGCTCAAGGATAACACGTTCTGTTCCCCAACGTCACGGCGGAAACTCAAGGATAACACGTTCTGTTCCCCAATGTCACGGCGGAAACTCAAGGATAACACGTTCTGTTCCCCAACGTCACGGCGGAAACTCAAGGATAACACGTTCTGTTCCCCAATGTCACGGCGGAAACTCAAGGATAACACGTTCTGTTCCCCAATGTCACGGCGGAAACTCAAGGATAACACGTTCTGTTCCCCAACGTCACGGCGGAAACTCAAGGATAACACGTTCTGTTCCCCAACGTCACGGCGGAAACTCAAGGATAACACGTTCTGTTCCCCAACGTCGCGGCGGAAACTCAAGGATAACACGTTCTGTTCCCCAACGTCCCGGCGGAAACTCAAGGATAACACGTTATGTTCCCCAACGTCACGGCGGAAACTCAAGGATAACACGTTCTGTTCCCCAACGTCACGGCGGAAACTCAAGGATAACACGTTCTGTTCCCCAACGTCACGGCGGAAACTCAAGGATAACACGTTCTGTTCCCCAACGTCACGGCGTCTTTAGTTAATATTTGACAACCAGAGTTTACTAGAGGCCTCATAAAGAACAGGAGGTTTATGGTTTATGGTTCTGATCTGTTTTCCTGCAGATTTTAAGTAAATATAACCGTCTTCATCACAGATACGATAAGAGGCTGCTGGGAACCAAATCCTGACAGCAGTGACATCGCTATATAGTTACATAGGAAAGACCCCGGCCCATCAGATCCAACCTTTCTCCACCAATTGCACATTGTCACTAAATCACCTGTAACCCGCAATGTTCTGTGTACTGAGGAATCATCCGGCCCTTGTATAAGAGCGTTCTAGTGTCGGCCATCACTGCCTCCTGTGCTCGGCCCTCCGCCGTCTGACTGCTGTAACTGTAAAGAACCCTTTCCTATTTAACTGCCGGAATTTCCTTTCCTCCACCCGCAATGAGCGGCCCCTGGTCCTTACTATGGTCTATGGCAGGAATAAGTCCTGTGCCGTCCTCTGTACCGACCACACATATATTATACATGTATATGAGATCTCTGAGGCGTCTGTATTCTGAGCTAAACATGACAATGAGATAGGCTGCAGTGATTACAGTCAGGCACCAGGTGGCGACAGAGTACTGTACGGTATGGAGGGTCGTGCAGCAGGAGACCACGCAGGGGGTAAAGAGATAATGAGCGTGTTCTGGTCATGTGACTTCTGCATTATTGATGTCGGTAATAAAGTGCATTATAATATCTACATCGATGGCAGACGTGCACGGTCCAGAGATCTGGTGACCTGTAAAGCGCAGAAATATTGGGGGTCAGCCATGAAAACATCATTTTTACAGCAGTCTGTAATAATTTGTGAAAAATCTTCTCATGCAGCAAAATCAGCGTCCGGACTGTTCACTGTTAATTAGATCACTATTAGGAAAAAATGGCCGCGCACGAACGTGACGTTATTCCAAGATCTCTGCTCGCTGTCAGTGAATGAGAACAGAGGCTGAAAACTCACCCTGACCTAATTCTGCTGACAGCTGAGGGTTTGTTACAATTGGATCTAGTCTGAACTGCAACCTTCATACATTTTACCTGCGCTGATACACTGTAACAAAGTATAGGAGAGAAATCTATCCTGATGATGTGTTTGTCTACCAGACTGGATACATAGTGCCAAACCCTCAGCTGCGAGAACGATGTCCACGTTTGATCTCTGGATGTAGAAAGCTCCTGCCAGCAGCGTGGCTCCTGTTGATGGCTGAAGGACTGAAATATAAAGGACCCGACTCATAATCACATTTGCGCCTGTTTTTGTCTCGTTTTTGGCGTTTTCACAAGTTTTTCAGCTTCATCTCCTTCTTCCTTTCATTTGCGTCGGTTTACAGTCTTTTTTCTGGTCTTTTTTCTTGTCTTCGCCATTGTGAGCAGAGTTTGGGGTTTCTGGCTAATTCGTCATTGGCGACTGTATAAACCGCGGCTTGATTTCTTGCTCTCGTCGTCCCGCCTCGCCCCGGAGAGATGTTATGGACCCCGGGAATTTCACGCAGTTTTTGATGCATTTTATGAAACGTGTGACTCATTGCAAAATACGGATCAAAGACGAGAATAACGGCGATTGTTTACTTTATGCAAAATTAATGCACCACGGGGGCAATTCTGAAAAATGTGGCGCAAAAAACGGCAACTAATAGGACAAGACTAAACGGAAAAGTGACTTAAAAAAGCACAAATGGTGAATCAGAGACGAATAGGAAGAACATTCTTTCTTTATTTTGAGCAAAATTCTTGAACCCGCGGGCGCCATTTTCAAGAATTTGGAAAAGAAACCACGAATGAATGCCATAACACAAAAAAAGAAATAACCTAACACAAGCAATGAATCGGGATCATACTATAGGGGAAAGTTGTAGAACTTTTCAGCTTCCGTCACATTGATGAGAAATCCTCCTGTCGTAATAATATAGTTTAATCTCATTCTATTTTTCTATAAACCTCTGTGGGCGGGTGATGGGCGGAGCTGCTGCACTCCTTAGCGGATCCACCTCTGCAGAGGATGTGGCCTGTGTGGTCGATCACGACCTTCGCTTGCTCCGCAGGTTCAGCAGGCTTTCCTTCTTCTGCTCCTTCTCCGGGCCGTACAGACTGGGGAGCTGGAACGGATCCTTCTTCTGTTCCGGGGTGTTATAAGGACAAATCTTCAGATGCTCAGACATGGAGGTGATGTCAGCGAGCGCCCACTGCTGTACCGGAGAGAAGAGGCTGCTGAAATTCCAGACCTGAAACACAAGGAACAGACAGCAACATAAAGGGTTAATCAAAATAGTTCTTGGCAAAAAAAAATGGCTGCTGTGGAGCTTTTGGGGAGAGGGGTCAACTCTTTTAGGTCTCATCCCTCTCAGAATTAGATGGTGAAGATCTAAGCACGACTACAATGGGGGGGGAAATTGGGCAAAGAAATGCGGAAAAGGAGTGCTGGAGAAAACAAGCAGCGAGCTCTTCTGTCCTGGGGTAAATATCAGCAGAAAATAGGAAATTAATCTAAGTCATCTTAAATAGAAAATGAAACAAATCTACAAATAGTTTTCAATAAAAATCTTCTACCATTTTGTTTCCCCTTCGTGTCTCCATGGTAACAGACTACAATCTGATTGTGTTGTCAGACTTTCTTCCATCCGGTAAATTCGCATGTGAAAGATCTGATACAGAAATGTCTGCCCCAGTTCTCGCCTCCCTGCGCCGGTGGAAGAATTCAGAATGATGGTACGGATGGATGAGAATACGACACATCAGACTACACAGAGACTGTTTGTAGTCTGTAACTATGGAGACACATAGTTCTGCGGAGGAGCTGGACAGACGGAAGATTTTTAATCAGAACGATTTGTAAAGTTTTTATGTAATGTGACTTTTCTAATATTTCTATATATTTCGGTAATAAAACGGACCTTCCTTGATGGTGGCAGATTGACCCCATGTTTGCTTCCTGCTTCTTTCCATGACCCTAACTGCGGGCACTTCCGTTCCTCTGGGGAGTGGTCTGCACCACCCAGAAGCAAAATGGACCAATCAGAGGTGTCCTCCTCTCCGGGGGCGTGATCTGCCTCCATAGCATCTATGTCTTCTGCTACCCACCTTCTTACGGCATCTCCACGACGTTCCTCCGTGGGAGTAAGTCTTCTTCTCCCAGTACAGATGGACCATCCCCCTCTCCTGTAGCAGCGAGGCGCAGATATCTCTCATGAGGGACGACACCTGTGAGAGCTGACACAGGCTGAAGCTGTCCAGGAAGCCAGCGATGTGCTGCAGGACCTCCAGCGGCAGGTTACTGAGAGAGTCCTTGCTCTTCCCTCGGTGGCTTCGGGACAGATTGGGTCTTACCCCTTCATATAAAGTGTCATCCACCAGAGGTTTCATTGCAAACGTCTTCATGTGTTTGCTGTAGACGACCTGTGACCTTTGCCCCGCGGCACGCAACCTGTTCAGTACGAAGGTGCAACCCAAGTAGGAAAGAGGGCACCGTTGCTGGAACCAGCCTCCAGGCAGGACTGTATGTCCGAGTGGACATTCCTGAAATGTGACGCAAACTCGTCCCGGCGGAAGAAGAGGTTACAGGAGAAGGTAAAGGAGGAGTTGGACTTGTTGTGTCTCGTGCTCACACACTCGCTCTCAATGTCCAAGTACAGACCCAAACTTCTCATCTTTTTCTCGGCCAGGAGGTCTAATAGAACAGTCTTGTTGGTGAAGGGATCAACTCCGAAGTCGTAGGTCTGGGTTCCTAAGTCAATGAGCAAGCCATCGAGCGCTTTCATCTGAGACACGGTGTGACCCCTCAGCTCCCTCTCGAGAGCCACCAATAAAGTAGTGCTAATAGTTTCGGTCAGTGGCAACTTGTCTACTGGGACTCCCAGGTCGGAGGTGTCCACCAGCTTCTCAGCTTTCTCCTTCTTGCTGCGGTCATCCCCCAGTTTCGCCCTCCTGCCGCAGTAGCTGGTGGGTATCTTGAAGGTGCACACCGTCTTCACCTCTTGGGCTTCCAGTTTGCCATATACAAAGTCCTTCTCTTTGGGGGTGCATGCGGCAATCTGTCCGAATCTTATCAGCATGCTGCCATGGTGCACCAGGTACATGTTGAAACTCCCGCAATCCACCTCAGTTTTCAGTCTCTCCAGGACGCCCTCTTGCCACGGAGCAAACCCTGTCTTCTCGAGATCGGCCATCGACAGCTTCGCGGCTTCTTCTGCTTTTTTGCCTTTCGGTTCTTGGTTTTTCTCGGTTTCCACTTTGGGTTTGTTGCCGGGTGATTTGCTTGCATCGGCGAGTTTGCCGCCAGTCGGATCAGTACCGGACTGCAGATACTTGGCCGCATTCATCTCTTTGCTAAATATAGTGTCCCACACTTTGAATTTATCTAAATCCATGTCGTCCTGTCCCGAGCCAAGGCTTCTCGCTCATACTGCGTCAGACCAACCATCTGACCATTGTCCACCTTCTCTGGATCTGAACCCCCAACTGCACCCTCCTCCTGCTCTGGCTCAGATGGACCTAAAATGATCGTGTCTTTTGGATCCTCGGAGAGTTCTGGATAAAGTTCGGCCATTTTCAGGGAGCTAAAGAGAATCTTCTGGTCTCTCAATGTCAGGGCCACGTCCAGACTTTCCTCTCCAACCTCCTCCTGCAGGAGATTCTTGTAAAGTGTCTGAGGCTTGAGGACAGTCGGCCAGCGGTTCCAGTCCATGGAGCAGCACACCACGCTTGCTGGACAGACCTTCAAATGTTTCGCCTGTTTGCATCGGGACATTGAGAAAGGGCAGCCAAATACAGAGTTCAAGCAAGGCACCCACTCATTGGGGCACAGAAGATGATGTTCATCCTCTTTGCACATGTGAAAGGTGGCACCGCAGTGCAGCTTGCAGCTGATCACAATACAGGACACACCAGCATTGATGGGAGCATTGCAGCGCTTGTTGAAGCAGTTCTGGCAGTGGCGATGCAGTCCAGGTGGAGGCCGCTGGGTCCTTCCCTTAGAGTCATTAAAAGACAGAGGTAAAATTATTTATTTAATGAAACTTTATATATAACAATTACTATATAAAATAACATGTAATAGGATGAAGCAGTAAGCATGGAGGACATTATACAACTGTACTTAACATAGTATCAGTGAATCCAGCATTGGTTTTGATAAAACACTTCCTAGAAGGCTGCTTCCTAGAAGGAAACATACTACTGGGGAATGTAGCTGTGAATCCAGCACTCTGTGAGATAAAACACTCACTGGAAAGCTGAATCATGGGGCATAGTAAACAGTAGTACAGAGCAATGTAGCTGGGAATCCAGCACTGAGGTTAGATAGGAAAAACTTACTAGAAAAGATCAATATCATGGAGGACATTATACAAGAGTACCAAGCAGTGTAGCTGTACATACAGCACTATGTGATAAACAGTTACTAGACAGCTGCATCATGAATGGAAGACAATATATAGCAGTACTGAAAACTGTTACTGTAAATACAACACTCTGAGATAAAACACTGACTATAAAAGTTGAACCATGTAGAATCATAAACAGTAGTACTGAGTAGTGTAGCTGTGAATCCAGCATTGGGATGAGTAAAAACACTTACTAGAAAGCAGCATCATAGAGGACATTATATAGCAGGACTGAGCACTGTAGCTGTAAATCCCGTTTTGAAAACCAGCATTTGCTAGTATTTCACAACATAAGATCCAGTGTTCTTGCATACTTTTATATACAGTACATACGGAGTATAACTCTAATCACTACCAAAGCTCAGATGCCAGTTAATTTCCTATCATCCATTGAATTATGGGAGCTTTGAATGTGACTGGAGCATAAAATGTCAAACTGTGAGCCGACGGCTCCAAACCAGACTGCTCCATGGAGACCACTGGTTTGATGGGTGTTATGGTAGTCATACTGGTTGATGGCACTCACCATGGTCGGTCAGTCTTCACCTGCAGTCAGGAATTATTCAGATCTCATCTGTGAATAAAGAAGTTTATAACTTATCATAAAAAAAGTAACTGCTTCAGGCGACTGCTCAGAATAAGCCGTCCTGTGTAGGGTTGAGCATTCCGATACTTCCGATACCTGAAATCCAATGTAAGTCTATGGGAAAAAATATTCGGAAGTACTTCCGATACTTACTTCGATATTTTGTTCCATAGACTTACATTGGATTTCAGGTATCGGAAGTATCGGAATGCTCAACCCTAGTCCTGTGTACACGAGGAATAACAATATTCCCTTCTATCCTGAATATTCACCAGTTTTCTCCTTTCTAACTTTCAGTCATCTCTGAGCTACTAGGTGGAGACTATCGGCTGTAATGACTCCTATTCACAGCAAACTCAGACATGAGACATTTATGCTCTCATCTCTATTGAGCACGTGTTCAGAAGGATGCATGAAGGACATTACACAGCAGTGCTGAGCAGTGTAGCTGCGAATCCAGCCCTGGTATGAGACAAACACTTACTAGAAACAGCAGCACATTATAAAAATAGTACTAAATCCAGTCTTTAAGTGAGAAAAAACACTTACTATAAGAGCAGCAGCACGGAGAACATTACACAGCAGTATTTAGCCGTATAGATGTGAATCAAGCACTGGGGTCAAATAACATAATCATTAAATGCAGCACCAGCAGCATGGATGTCATTGTGCAGCAGTAGTGAGCAGTGTAGCTGTGTATTCAGCACTCGGATGTGATAGAACACTATAAGAGCAGCAGTAGCATAGAGTATGAGAGAGTAGTGAGCAGTATAGCTGTGTATTCAGCACTGGGATATGATAAAACACTTACTATAAGAGCAGCAGTAGCATGGAGAACATTATACATCAGTATTTAGCAGTGTAAATGTGAATCAAGCACAGAGTGAGATTACAGTCACTAAATGCAGCAAAATCAGCAGCATGTAGAACATTATGCAGCAGTATTGAGCAGTGTAGCTATGTATTCAGCACTCGGATATGATAAAACACTTACTATAAGAGCAGCAGTAGCATAAAGAACATTATACAGCAGTATTTAGCACTGTAGATTTGAATAAAGCGCGATAAGTCACTCTATGTAGCATGAATGACATTGTGCAGAAGTAGTGAGCAGTGTAGCTGTGTATTCAGCACTCGGATGTGATAGAACACTATAAGAGCAGCAGTAGCATAGAGTATGAGAGAGTAGTGAGCAGTATAGCTGTGTATTCAGCACTGGGATATGATAAAACACTTACTATAAGAGCAGCAGTAGCATGGAGAACATTATACATCAGTATTTAGCAGTGTAAATGTGAATCAAGCACAGAGTGAGATTACAGTCACTAAATGCAGCAAAATCAGCAGCATGTAGAACATTATGCAGCAGTATTGAGCAGTGTAGCTATGTATTCAGCACTCGGATATGATAAAACACTTACTATAAGAGCAGCAGTAGCATAAAGAACATTATACAGCAGTATTTAGCACTGTAGATTTGAATAAAGCGCGATAAGTCACTCTATGTAGCATGAATGACATTGTGCAGAAGTAGTGAGCAGTGTAGCTGTGTATTCAGCACTGGGATGTGAGAAAACACACTTACCAAAAAGCAGGGTCATGGAGAACATTTTACCGCAGTACTGAAAAGTGTAGCTGTGAATCCAGCACTGTGGTGAGATAAAGTAAAGCACTTAAAAGAAATCAACAGCAGCATGGAGGACATTATTCAGCAGTACAGAGAGAGGTATTGCTGTGAATCCAGCTCTGGGGTTAGATTAAATACTTGGAGCATCATCAGGATGGAGGACATTGCACAGCAGTACTGAGGTGTGTAGCTGTTAATTCAGCTCTGAATGAGATAAGAAAAAAACACTTCATTCATTCAGTTTTCGGTGCAAACTGGTCCAATCTCGGACTGCAATACACGGACTGGCTGAGAGTCTCCCGACCGGAGCGTGACCGCTTCATGCACTTCTATGAGCCCTTAGGCTTTTCTCACCAATCTATTAGAGCAGTAGAAAAACAGATATAAAACATTCAGGTTCCGCTCCCGTTCACTTCAATGGTTTCTATTTTACTTCTTCAGTTTCCATCTGTTTTGTATTTTCAGGAAAAAAAATCAGATTAATTTAAGAACGGAAACTTCGGCTTGTGCGAATCCTTCTTGCTCCGGACTCCACGTTCTTCCTTAGGCCGAGGTCACACTTGTGCGAGTCTCTCATGTCAATACCCGGCGCTGCCACCGGCACATGGACCGGAGCGTGCGGCTACATGGATTTCTATGGAGCTGAGCGCTCCGGTCCGAGTGCCGGCGGCAGTGCCGGGTATTGACATGAGAGACTCGCACAAGTGTGACCTCGGCCTATAAGCGAGAATGTTTCCATTCACTGACATGAGCTGGATGTTGGGGGTTGTTGTCCGTCTGCAGAATTACCTGATGGTATTACATGATAACTATCTGCAGCCGGACAACAACCCCCAACATCCCGCCAATGTCACTAATGACGAGAACTGATCTCACATCATCCCGTCTGTCGGGGATCAGAAACAGAAGGGTCCGACCAAGAATCACAGGTCCGGGGGCAGCGAGACAAGATGGCACAAGCTCCTGCCGAGATCCTCCATGAACTGTGTACAGGTGACGAGAAGGAGGGATGGAGGCGACGGGCCGTCACCAGATACTGATGATGGAGGCGATGGGCGGTCACCAGATACTGATGATGGAGGGGATGGGCGGTCACCAGATACTGATGATGGAAGAGACAGGCGGTCACCAGATACTGATGATGGAGGTGATGGGCCGTCACCAGATACTGATGATGGAGGTGATGGGCAGTCACCAGATACTGAGGATGGAGGCGACGGGCATTCACTAGATACTGATGATGGAGGCGACGGGCCGTCACCAGATACTGATGATGGAGGTGATGGGCAGTCACCAGATACTGAGGATGGAGGCAACGGGCAGTCACTAGATACTGATGATGGAGGGGATGGGCGGTCACCAGATACTGATGATGGAGGCGACGGGCGGTCACCAGATACTGATGATGGTGGGGACGGGCAGTCACAAGATATTGATGATGGAGGCGACGGGCAGTCACCAGATACTGATGATGGAGGTGATGGGCAGTCACCAGATACTGAGGATGGAGGCAACGGGCAGTCACTAGATACTGATGATGGAGGGGATGGGCGGTCACCAGATACTGATGATGGAGGCGACGGGCGGTCACCAGATACTGATGATGGTGGGGACGGGCAGTCACCAGATATTGATGATGGAGGGGACGGGCGGTCACCAGATACTGATGATGGAGGGGATGGGCGGTCACCAGATACTGATGATGGAGGCGACGGGCAGTCACTAGATACTGATGATGGAGGGGATGGGCGCTCACCAGATACTGATGATGGAGGCGACGGGCGGTCACCAGATACTGATGATGGAAGAGACAGGCGGTCACCAGAGACTGATGATGGAGGAGACGGGCAGTCACTAGATACTGATGATGGAGGGGATGGGCGGTCACCAGATACTGATGATGGAAGAGACAGGCGGTCACCAGATACTGATGATGGAGGCGACGGGCAGTCACTAGATACTGATGATGGAGGGGATGGGCGGTCACCAGATACTGATGATGGAGGCGACGGGCAGTCACTAGATACTGATGATGGAGGGGATGGGCGGTCACCAGATACTGATGATGGAGGCGACGGGCAGTCACCAGATAGTGATGATGGAGGCGACGGGCCGTCACCAGATACTGATGATGGAGGTGATGGGCAGTCACCAGATACTGAGGATGGAGGCGACGGGCATTCACTAGATACTGATGATGGAGGCGACGGGCCGTCACCAGATACTGATGATGGAGGTGATGGGCAGTCACCAGATACTGAGGATGGAGGCAACGGGCAGTCACTAGATACTGATGATGGAGGGGATGGGCGGTCACCAGATACTGATGATGGAGGCGACGGGCGGTCACCAGATACTGATGATGGTGGGGACGGGCAGTCACAAGATATTGATGATGGAGGCGACGGGCAGTCACCAGATACTGATGATGGAGGTGATGGGCAGTCACCAGATACTGAGGATGGAGGCAACGGGCAGTCACTAGATACTGATGATGGAGGGGATGGGCGGTCACCAGATACTGATGATGGAGGCGACGGGCGGTCACCAGATACTGATGATGGTGAGGACGGGCAGTCACCAGATATTGATGATGGAGGGGACGGGCGGTCACCAGATACTGATGATGGAGGGGATGGGCGGTCACCAGATACTGATGATGGAGGCGACGGGCAGTCACTAGATACTGATGATGGAGGGGATGGGCGGTCACCAGATACTGATGATGGAGGCGACGGGCGGTCACCAGATACTGATGATGGAAGAGACAGGCGGTCACCAGATACTGATGATGGAGGAGACGGGCAGTCACTAGATACTGATGATGGAGGGGATGGGCGGTCACCAGATACTGATGATGGAAGAGACAGGCGGTCACCAGATACTGATGATGGAGGCGACGGGCAGTCACTAGATACTGATGATGGAGGGGATGGGCGGTCACCAGATACTGATGATGGAGGCGACGGGCAGTCACTAGATACTGATGATGGAGGGGATGGGCGGTCACCAGATAATGAGGATGGAGGCGACGGGCAGTCACTAGATACTGATGATGGAGGGGATGGGCGGTCACCAGATAATGAGGATGGAGGCGATGGGCAGTCACTAGATACTGATGATGGAGGGGATGGGCAGTCACCAGATACTGATGATGGAGGCGATGGGCAGTCACCAGATACTGATGATGGAGGGGACGGGCGGTCACCAGATACTGATGATGGAGGAGACGGGCAGTCACTAGATACTGATGATGGAGGGGATGGGCGGTCACCAGATACTGATGATGGAAGAGACAGGCGGTCACCAGATACTGATGATGGAGGCGACGGGCAGTCACTAGATACTGATGATGGAGGGGATGGGCGGTTACCAGATACTGATGATGGAGGCGACGGGCAGTCACTAGATACTGATGATGGAGGGGATGGGCGGTCACCAGATAATGAGGATGGAGGCGACGGGCAGTCACTAGATACTGATGATGGAGGGGATGGGCGGTCACCAGATAATGAGGATGGAGGCGACGGGCAGTCACTAGATACTGATGATGGAGGGGATGGGCGGTCACCAGATACTGATGATGGAGGCGACGGGCGGTCACCAGATACTGATGATGGAGGCGACGGGCAGTCACCAGATATTGATGATGGAGGCGACGGGCAGTCACCAGATACTGATGATGGAGGGGACGGGCGGTCACCAGATACTGATGATGGAGGAGACGGGTGATCACCAGATACTGATGATGGAGGGGATGGGCGGTCACCAGATACTGATGATGGAGGCGACGTCGGTCACCAGATACTGATGATGGAGGGGATGGGCGGTCACCAGATACTGATGATGGAGGGGATGGGCGGTCACCAGATACTGATGATGGAGGCGACGGGCGGTCACCAGATACTGATGATGGAGGGCGACGGGCAGTCACCAGATATTGATGATGGAGGCGACGGGCAGTAACCAGATACTGATGATGGAGGGGACGGGCGGTCACCAGATACTGATGATGGAGGAGACGGGTGATCACCAGATACTGATGATGGAGGGGATGGGCGGTCACCAGATACTGATGATGGAGGCGACGGGCAGTCACCAGATATTGATGATGGAGGCGACGGGCAGTAACCAGATACTGATGATGGAGGGGACGGGCGGTCACCAGATACTGATGATGGAGGAGACGGGTGATCACCAGATACTGATGATGGAGGGGACGGGCGGTCACCAGATACTGATGATGGAGGAGACGAGTGATCACCAGATACTGATGATGGAGGCGACGGGCAGTCACCAGATACTGATGATGGAGGCGACGGGCAGTCACCAGATACTGATGATGGAGGCGATGGGCAGTCACCAGATACTGATGATGGAGGGGACGGGCGGTCACCAGATACTGATGATGGAGGAGACGGGTGATCACCAGATACTGATGATGGAGGGGATGGGTGGTCACCAGATACTGATGATGGAGGAGACGGGTGATCACCAGATACTGATGATGGAGGGGACGGGCAGTCACCAGATACTGATGATGGAGGCGACGGGCAGTCACCAGATACTGATGATGGAGGCGACGGGCGGTCACTAGATACTGATGATGGAGGCGACGGGCAGTCATCAGATACTGATGATGGAGGGGACAGGCGGTCACCAGATACTGATGATGGAGGAGACGGGTGATCACCAGATACTGATGATGGAGGGGATGGGCGGTCACCAGATACTGATGATGGAGGAGACGGGTGATCACCAGATACTGATGATGGAGGGGACGGGCGGTCACCAGATACTAATGATGGAGGCGACAGACAGTCACCAGATACTGATGATGGAGGGGACGGCGGTCACCAGATACTGATGATGGAGGCGACAGGCAGTCACCAGATACAGATGATGGAGGTCACCAGATACTGATGATGGAGGTCACCAGATACTGATGATGGAGGTCACCAGATACTGATGATGGAGGTCACCAGATACTGATGATGGAGGGGACGGGCGGTCACCAGATACTGATGATGGAGGCCACCAGATACTGATGATGGAGGAGACAGGCGGTCACCAGATACTGATGATGGAGGGGACGGGCGGTCACCAGATACTGATGATGGAGGCCACCAGATACTGATGATGGAGGTCACAGATATGATGATGGAGGTCACCAGATACTGATGATGGAGGTCACCAGATACTGATGATGAGGGAGGGCGTCACCAGATATGGATGATGGAGGCACCAGATAATGATGATGGAGGTCACCAGATACTGATGATGGAGGTCACCAGATACTGATGATGGAGGGGACGGGCGGTCACCAGATACTGATGATGGAGGCGACGGGCGGTCACCAGAGATGATATGGAGGTCACCAGATACTGATGATGGCAGGTCACCAGATACTGATGATGAGGAGGCCACCAGATACTGATGATGGAGGTCACAGATACTGATGATGGAGGTCACCAGATACTGATGATGGAGGGGACTGGGCGGTCACCAGATACTGATGAGGAGGGATGGGCGGTCACCAGATACTGATGATGGAGGGACGGGCGGTCACCAGATACTGATGATGGAGGCGATGGGCAGTCACCAGATACTGATGATGGAGGCGACGGGCGAGTCACCAGATACTGATGATGGAGGGGACGGGCGGTCACCAGATACTGATGATGGAGGGAGAGGGCGTCACACTGAGGAGGGTACGTCACAGATAAGAGAGGCGACGGGCAGGTCACCAGATACTGATGATGGAGGCGACGGGCAGTCACCAGATACTGATGATGGAGGCAGACGGGAGTCAACAGATACTGATGATGGAGGGGACGGGCGGTCACCAGATACTGATGATGGAGGACAGCGGATGGGTCACCAGATACTGATGATGGAGGGGACGGGCGGTCACCAGATACTGATGATGGAGGCACAGGCATACAGTATGATGAGGAAGAACTGATGGGCAGGTCACCAGATACTGATGATGGAGCGACTGATGATGGGGTCACCAGATACTGATGATGGAGGTCCCGATACGGATGGAGTCACCAGATACTGATGATGGAGGGTACTGGATGGGGTCACCAGATAATGATGATGGGGGGGTCACCAGATACTGATGATGGAGGACAGAACATGATGGAGGTCACCAGATACTGATGATGGAGGTCACGACAGGGAGGTCACCAGATACTGATGATGGAGGCACGTACTGAGTGACCCAGATACTGATGATGGAGGCACGAATGATGATGAGTCACCAGATACTGATGAGTGGAGGTGGGTCACGTACAGATGGGGGTCACCAGATACTGATGATGGAGGCCAGTACTGATGAGGAGTCACCAGATACTGATGATGGAGGGTACAGATCTGGTGAGTCACCAGATACTGATGATGGAGGTCACAGATACTGATGATGGAGGTCACCAGATACTGATGATGGAGGCACCAGATACTAGATGGAGGTCACCAGATACTGATGATGGAGGTCACGACTGATGGGAGGTCACCAGATACTGATGATGGAGGCCGATACTAGATGGAGGTCACCAGATACTGATGATGGAGGCCGAACGGGGTCACCAGATACTGATGATGGAGGCCAGAGTGAGGAGGTCACCAGATACATGATGGGGGGGGTCACCAGATACTGATGATGGAGGTCACCAGATACTGATGATGGAGGTCACCAGATACTGATGATGGAGGCACCAGATACTAATGATGAGGTCACCAGATACTGATGATGGAGGCGAACTGGGGGTCACCAGATACTGATGATGGAGGCACAGATACCAGTATGATGATGGAGACGGGCGTCACCAGATACTGATGATGGAGGTCACAGTACTGTGGAGTCACCAGATACTGATGATGGAGGTCACCAGATACGATGATGGAGGTCACCAGATACTGATGATGGAGGTCACCAGATACTGATGATGGAGGTCACCAGATACTGATGATGGAGGCGAGGTGAGTCACCAGATACTATGATGGAGGCCGATTGGTGAGGTCACCAGATACTGATGATGGAGGACGTCATGTGAGGGTCACCAGATACTGATGATGGAGGCACCGCAGTGGGTCACCAGATACTGATGATGGAGGAGACTGTGATCACCAGATACTGATGATGGAGGTCACCAGATACTGATGATGGAGGTCACCAGATACGATATGGAGGTCACCAGATACTGATGATGGAGGAGGGGTCACCAGATACTGATGATGGAGGCACCAGATTAATGATGAGGTCACCAGATACTGATGATGGAGGTCACCAGATACTGATGATTGGAGGTCGACAGTCAGATACTGATGATGGGGAGGCGTCACCAGATACTGATGATGGAGGTCACCAGATACTGATGATGGAGGCACAGATACGATGATGGAGGTCACCAGATACTGATGATGGAGGTCAGATACGGAGGAGGTCACCAGATACTGAATGATGGAGGGACGGGTCACCAGATACTATGATGGAGGACGATGAGGAGGTCACCAGATACTGATGATGGAGGGACGCGGTCACCAGATACTGATGATGGAGGAGCGTCACCAGATACTGATGATGGAGGTCACCAGATACTGATGATGGAGGTCACCAGATACTGATGATGGAGGTCACAGATACTTGATGGAGGTCACCAGATACTGAATAGGGGAGTGGAGGTCACCAGATACTGATGATGGAGGTCACCAGATACTGATGATGGGAGACAGCGGGCACCAGATACTGATGATGGGAGGTCACCAGATACTGATGATGAGGCAGCGGTCACCAGATACTGATGATGGAGGTCACCAGATACTGATGATGGAGGTCACCAGATACTGAATGATGGGGCGCTGTCACCAGATACTGATGATGGAGGCCACCAGATACTGATGATGGAGGTCACCAGATACTGATGATGGAGGTCACCAGATACTGATGATGGAGGTCACCAGATACTGATTGGATGGGGTCACCAGATACTGATGATGGAGGTCACCAGTATACTGATGATGGAGGTCACCAGATACTGATGATGGAGGTCACCAATACTGATGATGGAGGTCACCAGATACTGATGATGGAGGCACCAGATACTGATGATGGAGGTCCACAGATATATGATGGGGTCACCAGATACTGATGATGGAGGTCACCAGAACTAGATGGAGGGAGGGGTCACCAGATACTGATGATGGAGGCCCACCAGATACTGATGATGGAGGCCACCAGATACTGATGATGGAGGTCACCAGATACTGATGTGAGGGGGGTCACCAGATACTATGATGGTAGGTCACCAGATACTGATGATGAGCGCGTCACCAGATACTAAGAGACAGTGACACAGATACTGATCTGGGCCAGTCACCAGATACTGATGATGGAGGCACCAGATACTATGATGGAGGTCACCAGATACTGATGATGGACGGTCACCAGATACTGATGATGGAGGCCACCAGATACTGATGATGGAGGTCACCAGATACTGATGATGGAGGTCACCAGATACTGATGATGGAGGTCACCAGATACTGATGATGGAGGTCACCAGATACTGATGATGGAGGTCACCAGATACTGTTTGGGTTTCCATTTGTCTTTTTTCCATTTTGTATTTTGATAAAAATTAACTATTAGCTCTTTTATATATGAAGCTTCTGTCTGCAGCATTTACTCCACACCTACCTAAGACTTTTGCACAGTCCTGTATATCCTTTGTGCCGTGTCCCCTCAGTGTATATCCTTTGTGCCGTGTCCCCTCAGTGTATATCCTTCGTTCTATGTCCCCGGTGTCCCCTCAGAGTATATCCTTCGTGCCGTGTCCCCTCAGTGTATATCCTTTGTGCCGTGTCCCCTCAGTGTATATCCTTCGTGCCGTGTCCCTCAGAGTATATCCTTCGTGCCATGTCCCCTCAGTGTATATCCTTCGTTCTATGACCCCGGTGTCCCCTCAGAGTATATCCTTCGTTCTATATCCCCGGTGTCCCCTCAGAGTATATCCTTCGTGCCGTGTCCCCTCAGAGTATATCCTTTGTGCCGTGTCCCCTCAGAGTATATCCTTCGTGCCGTGTCCCCTCAGTGTATATCCTTCGTGCCATGTCCCCTCAGTGTATATCCTTCGTGCCGTGTCCCCTCAGTGTATATCCTTCGTGCCGTGTCCCCGGTGCCCCCTCAGAGTATATCCTTCGTTCTATGACCCCGGTGTCCCCTCAGAGTATATCCTTCGTGCCGTGTCCCCTCAGAGTATATCCTTCGTGCCGTGTCCCCTCAGTGTATATCCTTCGTGCCGTGTCCCCTCAGTGTATATCCTTCGTGCCGTGTCCCCTCAGTGTATATCCTTCGTGCCGTGTCCCCTCAGTGTATATCCTTCGTGCCGTGTCCCCGGTGCCCCCTCAGTGTATATCCTTCGTGCCGTGTCCCCTGTGCCCCCTCAGTGTATATCCTTCGTGCCGTGTCCCCTCAGTGTATATCCTTCGTGCCGTGTCCCCGGTGCCACCTCAGTGTATATCCTTCGTTCTATGACCCCGGTGCCCCCTCAGTGTATATCCTTCGTTCTATGTCCCCGGTGCCCCCGCAGTGTATATCCTTCGTGCCGTGTCCCCGGTGCCCCCTCAGTGTATATCCTTCGTGCCGTGTCCCCGGTGCCACCTCAGTGTATATCCTTCGTTCTATGACCCCGGTGCCCCCGCAGTGTATATCCTTCGTGCCGTGTCCCCGGTGCCCCCTCAGTGTATATCCTTCGTTCTATGACCCCGGTGCCCCCGCAGTGTATATCCTTCGTGCCGTGTCCCCTCAGTGTATATCCTTCGTTCTATGTCCCCGGTGTCCCCTCAGTGTATATCCTTTGTGTCATATCCCCGGTGTCCCCTCAGTGTATATCCTTCGTTCTATGTCCCCGGTGTCCCCTCAGTGTATATCCTTCGTGCCGTGTCCCCCAGTGTATATCCTTCGTGCCGTGTCCCCGGTGCCCCCTCAGTGTATATCCTTCGTTCTATGTCCCCGTGTCCCCTCAGTGTATACCTTCGTTCATGTCCCCGGTGTCCCCTCAGTGTATATCCTTCGTTCTATGTCCCAGTGCCCCTCAGTGTATATCCTTCGTTCTATGTCCCCGGTGTCCCCTCAGTGTATATCCTTTGTGCCGTGTCCCCTCAGTGTATATCCTTCGTTCTATGTCCCCGGTGCCCCTCAGTGTATATCCTTCGTTCTATGTCCCCGGTGCCCCCTCAGTGTATATCCTTTGTGCCGTGTCCCCTCAGTGTATATCCTTCGTTCTATGTCCCGGTGCCCCCTCAGTGTATATCCTTCGTTCTATGTCCCCGGTGCCCCCTCAGTGTATATCCTTGTGCCGTGTCCCCTCAGTGTATATCCTTCGTTCTATGTCCCGGTGTCCCCTCAGTGTATATCCTTCGTTCTATGTCCCCGGTGTCCCCTCAGTGTATATCCTTCGTTCTATGACCCCGGTGTCCCCTCAGTGTATATCCTTCGTTCTATGTCCCCGGTGTCCCCTCAGTGTATATCCTTCGTTCTATGTCCCCGGTGTCCCCTCAGTGTATATCCTTCGTTCTATGTCCCCGGTGTCCCCTCAGTGTATATCCTTCGTTATGTCCGGGTGCCCCTCAGTGTATATCCTTTGTGCCGTGTCCCCTCAGTGTATATCCTTCGTTCTATGTCCCCGGTGCCCCTCAGTGTATATCCTTCGTTCTATGTCCCCGGTGCCCCCTCAGTGTATATCCTTTTGCCGTGTCCCCTCAGTGTATATCCTTCGTTCTATGTCCCCGGTGTCCCCTCAGTGTATATCCTTCGTTCTATGTCCCCGGTGCCCCCTCAGTGTATATCCTTCGTTCTATGTCCCCGGTGTCCCCTCAGTGTATATCCTTCGTTCTATGTCCCGGTGTCCCCTCAGTGTATATCCTTCGTTCTATGTCCCTGGTGCCCCTCAGTGTATATCCTTTGTGCCGTGTCCCCTCAGTGTATATCCTTGTTCTATGTCCCCGGTGCCCCCTCAGTGTATATCCTTCGTTCTATGTCCCCGGTGCCCCTCAGTGTATATCCTTTTGTGCCGTGTCCCCTCAGTGTATATCCTTCGTTCTATGTCCCCGGTGCCCCTCAGTGTATATCCTTCGTCTATGTCCCCGTGTGCCCCTCAGTGTATATCCTTTGTGCCGTCGGTCCCCTCAGTGTATATCCTTCGTTCTATGTCCCCGGTGTCCCCTCAGTGTATATCCTTCGTTCTATGTCCCCGGTGTCCCCTCAGTGTATATCCTTCGTTCTATGTCCCCGGTGCCCCTCAGTGTATATCCTTCGTTCTATGACCCCGGTGCCCCCTCAGTGTATATCCTTCGTTCTATGTCCCCGTGTCCCCTCAGTGTATATCCTTCGTTCTATGACCCAGTGCCCCCTCAGTGTATATCCTTCGTTCTATGACCCCGGTGTCCCCTCAGTGTATATCCTTCGTTCTATGTCCCGGTGTCCCCTCAGTGTATATCCTTCGTTCTCTGACCCTGGTGCCCCCTCAGTGTATATCCTTCGTTCTATGTCCCCGGTGTCCCCTCAGTGTATATCCTTCGTGCCGTGTCCCCTTCCTTGTATTTCCCGTATCCTCGTTGCCGCCTCTCTGTACTGTGGCCCATCCGCACTTGTATCTCTGTCCGCTATTTGCCCCCCGTCCTGTGCTGCCCTCAGACCCCTCTGTTCTGGGCCTCCTCACCTGTTGCTGGGGGTCTGGTCACTTTTCTGCCTCTTTTGCCCCATGTTGGTGGCAGTGCAGCCGCTCGCCGTGTGACCGGACGGGTCATGTATAAATAGCCGGTCAGCTTGTGCCGTCTCCGCTTACACGGCTGCTGCTCCCATTAACCCTCTGTGCGCAGCGGCTGCTCCGGTGACTGTATGGGTTATAATGCACAGATCGGGGGGAAACAACACAGGTTTTCCAGGCCCCCGAGTCACAGACACCGGGGCCGATCTACCGCGTTATTGTCCGGTGTTAATAAAAAATCTTCAATCCGCAAAGAGTGCACGACCCGAACCTGACGGCAACACGAGCCGTGAGCGTCGATTATATGGACCGGCGGAGCGCAGAAGCCATACTGGGGTCTACAATAGTTATAGAACATGGAAGGGGGTCTGACCATAATTTTTTTTTTTTTTTTTACACATTTTTCTAAATCCCAGTTTTGCAGGATTTGGAGTAATTGATGTTTTCTATAAAGGTCTTCAGCGCCCCCCACAGACCACTGCTGCTAGTGCAACCAACAATCGCTTTGTTCAAAGCCTGCTGTTGGCGACTGACAATGGCATTTAAATGGTTAAACATCATATTGGTGCAACAGGCGTCACTGCTGCCCCCGGCAGATACAGCCGGCCCCCGGAGATACAGCGGCCCCCGGGCGTAGTGAGTTATATGGTCACAACGGGGTTTTAAGTCTGGATTGTACCTATCAGGGGCCACCACTAGGGGGAGCTCTGCACAGGTATGACTACAGCTCTCAGTATACAGCCACATATACAGAGCGCCCCCTAGTGGTAGCATTTCAGCTTGTGGCCACTTCTCTGGCCAATAAAAGACAATCTCTGCGGTTCATGAGAAAATCAGATCGAGCGCAGCTCCTGCAGTTAATAAATAAGTTTATTAAATATAAATTCTGAAATCTGAGACTTTCCTTCCCTGAGAGCAGCGGTGAGAGATGACGGGCGCTCCGCAGCGAGATGACTGACGAGCGCTCCGCAGCGAGATGATGACTGACGAGCGCTCCGCAGCGAGATGATG